>VZSZ01010351.1:25364-59812 GCA_013398815.1 Ibidorhyncha struthersii
TTAGTACATTTCATGGGAATACTGTGATAGAGGGAAAAGCCTCTGAGGAAGGAAAGGGCAGGGCAGGGGAGGGAAGGGAAAAGGGATAGAAAATCTCAGTGAAATGGTATTGGAGATCACTGTTAAGAATATGTAAGTTAGACCCCTTGACCTCCTTCACCTTCTTCTGGACTCTAAGACTATGGTTTTCCTTGTCAGAAAAAAATTTTAACAGAAACTTCCCCTAAATCCTAAGCCATAATCACCTTTTTATTTCATTAAACTTTCAAATTAATCAGTAAGAATAGTTTTACATTTTTTTTTCTAATTCCCAATGTTTTTAAATGCTATATTCCTATATACTTCCTTGTAAATATTTTAACAGCCAACCTTCTTTGCAATTTTGTGCTGTTTGCTGAATTGTATGCTCAGTTCTATCATTGATAAAACTTACCACATATTCTTCTTGACAGTAGATATGTACATTTGATTTTGCATCATGTTGATGTATAAACCTAAATTAACACATACACTATCCATCGATACCCATAGGATTTATGTTACTGACAAAAGACCCACAATTCACACAGTTCATGCTAATCCTTCCATCCAAGTCCAGTAATTGCCATCAATTTATTTTTCTCTGAATTCATATGTGGATGAGGGTGAAATCAATGAACCTTTCTTGAACTTCTTTGCCTTGACATCACAGAGCAAGCTGGGCTCTCCTCCACTAAGCACTACATACTCTCGGCAAAGGTTATCTTCTGCTCTCTGCTCCCTAGGAAGCCAAACTTATAGTGGCTACTCAGTTTGTGACCAATTACTCCCAATAGGGGATTATTTTGATGCATGGAGAGGCAGGGGAACAGTGGAAGGATGTACTTCTCTCCAAGCTTTGGGACTGGAAGGAGAATTGGAAGATCCTATCTAAATTTCTTCCTTCTTCAATGTAACAGGCCTGCAACTCTTCAGAGTTACTCAGAAACATTGTCTATGAAAACTCTGGAAAGTAAAACCTCTTTGTTCTACCAGACCAAGCTCCCATCTGTCTATGAAGAATAGGGATAGTCCTCTAAAATAGCAATATTAGAGTATAGAATATAAATATTACATATATCCTACTATGAACAGTGTAAGATGTAATTTTCATTTAATTCTACAATTAATTCCACCGATGCTGAGTGCAAATTCTATTTGCTGTCTTGCTCCTGTTCTTCTAACTAAGACTAATTAAATGGTAAGTCCATTTAAGATATGTGCATAGGCCCAGACAGAATGGGAAGAGAAATAAAATTATTGGCATACAACAGCAATACATTTTTGGGTATTCTTTGGTGTCCTGGAACTCCTCTTTCAGAGTATGAAAGGGGAGGCTCTAGGATGTCTTTAGTGAGAAGCTGAAATGCTATGTTGTCTATGTTGTTGCAAAAATGACAAGGCAACCAATATACACCTCAGCTTTCCACCGGAGACTGCAGAGAGGAAAGTGACGAAGACTATTCTTCAGCAGAGGACTTACATGTGGAGTCACAGGACACGGGGGTTTCTCACTCATTCAAGAGATCAGAAGAGCTGCGGTCAGGCTTGTAGCACACCAGACGTCATTTCTGAGGCCACACCTCACCTGTGATGTGCCCACTAGGAATCACAATTATTTGGTTTTAAATGTCTTGACATAATTGGGGCAGAAAACTAGGAGAGAAGTAATGGTTAAGGTGTGCAAATGGCCAAATGTGAAAGTATAGGACATTTTAAAGATAAACCAAGTAGAATGCCCTTGTTTATAATGACCTTAAACGTTAATGAAATAGAGACAATGCACACCGCACAACAGCCTGCATGAGAATTCAGCCTTCTTCATGAAAAGGAGGATTTTTTTCTTTATTAGTGATAAGTTCTTTATGATTTTTGAGAGGGCGATAATACTTTTGTGAGGACTTGATGTACTTCAACTGTATTCGGGAACTGTAAAATACAACCGGTGTTGTAAGCGAGGACTACATAATATCAGTGAAACGTGCCTGGATTTCCCATTAACCATTTGCAGATTTTGGTTCTAATCCTAAAAGGGGCACAACAGTCCTCTGAAAGTCTGTATCTTACCACCATATAGCTCCGTTGCTTGCACAGAAAATAAAGATTCTTACAATTCTGAAAAGCATGTGCCAAAAGCTCTAGAGACCTCTATTTTTGTGTGAAAGACTGCACTAGATAACCATACCCAAGCTAGCAATTGTGGAACGGCGCAGTGACTTTCAGGTTGTAAGCTGACCAGATGAAGAATTGCCAGTTTATTCTAAGGAAATTTGAATCAACAAAACATAATCGTTTCTGTTGATTTTGGGTAGCGTGCCTTAGATTTGAGGAGCTGAGAGGGGAAAGAAGATAATACTTTATCATTTTACATGCACATGTGTAGATTTTAATGTTCTGTGTTTCCTTGAGAGGAATCCCATGGTGCCAATTAACCTCACTTATTCCAAAACAATTCTCTGTTTGGAAAGAATAATTTTCATTGTGGGTGTTCCATGAAATTGTATGCCTCATACCCTGTTATTACTGAGATGTGTGCAGTGCAATTGAGAATGCCAGTTTCTTTTCCATGCACTGTATAGATTATAGCTGTATCCCACACACAGTGCTAGATAATCCCTACTTTAATTTTGTTATGTGTACAAATCCTTTTTGAACATTTAGCTGTTTTAAAAATGTAAAAATCCATCATCTTCTGAAACTGCATTTGTTAAAACCAAAAGCTGAATTTAGAAGTGATCAAGACCAATGAATAACATGGTAATTATCTAATTAAAAGGAAATTACTGCGTTTGCTGAAATATAACAGGCAGATCATGATATCCAACAGAAAATGGCAAAGAAGGAATAAAGTTACGCAGAAAATTCCATGGTTTTTAGCCAACACAGTTTCAACCACATGTTTTTCTTTAATGGGAGGAGGTTTAACAGTCCACTAAGGCTCCAAGATTCATCATCCCTTCAAGCTTTTGGACACCCCAAAATCTGTAATGAGATCCTAGAATACTTCAGGGAACCCACGAAGTACTGGAGCTTTCAAAAACAGTACCATGTCCTTGAGACTTCTTCTGTGTGCTTTCCTGTCCATCAGAGCTGTATGATTTCCTCCGGTGATATATCCCTTGTACTATGCCTTACAGAAAATGGGTCCCGTCTTTGTCTTGAAAGAGATTAAAAATTGAATAACATATATACTTTCATAGTTAATACAGCCCAACTGCTATTCCTATGTATACTTTACCCAGATGCTACAGAACAATTTTCCTCTATATCCTCTGACACACATTTTCTCACAAGCTCTTAAGTCCTATTCCTTAGACAGGATCAGCAAGTTGGACTGTGGGAGGAACACTTCCTCCAGCAGAGCACTGGTATATTATCATGTTTTCCACCCATTTTATCCCCTTTGCAGTTAAAATTGGACAAATAATCTCTCCCTAACTTAATGGTTTATATATAATTTTAGTTTTAAAAAACAGTCAGAATTAATTTTTCCTATTACTGAAAAAAAAAACCCTCCAGAAGATGAAACCACTTAGTAGCTGACACTTACTTTTGTTCACTGTCGGTGTCTGCCTGCATTCTCATATTGCTGGAATTTTTAAAGAAATTATTCCATAAATCTCAATAAAGTAATATTCTCTCTTAGATTTAATTTGGAAAATGGAATATACAATCTGTGGGAGAGAGGTCTGCAAAATACTTTCAACCATTTGTTTTTAATTTACAGCAGATACTTTTTAAAACCTTGATCTATCTTCACTGGCATTGAATCCCTACAGCTGAATTGCAACAACTTTAATTTATGTAATAATCATTATTTTTATGCTAACTGAATGCCTTGAAAAGAAATAAAGGAGGGAGTAAATCACCAAAAACTTTTATATTTTTGACATTCCTAAAAGTTCTGTGAATCTCTATCAGCTAGATTCTCAATCACTGTAACAGCCCAGAGACAACATACCAGAAGTGCAGATGAATGGATCTGAGTCACGCTGGAGTGTGGAGGAGAAGAGATACTTTTTTTTTATCTCAAACTACGTAAGAAAAGTACTTACTTAAACTTGGAGTAGCCATATCATTTTTTGGAAGTGTGATCAGTTTTTATGAGGAACCACATTAGAAGGAAGTTAGGTCTTCTCAGGATGTCATTTCAAGCTTTTCCTTAAAGAAAACACATACCTTTCCATTACAATTCAAATGCTTAATTGTGACTAATGAATGTGAAATAATATTGTACGCCTCATAGGAGCCTAGTTGAAGATGTGACTAAGCACTATTGACTCTCCTTATCAAGTTTCAGATAATGTCCAGGTATGTTAATGCATGCACTAAGTCTTGAACACTTTAAAGATGTAGTCAAACAAATAGAATTTCATATTAGAAGAAAGGCAATGCAAAACATCGGGAGCTTCCATTACTGCTATTTTTCTCCTCCATAATTGCCCTACAGGATATGACAGGACAGTATTATCAGGATGTTATGGTTACAGTGACTTTTGGAGCGAAAGAGCAAGAAGTCAATGGTCTCATCTAACAAGCGTGCGTGTACGTGTGTAAATAAGTCAGCAGGATCAAATAAAACGTAACCAGCCACCTATGAAATAACTACTCAAATTTGCCCCTACAGTTACTTACAGATCACAGCCCTGCCGAATACAGTGAAATTCCAAATGTCGTGTCAAATGTTTGAAGCAACAGACAAATCCAAAAGCAGAGAATATTAGGAAACCGTCTAATTTAAACTAGCCTCTCTCAGGTTTTACCTCCTCCGCTAGTTTGCCCCTCACTGGAACAAATCAAAACTATTTCACAGCCAGTATCCATGTCTTTCCAAAGGTCTGTGGGGCTGCAAAGGCTACAGATAAAATTGGATCAAACCCTTTATTTAAAAATGCTTGGTAAAAAAAAATGTGTAATCAATTACTTAATTTAAAAGTAATTTCAGTTTTTGAAGCAGAAGCATTTAAAACTGTGGTTTTGCTGTAGTTTAATGAGTCAGTATTTTGCAACTTGCAACATTTTGCACTTCTTGTAGAGATACATTCTCCTTACAAAATATATGGACCCTTTAATAATTTGGCTTTTGAAATAGTATGTTAAATATGTATGAGGCACAAAGAAAAGAACAAAAGGAACATAGTTCAATACAATGCATATAATCTTCTATTTTGTATAAAATTTATATACATTTTATCAAGGTGTACAAATTTTATTATATTTGACTATCTGCATCAATATTTCAAGTTCCAGGAGTATGTATTCTAAGGGAAAACCATGGCAATGACTAAGGGAAATTAACTTAATTAGCTACTTACTAACTAGTAACTTCTGAAATCACTTTATATGAATGGTCGAAAAAAACCCAAACAAAATACAGGAAAGAAACTACTACTCCACTGTAAATCTGAGCACTGCTAAAATTGTCTTTTAATAAGGCCTGAGAATTCCTACCTTTGTTCAATAAAACAAAAATGTACCTTCAACAACCAGTGAACAATTTAGAGGGTGAAATGAAACATAATGAACTAGAGTCCTTAGTACTGAATTTGATTACTTCGGTTTTCTTAAGTGCTGTAATTCATCAAAATACCAGTTACAGATATTTTCACAGAAAACGAAGAGAATACCTTATTCGTGTGCTTGATGTTCTAGATACACAGTGAAGGAGAGGTTTTTGGAAAAAAAAAGCTTTAAAAATGAAGCACCAGATTTCAAAACAGACACTGCAATGTGCCAATTTTGTTAGCAAATGTGTATTATCACTTAGCAGTAACCAGTGATAAAATAGAAAGTGCAAAGGGTATTGCCTGTATTATAGTATCACTCCGTCTGGTTAGAGAAGCTCCTGAAGCTGGACTGCATAAAACTTACACTTCTTCCATTCTGTTCCCTTGTTTTCTGTGTTAATTGTTCTGCCCATTTGCAAAAAGGTAGAATAGTGTTTCCTTAATGCAGTCCTCAACTACCCAATTCTTCATTTGATCAAAAACTAGTGGAATTAGGATTTGTGCTTAACTGATTAAAGGTCTGAGTCCGTGATACTCTGTGTTTCAGTTCTAGCTGTTTGAAACTTTATCGTCTTAATTTTGAGACTGAACATACACTGTGTTGTTCTAATTGCACTGGCTTTTTGAAAAGAACTTTGTACTGGATTCAGCCAAGTTAAAGGGTTTCCAAGATCATGGTCTTGGCTCAGGATAAATGGAGCCAATGAGCTAAACAAATTCCGGCTTTCTTGGTTCTTATAGTACGAGAAAAATTGAAAGAGCAGAATACTTTTACTGCTTTATACAAGTGAAACAATCCTGGAAGCTGCAAAAATATAAGTAAACTGTGTTTATGTCAGCAAGACACACTATTTCAGAAATTATTTTTAGCTTTCTTTTGAAATGTGAACCACAAATTATAACGTTAATGAAGCAAACTTTTCTCACGTGGCAAATTTAAGAAAAAGTTAGATTTAAGAGTGATCACTTTGGGATTTAAAATAATAAAGAAATTTAGTCTAGTACAGATAAATATTAGTGTTCTTATAATGAGTAATAGTAATAGCTGTCTTGCACTGCGCCGAACGAGGATACACATGTCTGTATTTGTTTCAACTTCTGTTACTGAGAATGCTTTTCTAATGAGCTACATTTTAAAATTGGGATTGAAATAAATGAGTAATGGAAAAAAAAAAAGGAAAGGGACTTCTAATCAGGAAAACAGTGTACATTCTTTCAAAGTCATGTTTATACGTTCAGAGAAGCAGTGGATCTAGTTCAAAGACAAAGCATATTTCAATCTGCTTTTCAAAACTACCATATAGTTCATTACGAAAGTTTGGTTTGGGCTGAATCTTAGCCTAACGACAACTGATTACTTGAGCTACATTACTGTACATCATAATGTACTTTCACTTGTAAGGTGTCTCAATTTCTATTTACTACAGGTCACAAAATCATTCATTTACAGTTTGGGTTTCAGGTTTTGGGGATTTTTTAATAACGTAAGGAACCAACTGCTGTTTCAATGGGCTTAGTCTCTCAAGCCATGGGAGAACCAGTAATTTGCATTTGCTGCTTTTAAATAATCATAGCATACTTAACCTGCAAGAATTCCTGCTGCACAAACACGAATTTCAACACATGCAGAGTTAGATGTGTAACTGACCTCCCAAACATACAGTTTGATTCATGCACAGAGAAGGAATAGTTGAATTTAGAAAACTCCATGTGGTTTCACTGACAATTAAGCCCTTTAGACTTTAGGTACTCTTAAAAGTGCATTGAATAAACAAGTATTTCCCGGTGACTTTTTCATATATATCACAGGCACCTATTTTTAAGCCCTCTCAGTATAATACTGGAATAGCGCGTAGTCACCAAAGACAATCCTTTGAAACAAGAATTCTGGAATGCTGAAAGGGCGAATCTAGTCTTGATGCAGGTATTGAGTGAAATATATGAGTTGATTCAGGAAGTTAACGTGGTTGAGCCACTAAATAAAAGTGACCATAATATAATTAAGTTCAACATCCTCCCATGGGATCCTCCCATGAGGTAATAATATTACAGTACTTTTCAAAAAAGGAAGATTTTTATATTGAGGAAGTTAGAAATAGCCTGAAGGGGAAAGTTAGGAAATTAAAATCCGTAGAAGCAGCATGGAGGTTCTTTAAAAGTACCTTATTAGACTCAGAGAAAGTATGTATATACTGGAACAATTAGGAATCAAGAAGGTGAGAAATATAGCAAGGTACAAGAGAATGTTCAGGCCCCCAAAAAATAATAGTCCTATAATAAATTGGAAATCCAACTCAAGTGACACTAATAGAGCAGAATATAAATTCAGAACACCAGAGTAAGGGTTATATCCTGCCATTGTTTCACTGGCAAAGTAAGTAGGAGTTTCCTATAAACATTTATGGTAGAACAACATTCTGAGCTTTGAGAGGAAATTTAGAGAACAAATAGGGAAAAATCTTACAGAGCCATTTTTAATACATTGCGATAAAAGAACTTCCTCAAGCTAGGTGATGGTCTTTGGCAGAGGCTGATTAGCTACACCAATAAAGTAGAAAAGCAGAAGATACAGCTTGATTTCTTTGCATAAGAGAGACTGGGAAAGACACACCCTATAGCTGGTGTTTAACATTTTCCACTTCTCCACCTTTAGGCTGAGAAAATAAAGAGGGAGAAGAGAAATGATGGAAAGCACCAGCATAAATTGCCCTAAAAATAAGAGCCCTAAAGGAACCAAAAATTGGAATTATTGAGATGATGACATTTTGCTGTTTATGTTTGCAGAATTTAACTATTACCTGTGAGGCTGGCTATAAAAGGGCTCTGAAGGTCATCTTGCAAATTACAGAGAAGTGAGAACCTAGAAAAATCCTAGGCGAGAACAATTAAGAGAATTGTGAAATTAAGTCAAAAAAGCATCCTGTGTGTTAATTTGCTGCCACAAACAGAATTCGATCAAAGAATTAGTAAGATAATGAAGAAAAAATAGTTTACATTTCTAGAAGTTTTTATGTCTTCAGTGTCTCTGAAGAAAGTAGTATGAGAGATTTCTAGTCATAAAATCAAAAAAACTTCTTGTAGTTCAGGCTGCACTCAGGGAAGAACTGCTCTATACCAGTGCCTCTGGACATACCTCCAGTACTGCTAAATTAGGAGGTGTAAAAACAAAGAGAAGAAAGAAATAACCAATCTCTTGAAAATAATTTTAAAATGAGTAATCTAGTATTACTTCTAGAAAATCAGCTGTTACTTTGAAGAGTTCGTGATAACTAAGTGGCAGAATTTGCTGGTGATATGAGATTGGAGTACGCTGGTAGGAAGTGTAGAGAAATTTTCTAAATCTAGGTAATGGAATGGCACACTAAATTCAATATAATGCACCTCAGGAAGAACCTTTAAACACACAAAGAGTTCTCACCTTATTCTATTCTGTCTCCCCCAAAAATTTAGAAAGCATTAGTGACAACTTTGAGTAGCTCTCCAACTATAAAAAGGCAGGTATTAAGCAGTATCTAAGAGAGGGTTTGAAGTACTTTGGTGAACAAACACTGTCACCCAGCAGCATCCTCAGGAGTTCAGCAAGACGCAATTGGAGTAAATAGTGTTGAAAAGGGTTTTTGCTTGTTGGCATCTAAAATTATATTTAATTTGGAAAAAAATAAGATCTAGCAGAAGTAGGTGAAGTAATAAATTTCAGAGAAGGCAATATTGCCTTTTCATTCTCTTTTTAATTTGATGAAAAAGTTTAATAAATTGAATTGTCACCCATAAAAGGAATGACATTTGAGCAACATTACCACTTGTCTGTTACATGCTGCCGCTTTGATTCAACACCAATTAATGAAAGACTCACCTGTAGCTTTCCTACTACTGTAATTTATTATCCAATTGTTTACGAAAATTACAGCAGCCGTGTAGCTTTCCTGATAGGGAATCAGGTCATATGTGAATAAAACTGGGGGCAGGTAGGTCCTAGCTCTGCTAGTGTTGTAGTCTATACAACTATCACCGTTAATCTTTGCTTCAAATTCCCGGTCCAGAAATATCCCAGTGTTAATTTTATTTCTTTTTTTCTGTGTGGAGCAGAACTAAGACATCTCAAAATTATCTTTTATGTGAAACTCTGAATATGCTGCAAAGCTAGGTGACTTGGGAACTCATTTAGGCTATCAGACTCACATGTAAAGTCTGCTGTATATCAGGGCTGGATGCAATAATAAGCGTTTCCAAGGCTATCAACAGTGACTAAGGGTTGCCAAGCTATGCTTCCGGGGACAGTTATAAAATTGTAAAATATTGGACACAATATACACTACGACAGACAAAATTCAGAGAAGCAGCTCCAAAGGCACATATAAAGTTAATGGTACTTGCTCATAAAGAGACCTGCTGTGCTCCTGTGTGCAATTAACTATTGTTTGGTAAAAGAGACTCATTGCTGTATCCAGATGATCAGGGAAGTTATTCAGGATACACAAGTTAAAGATTGTAGTCCCTACCATGAATCAAGTGCAGAATTCCTCCTTCAATTTTAAGGAAACTGTTGTTTGGAAACCTTCTCAAGTCAAGACTAGAAATTCTAGTAAAAGCAGAAAAAGAAAATGAGAGAAAGTCCACAACGACGTAACCAATAGCTTGATGGGATGTGTGAAATGATTTTTTTACTGATAAGGATTTTCCAACAATAACTGCCACAGAAATGTTTTCCCCAGAATCCTAGACTAGCATTAGTGATGTAATTCTCTGTATTTGTTGCCCCACTTGCTGAACGAGCTCCCGAAGCCTTCTCTTCTCCAGGCTGAACAAGCCTTGCTCTCTTGGCCTCCCCACACAAGGCAAGTGCTCCAGTCCCCAACCTCGCTTCACCGAATTCTCTCTGGTGTACCCATATCACGCTGGTATTGAGGGGCCGATAAAACCAGGCGCAGTATTCTCAATGTGGCCCCGTGAGTGCAGAGCAAAGGGAGGATGTTCGCTTCCTCTGCTGGCTGTGCTTTTGTTCCTACAGCCCAGGATGCTGGTGGTGTTCTCTGCTGCCAGGGCACGCTGCTGCCTCACGTGCAGTTTGCTGTCCACCGAGACCCCAAAGCCCCTTTCAGCAGAGCTGGCCCTAGCCAGTCGGTCCCCTGCCTGTATTGTTGCAAATGTAATAGGATTTGAAAAAGACAAAGGCTGCAGTAATCTATATCTGTAGTTCCAGTTCACTCCTTCTGACTGTGGCTATCCAGCCAGAGGTAAGTCTTCCCCAACTCAGCGAAGACCCAGTTTTCTCATTAAAACCTTAATCTAGAGATAGTCTCCCTAAGATACCTTTCTGTCCTTCTGTCCCTCTTCCTGCCATAAAACCCATCCAGTTGCTTTAACCACTGTAAGGTATAGAGCTTCATATCAGGCTGGCTCCTCTCTCTCTTAAGATCTTTTTTTAATTTCTCAAAAAACAATATTCAAATGAGATTTGCAAGTGTATAGACGTGCACAACACTTCAGAAGTAATAGACGCTGTCACGCTGTTGACTTAATTGCTGCGAACTGTACATGTGCACAGAAGGGTGTGAAAGAAGCCTCACCACTAACAGTATTTCCACTGAAGAACATCTTTTAAGGGGTTGATTTTCAGAACTCTTAATCACTGCTGTAACCAGACACTTAGACTTGAATATTTATTATATACATAAGGCATTAAATACTTACCATGATTTATAGCTTGGGTTAGGATGTTATTTTTAAATAAGCCATATAAAGTACCTTCAATCCTGTCCATTCAGACACTTATGAGGGAGACTCCAAAATCATGAAATTGGCTTAAAAGCCATGTGATTAAAAAATCCAGTTGGAAACAGGGGGAGTGGAAATTCGCTTACTTTTCAGCTTGATTTGTGTTCTCAAAATTCTTCCTGCAATCATGAAGTCTAAAGGTTGCAAATTAAAAAGCTGGAAATGTACTGCAATGTTTTATTCTGTTAATTTCAGCTTTCAATACACCTCTTACACTTTGCAACGCTCCTAACATAATTGTAAGCATTGGCTACACTACATATTAAGATGTGTACACACATCTATGTAGCTGAGAATTCCACAACATAATGAAATATTAGTTGTAATTAACAAGAGACTGGATTGCTGAGGTCCTGTGGCATGCCTTCAAATGTGTGAGACCACATTCCTTCCATACAGTCAGCTCTGACGAAGTTTGTAAGTCCTTCACGCAGTGAGACTGTGGGAAGAGCCCATATGAGCAGAGACGAGGGAAACCTGCTGGTTTTCTGGAGAATATCTCTTTTGGTTTGATCTTCATATGAGAAAAGGCAATTTTCATATTATACTTATTACATTTCATGTGTCCCTGGGAGATTTTCCTCTATCAGTTCCAAGAACAATTGCAAGGAAACATTTGTGAGTTTATGAATTTGTAGAGGAACTGAATTTACCACTTTTTAAATATGTTTAAGCAGTTACATTTGTATTCTTCAGATATTACAAATTGTGTATAGCCTGTCACTTTTTTCAGTAGCTATTGTTCTTTTCTTTTTCTCCTAAGAGAATATGGTTTTCATAGCTCAGTGAGGCTCTGCTAATTAATACGTACCTCATATTTCTAAAGAAGAAATTGTGTTAATGATGTTAGCTATTTTTCTTTCAGAAAATGTTCCATTCAGTACTTAAGTATAGATTGTCAATGGGTGAATTATTCCTCTTTTGGGGTGGGAGGGTAGTACAGAATTTTGGCATTCATCAGGGAATTAATCAGTGTATCACAACATTCTGACAACTCTAGTCATTTTTTCGACTTTGAATTTGAATAACTGTCACATTTAGCTAATGACCATTCAAATTCAGAAATCACCACATGTAAATAATGACACCATTTAAAACAGATGCCCGTCTTCCAACAACAACCAAAAAATCAGGAATAATAAATAATATTAACTTAAATTTCATGTTTATAATAAGTAATGCAATGTATTACCTGAAAAAGTTATCAGGGTCTTAGGATTAAATTGGTCCAAATCATCTATGTACTGCATATCTTTGAAAGATGACTAGAAATGAAAGATATAATTCCAGGTGATAATTTCATCAAAAATGAACTGAATCGTTATATATTTGTCTGGATCAAAAGTACGTTAAGGACAAAGTTGCTGATAAGCCAGTCACGCTGTGAGGCAGAACAGCGCAGATGTTTGGGAAAGGCAATGGGGATCATGCCTCACCACCATCTCTCCTTCTTTGCTCCTTTCTGGGAGTGGAGAGATGGTTCAGACACACTGGCCTACACCTGGGAAAGGACACAGTGGGCAAGAGACAGAAGCAGCAAGGCTGTGTATTCCACAAGTGGAACAAGACTTGTTTCATGTGAAATACAACTTTCTCATCTTCTACATGTTCTTAGCATATGCTGTTGAATAGTATTGTGATGATATTGTGGTACTGACATATCTCCTGTCACTAATAGACAGCAATAACGAAATGAAATTACCTTTTAAAAAATTGTAGAAAACTCTAGAATGAAAAGAAAAATGAAGATGAAAGGCAGTGGCTGGCCATTCTACATGCATAAATTATCACCTAATAGACAGTATTCTAATCAATGTAAATATAAGACTAGGATTCTCAAATGGGAGTTAGTGCTTGTGGTCAACCTGAGACTCATTTTGAGGAAATACTGAACACTCTTTCTGTGATTCCTGTACACTTTTTAGCTGCGTTAAGTTAAACCTTAAAAACAAGGAACGACTTTTAGAAATGTCCTTTAATGCTTAATGTCTCAAAGCACAAGCAACAAAAAATGAGTCCATGGTTATTCTGAAACATTTTTTAAAGTTTGAGTGATTCTAGGAAGCCTTTGCAGGTCAAACTATGATAAATGGGTATATATCACATGGAAGGGAATATCGTTTCCCGAGTAAAACAATTATAATGATGCTTGCTTCTTTTTAAAGAGAGCATCGCTGAAAAGCATGGTTCCCTTTTTCATGTGAGCACTCAGACTCAGGGCTGAAACTTTGGCTCTTATAGATGACCACAGTTTTTACAAAATGCTACTGCTCTACTCCTATCGTTCCTGGCCTTTTGGGTTTTTTTTTTCATTTTGTTTTGTTTTGCTTCAAACAAGTTACAAAGATGGCTCAACTTCAGACAGATTTTCTTAATGGAATCCATTCCACCCAGAAGGTGTTCTCTCTAACAAATGGGAAACATCACTAAATTTAACCCAAAGTCTGAGCAATGGAAAGCTACATAGATGATGTCAGACATTACAAATATTATTTGTACTCGCTAGTTTACTTCAAGGGAAATTATGAGAATGACATCATAATGATGACTGACTAATTTTTATTAGTGTTTTCTCTCTGAAACTCTAGACTTACAGTTACAAAGAAAAACAGCTTTTAAAATGCCATACCTGTTATTCTTTTCTAACACTTCAGGATTTTCTTATTTGTAAAAGACATGAATATTTAAAAATACCATAGATGGTATCAGCTCTTATTCTAGTCATTTGACATGTCAAATATTTTTTGTCCAAAATAAAAAAAAAAAGTATTATTTAATGCTCATAAAAGATAGGAAATGATCACATCTTCTTTTAAATTAATTGCTGCTTGGGTTGGCCTATGAACCTATAAACTCTGCTGGAACAGTTGTAGCCAAATTTCTTTACGACAGTTTCTTACTATGGAAATGAATTATGCTGATGAAGGGGTGATGACCAGCTTCGGAATAGCAATATGTTTCTTCAGTCAGCAAAGGCAAATCACAGGGTGCCAGAGCTTTAAAAACATCCAAAATCTGCAGGACCAGTATAACTCCATTTTACAGCAAACCCCGTAGTAATCCAGGGTTGCACAAGTACTTTTTGCAAAGGTCCCTTGGGTAATTTTGCTGAGGATCTCGTACCGAGAAGTACGGTATCAGCTCCAGCTCTGAAGGGACTCTCAGGCATTCTATGTTACCTTCAGAGCTGGAGACAGCAGTAGCCAAGAAGACCAATAGAACAGTATCTCCCACAGCAAGGCAAGATACCTTTTTCAAGCCCAGATAAAGGGCATCCCTATAGGAATACTGTGAGAGTCATGAAGGGACGAGGTATGATGATTCAAGTCAGTAGAGAATCCGTAACTAAAACCTGGTGGGCGCCACAGCAACCCAAAGGCTGTCTGTTGTGGACAATTCCCCTCCCTATTTTTAGGAACTTTCCACCACCACCAACTGCATTCTAAGGTTCTTTACTGAGGACAAGATTAGGCTACAATACCAGGTAGAGACAAATCTCCATGACCATATTAGTATCTGTCTCCAAATGCTATTGTCCCGTTCAGCACTGTGTTTATATTTGAGCTCAAAGGCAATGGAATTATTGGAGTGTTTATGGTTGAGCGTGTTCATAGGTGTTTCATGTACTAGGACTTTTGTTTATCTATGAAGATTTGTTCTCATGAGAAATGAGTATTTATGGTGTCAGAGTGCTTACACACATTAGGGTACTTGCCCTAATGGCACCTTCGTATTCATGCATTATTTTAATATGCAAAATTCAGGGATGAATTTTGCATCAATAATCACTGCCAGGTGTGCGTATATGGGTGTTTATGTGCGTATATAGTCCTGGCGTAAAATGATGCATATGCAGTCTCAAGTCCCATGTAAATACACGTCAGTATACTGGTTAAGTGTGCAACAGCAAGGTTGAAGATGTGACTCCTATAGCTGAGTTCAAACCCTAATGGTAAAGCAGCTCTTGTGATGATTTGAGAAATTATCCCCTCTCGGTCTTTTTTGTCATTCTCTTGCCTCAGCTAAGGCTGAGTAACTGTGTAACTGCTCCCACTTCATTTCAGTGCAAAGCAAATAAAGTTCAGCAAATATGGGATGGTACCTTCATATAGTGCCACAAAATTTACTTCCAGGGTATCCAGCAACATCTTGGGTAAATGCTATGTATTTGGCTCCGAAGATATTCCAAAACAAGAGGTCTAGATAGTATCAATGGCATCATTCATCTCAACGCTGAAAAAATGTTAGTTCTGAGAGTGATTTGCATGGTGGAGTAACTCTCTTCTGAAGAGAGTTACTCCACCATGTAACGGGCCTATGCATCAAAGAATACTCCCCTAATCAACCCCATTTGCAAATGATCTTCAGGATAAAAATGAATAAATGATCCATAATAGATAATAAATAGCTAATCATTACATCACACATACCACATCAATTAATACAGATATATTTATTAAACTTCTTTTATATATGACATACTAGAGCATTCTATTTTATCAAGGATTCAAAGGGATTAGACTTAATTTGTTATTTTAGTATACTATACCTTTAAATTGTTGACATATAAGTTGTATAAATAGAAACACTATAAATCTCTTTAAAAATGTACCATAAATTTTTTATGTATGACCTTTAAGTAACAGCAGTCTGTTGCATAACTCTGCAGGGGAAGTCACATGGTGGAAACCTCATATTTCCTTAAATTTATGGTTGTTTCTTGGTGGTCTAAAAGAATTTTTTTTTTTTTTTTAAGTTGCCTTTCAAAGTCATAATCTTAGTAAATTGTTTAATGTTTGGTCTAATGCAGGTCACTGTAAGTTCTTATTTAGATTTATAATAGGAAATATATAACGTCAGATACCAACGAAGCCTGGCTAATAAAGTCAAGGATACCAGTGTTATGTTTCATTATAATGATGTGAAGATAATGCCTTTAGCTGCATAACCATCACATTAGCTACAGACCATAAAAAAATCTTTATGAAATCTCAGGGTCAGATTCATTAAGAGAAAAGTTACCATTTTTTCCAGTATTTTTTTTCCCCCTCAACCAGAAGCATTTTTGATTGATAAATTGCCTCATCACCATTGTATCAGATCTCATTTACTGACACTAAAAGTCATGTAAACGCTGAAGTGGAGAGACTCAGTTGCCTCATGGTATCCTGTTTTGCACTAGAAAAAAATTCAGTGGAGTTTGGGCACGTGCCTAAATGCCTGCTGAATGAGGGCTTTATGAAACAAAATTTTGTATTAAGGTGAATATCATTGCCATTACTTCAAGGAAATTTTACTCTTTCCTATTCCAAAGGAGCTTGGTTAATTCTCAGAGCAGTGTTATCAGCATCAACAGAAAAGGTCTGCTTCAAGTTAAAACATGCAAGTGAATACAAGTTGCATGAACAAGAAATAATTATTAGTGGTTTTCCACCTCCACCGAAATCCTCAGGATCGAAAACAGGAATTTACAACACTTGGCAGAATAAAAATTAAACCCCACTCAGAAATGTCAATATTTAAAATACGTAGTACAACCATAATTTAATGAGTTCTTTAAAAAACACAGGCACATACATGAAACACACATTTTTCTAAACCCTTTTTCCCCAACGTTGGAACTGAACATTGTAGGTATAACAATATTAACTATGCTATACTATAATATAAATTATTTTAGGTAGCTCAAATACCATCTATTTAAGCCTTAAGATATGCAAATCAAGCATGTGTGCACTGTTTATATCCACTCATGTTCTGCTTTTGGGACTACAAAAAAGAATTAAATTTGATGAGAATTTAAACTACAGGGACAAGGAAATCTGTGTTCACCTAAATGCTGGATGCATGCACATGTTTATATGTGTACGTAGTGAGTATATGCATAACATAAGCCCAAACAGCTTGGAAAATTCAAGCCTTGCAGAGTCATAAATTCTCACCTGAAAAGCAGATGTGCACGTTCCACAGCAGATGCAAATTAAAGCAATGCTTTGAGTACAGCCTAGCAAAGGATGAACTAATATAGCACAATACTCTAATGAAGCTGAAAGAGGTACTGATCATTCATTTTCAAAGAACAAGGAATGGATTTACCATCAAGTCATATATTGCTAGTCTCCTAGCTAGCAAGCACAGAACTCAGCCCTGATGATCTGCTCAAACTTGAGTTGCAAATGGACTCTGTAAAGGGCTGCTCCTCATACCTCTGGCCTGCCTGCTCCTTCAGATAGCCCCCGGCGACCTAAATGTAATCCATGGATCAAAGATACGTGATGGTGTGCCATTAGTGTATTAACAACATTTGGTTCAACAGACTTTGATCATCCTGTCCAAAGATCTCAGGTGCTATGCATGCTCAATGCCTGCTAAAAAGGAATGGAAAATAAAAGAATCAAAACGGCCACTTTATTTTCCATCTTTTTTTACATTGTGCCATCTGGGTAAGCACTAAAACAATTTATACATGCTAAATAAATGTTTCCAGCAGTGTTTAGCAGTGATAAGAATAATCCTGTTCAGGTATGTCAAAAATCTGCTGAAAACAAGAAGACCAAGATACAATAACAGACAGTTTACTGTCATGGTATGAGCATTGCTCAGTAAAGGAGCAGGTAATTTGTATAATGAGCATCTTTGAACCTAGAACAGGGTTAATCCAGGATCTTGACAGACATGAAAGACTAGCAAACCTTTTATCTTCTCAATAATTTTCTTTAAAAAGAGCATTTAGAGCCTGAATTTAGAGAAAGGATGATAGTACTAAAGGCTAGTCTGGAGAAGAAGTCAAATACGCACCAAAAAGAGAGCCCGGAACTTTTTCCTGTCCATGCAAGGCATTCATCAGCCTCACAAATAACAGAAAAATCAGCACTGCTGGGGCTTTCACAAGTAGATGAGGGTGTCAAGGGAGAGGCAAAAATCCATCCCGCAGGCAGCGAGTCTCAGGAACCTCAGAATGCTGGCAATGGCTTCGTTAGAAACCAGAGAGCCTTCCTATGCCAAGAACAGACACTAAAATCTCAGACAGTTAATGCAAGAACAGGATAGAGAGGAGTGAGAATATTCTGAGATTTTGAAAACACACTCTTACCAAGTGTGGACTGAAAGGTTCTCAGGAAGGGCCAAATGAAATATTCCATTTCAGTGTTGACATTCTTTTAACTAAAACTAATTTCTAAACTGAAAACAACTCACTGAAATCATCCAAATTCCCAATTTTACAAATATTAGAACTGGATGTTTCAACAATTTCAAAACTATTTTACTTTTTTCCCCAAAATACAACATGTGCCACAAGCAAACTTCCCTTTCTATCAGGGAACGCAGTGGTTTAGACAAACCAGCATTTTCAAATACTGTCTTTATTCAGAAAGCTCCTGGCCATTGATCCGGAAGATATTTTTTGTAGTAATTTACTGGTTGTCTTAGGACAAATGAATTCTGAAGTTCTAAGTCTGCATCAGCTATTGACGCACACAAACATATTCCTCTAATTATTCCATATGCATGCAATGCCTCACCCTATTTCATTTTTATAACTATGCATGCTTAACGCATTCCTTCTTTGCAATGTCCAAAACTATCTTTGCATTCTCAACAAGAAACATATTTCTCATTCACACATCTTGGGCCAAACCCAGATGGTATTAGTTTCCTACAAGGGTATTTCCTGTATGTCTGAATTGTCAACACGGCTGTGGATTGCCATCATTCTCCTCTTATATACAGATTCTAGTCATGAAGAGCAAACCGTATATCCTCCACCACCCTGGTTTTTCCACTTGGCACATTTCATAAAAATATGCACGTCTCTCTTCAAATTATTAATATTTTTTCTCGATTTTAGTTGAGAGGCACAGACGAGATCAAGCACAAAAATGCTTGTTTATTTTAGCTTCCTCTGGTGTTCGCAAAACGTCCATGGATGAATCTGGAATTCTCTGGATTTATGTACTCCTTGTTTTCAGGTAGCTGGCAAATTACACGTATTTTTTAAGACTTACTAAAAGAACTCAAATTGTTTGATTACTCGAGTCAGTATTTGAAATGCAAGCTGTTGCTTAACTGCGGCGGTGCAGATAAGTTGCCCACTAGCCTTCCTGCCCTCGGGCTGCAAAGCTCCTGAGGCACCGTGAGGCTGAAGCGATTGGCAAAGTACCAGCGAGAAAAACGCTTGGGCACTAGCGGAGAATTCAAACACTTATTTCTTCCCAGCTCCCACTCAGCGCTTTTTCAGAAATGTGAGGGTGCTCGTGCTTAAATATATTTCTGACACAGGTCCAAAACATGATGCACATGCACAGTTTTTGTTGAAAAAAATGCAATAGTAGCATTTTCTGTTTTTTCTAGCTGCCTTTGTATCAGGACTCCAGCAAGCTCAGGCCTTATATTTCAAACACTTTGATTTTGGATAACAAACACACTTCCAATGCTCGTGCTCACACGTGGAAGCTTAAAACTCAGTAGCAGATGCTGGACCTCTAAATTGATTTTCTGTTTGCATTTGTGCCAATAAGTCAAGACTGTTTACTTTTTGGAACAACTGAATGGACAAAGAACATAGGTATAAACAGTTTTAATATTGGAGTAAATTGACATAACATAGTTGTCTAGCCTTCATCCAGTAGATATGTTGTATGTCTACTGGTAGAATGTTGAAGAATAATTACAGACTTCTAAGAATACAAATTCTGATTTTGCCTATCAGGTTTAGCATAATCGTCTACTGACAAAACCAGCAGCATATGCAACCAGCGTTTGCTTTGAAGATATGACACATCATTTTCGAAACTATACTGAATGCTGATGCTAAATATAAGCTGAAATATGCCTCTCCGTGCATCCAGATTTCAAAGTCCAAAACTTCTTTGGATATTAGGGAACAGAATAGCATTCGCTTTATCTCTCGAATTTGCACACACATTCTTTGGCAATTGAAAAATGGTGGTATGTTCCCATCTTTCGGTGCCTGCAGGCAAGCCTCACGCTTTACATGGTGGCTCTGCCTTCAGGAGAGAATCCCAGACAAGATGATAGGTGGAATTTCAGCATCAATTACAGTTAACCTTTCCTTATGCTTCCGGTCTCTGTCCTGTGTTTTTAGGTCACCTGAACTTCTGTCCTTCAAATTGTCTTCTACTCCCCTACCAAAACCCATCCAGATACTATGATTTTCCAGTTTCTTAAAATAAGAAGAAAAGGCGATTTGAAATATCTTGCAGAAAAATGTTTACAACCTTTGCTAAGTACCTTCAGAGCCTTAATGACTAAAGCCAGAAATCTGCTAAAGAAATAACCTTCAGTGAAGAGTACCTTTATATTTTACAGTGAAGATTAGTATCATTTTGATAAGCCGCTAAACTCACTCTTCTCTTAAAACAGTGACAGAGCCAGGCTCATAAGGTCCACAGTTTAATCCAATTTATGTTGCAAACATGAATGATTACCTTGGGGGAAAAAAAACAACCAGTGTGGACTGAATGAAGAGCCTCTAGTCCTTTATCACCCTCTGGCAAAAGGTATCCTATTTAAGGTGTGCTTTTTTTTTTTTTCTTTTTTTTTCCCAAGATGCAGACTGCTAGCAACTTACTTTTAGCACTTGCTGAGCAAGTTTTAATGATGTCCATTAGCATAAAGACATGGGGACCAATCTAAGTGGAAGTCTGTAGGTTTTTTTCCTGCAAGCTGGGTGTGGTTTGCTTTCTCCCCCTGCCCCGCAATATTTCAATACATAGCTCATGTGAATGTAACATTCCCCTTGCAACCAGAAAAAAAAGCAAGTATCTGCTTTAATAGACAACAGTTCGCTACTGAGAGCCAGAAGAGAAAGGCAGAATTGTGGGTAAGACAGAGTAATGTCATCAGGGCATCTTTCCATTTGCATCTCTGTTTTTTTGAAACTAGTTATTTTTTAATGCCTACAATTAGACAGATCAACATTTCTGGTTTTAATTTAATGCAGAGAGTATGATAATTACTGTTATTCTGTTCTGAATTATATCCCTAAATTTCCATATAAAGTGGTCACGGTAAAACAGCATGAATTTGTTTTCAATTATCGGAGTATAGAATTTGTTGTAGGTTGGTTCATTTTACATAAGCACTGTCAAATTTGCTATGTGTCACCATACATCCTCTTTTTTTCCCTCTCTCAGCACAAAAAAAAGTCTTACAGTTCATTTTAAAGTGCTGTAGACTTTTTTTTGTGGACATTTATGAAGTCTTAATTTAGCAGCCCAGGGAGATCTTTGCACCATAGTAAAATTTTTATTTTTCCGTAGCATATTTTTATCTTTAGCAATGACAAAAGTAGCAGTGATTGGCTTAAATGTCATGCCATGTAAAAGCAACTTATATATTGAATTATAACTCTTAAACTCTTTTGACAACTCTCTGCCAGTAGATCTGTATTTTAACCAAAAAGAAAAATTTTATGAAACATGCTACTGAAAAATAAAGATAAGTTTTATATACGTAGTCAACGTATGAGAAAACCACAGTAGCCATCTGAGAGGACCACGGTCAACTTAGAGCATGGTAGAACGGTAAATCACCAATAAGTGATCATGATGTCATGTATTATAATCATCATGTCATGTATTTGTGAATGTTAATGTAGTGTACTCTGCTCTCTTTGGGGTATCATCTGAGCCAATGTTATTGGACTGCCCACTGAAAGAGAGCTGTAAAATTTGTCTTTATCACTGAAGTGGCATGGAAAGGTGGGTAAAGTTTAAAAGCAACTGAAAGAAGGAGAAAAAATACAAAGGTCATCAAGTCTATTCTCCCTATTAATGAAAGGTTTTCACGGTCAGTAAATTTTTTCGCACTTATTGCATTCTCGTTCACTCGAAGGAAGCTTTCTCGCTTTCCTAGAAGGCTAATTCTACGACACAATAGACCGCAAACCAATGCAGCTGAAAAGCTGTCAGGAGAAGACAGTCTATAGTGGAAGAATGCTGAAGAGGAAAAGTATAGGAAAGCAGATATGCCAAATAAATAAATAAATAAAGACCAGAAAGTGGAGGCGTGCCAGGGAAATAAGAAGAAGCATGCTTATTTTTTACCTTCCCTTAGTGGCCTCCGCTGGTGAACCACTCACTGAATTGCTGGTGGAATGTAAAGCTTCCTTGAAAATAAATCCAGCTGGGGACAGAGGTGGAATCACCACCTGTGTTCCCAGAGGATGAATGCTGCTTACAGCTCAAGAGGCCTCTGTGGTACAGGAAAGTGTGTAATTCACACCTCCTTGAGCCAGCTTTACTGAATGCAATAATCATCTGGTCTTTATTTGAATCTCCCTCTTCCGGGACTGATTTCCACTGTCTTCTGTTATTCCAATTCTCCTAAAGTAGTGCAGTACATAAAGTTTCTCAGTCCAGATGCAGACCTCACATGGGCTCATGGCCACCTCCTTGCAAGCACACTCACAGTCGTATGTCACTCTGCCCAAAACCTCTCAATTATTGGCTGACTCTTGGCAGTCTCAAAGCTTTTAGCTGCTTCTAACCAATAATTGGGAGAGTTGTCAAAGCAGCATTCATGTCTTACTAGAAGAGTGTGAAGGAGGCAAGCTGTGGGTTTGTGTTGGGTTGGTATCTGCATTTATAAGTTTCATATACTTTCTTTAGGAGGACGGGAAGAAAGAATTGTATTATCAGGGGACGAGGATTGTCATTTGGATTAAACTAAAGACTTGCCCAGCAGAACAGCAAAATCTGGAGTTGAGGAATTAAAAAAATAAGTACAGAGGACTAGGACTAGAAGTGAAAGGTCCTGCATTTAGTGACTGGTTTCTTCAAAGGACTGTGAAGGTAAGGAAAAGAAAAAACGATCGAGGCCGTGTCAAAATTTTGTCTTTGCTGCAACAGAAGTAAGAAGAAAAAAAGAATCAGGTTATAAGTTCCAGTGTTATCTTTAGATCTCAGACCTTTTTTATTTATTTCTGTTCAAGTTATGGCCACTCCAGGGTTCTTTTGCTGGAAAACCATGCTGCATAATAAATATGTGTGTGTAATTCCTGTGAATAGGTACTCTGATTTTTCCACAAGTGCAGAGAAGCCCCATTCAAAATCCATGCAGAACTGGTCTTACGAATCACCTTCTTACTGCCTTTTGATAGGTCTGACTTTTGGACCCACTGGGCACTAAAGCAGTGGGGTGCCATTATTTTATTGTGAGTTCAGTTGTCCTGTAGAAAAACGAGCATTTAAATATCACTGCAAACATCAGAGCAGACAACTTTGTGACGGGTGCACTTTGGCCATCAATGATTTTCAGCCAAATCCTGCCCTGCACCTAACTGAACAAAACCCCACCTCTGACTTCAGTAGAATTTGTGCTTAAATCCCAAGCAAGAGGATGGCCCCCCAAGTATTTTTCCTGTATAAATGTAATTGTAAAGCATATCTGTATCTAAAGTTATTTTTACGTGAAGTATTAAAATAGTGCATTTGTTAAAATCAGTAAAAAAAATACTGAAAATGTTTTTAAAAAATCCTGAGATAACTGCAGAGCCCTTTATAAGTGAGGGGAAAAAAAATGAAGCTTTGCAGCACAACAGCAAAAAGGAAATGCTTTGGAGATAGGGTCTAGTATGCCTACTATACTGAGCCATGACATCAGTGTAATTATTTTTCCCTAAGGTAAATGTCTTATGTTACAAATTCTTCCCTTGCCAGGGGCCTCAGGCCCCACAGATGTTCAGATAGCAAAGCACTTGAGCTCTCAACACTGAAGAAGTCTATAGGAGCTCTATTCCTGTAGCATACCTACAGCCCAATCAGGTTCTGGTTTTCTCGTTTGGTATTTGTTGTCCCCTTTCACCTGGCAGAGGCACTTCCCCCTTGTGTTTCTCAAAATCGTCACTGCAGCTTCGAAAGGCAAAGTGTGCCCTCGCAGCAGACCTTTTGCTGGTTTCTGCTTCTGCTGTAGTCAAGTTTCTATCCTGTGCTGGGGCCAAATTTCCAAAACATGTCGATTAAACAAACACTTCCCACTGAGAAAAATACCTGACATTGATCTGCAGCCCTACAGTAAGATCCGGTAAAGGGAGGTTCAAATAAGCAGAGGTTCTTTTGGGATCTCCTAATTAGAAATCCCTTTCTGATGAGTTCATATGGTACTGCCTGATAAGAGATTTTAGATGTTTCATGACCCCTTCCCCATTTTTTTTACAAATAGAACTCCTTAAGATCAAACACATGGTAATGCATATTAGTTATGGTATTTATTACATAGGAAATAAACTAAATTAAGAGTGTTTGTACTACCTCAACAAGTTACCCAGCATTTGCTCTACAATAATAGATGAAAACAAATGATATAAAGACATTACATCAGAGCTAGTATTTTAAGTCACAAATGACCGTTGAATATATATATATATGTACAACCCCTTTTAAAAAAGGTTGCTACTCATTTCCAGCATGAGTGGGATTTTCCAGATGAAAAAGCTGTTAAGTATAAATACCACTATTTTATATGAGCGAGTGAATTATGAAATCAATTTTAAACGAAAACTCAGAATCTGCTACCTATATTGTTTACTATTATGCCACACAGTAACGGAAATAAATGGTCATGTCTGGTTTTGCTTACGAAAAGCAATTACTATTAAGGTTATGTAATTAACGGTCATGCTTACAGTATGATTTATTTTAAATGGAATAGTTAACAATACTAGTTAAGGCATTCCCATGTATTTCTCTATATTTACTACAGGAAATAATACATATATATTGACATAACGAAATGGCAGCTCGTCTGAAAAATAACTGCAGCATATGCAGCATATGTTTCTGTGGTATAGAAAAACTATAATACCTTAATCATATAATAATACTTCTGTATATAATATCAGAGATAAACCAGAATACATTTGGAAACACATAGATTGAAAGTAGACCCCACTTCTAAGGAGTGCTTACGTGAAAATAGCACCTTTCTATAAAAATCCAGTATTCACATGAAACAATTACTCCTCTTAGTGTTAGTCAAACTACTAAGTGGATCATGTTGTGCAGTTGTTTCATACTTTTACAAGTGTAAATATATTAAAACAGATATTACAATGCAAAAAGAAATATTAAAAATATACTTCAGTTGAGAACGCTTACTGGTGTAATATACTTTTAGAACTGACACAATGTACCTAACCAACCACTTAAAAATGAAAAGTAAAGAAACACTTTAAGTTTAATGCATACGATTAATCTTTACTTGGCTTTTTAGTGACTTAAGATAATATAATTCTGATCAAATTATTTTCATGCTTGTGGTCCTACACTAGACCAAACCATTTTTTAAAGGAATCTTTTTCCTTTCACAGAACTCCTTAGCTGAAGCTTATAATCTGGCCCAAGGAAAATCAGTCTTGAAACAAGTGTAGTATTGGTGCAAAACACAAAATTACTGCAAGTAAAAGATGGGAGCGTTCAAGCTAAAGCGCTGCATAGGCTGACATCGGAAGTGTGAGCTTCCAGGTTTAGTTACCATAAACATTTCACATCGCCGCCTGTCCGCAGTATGCTTAGGTAATTAACACACATTTTGGACAACCATCATTCTTTGTCTTCAACAGACATCCCAATGGAATACAAAGATTTGTCTCATTCTTCTCGCCTTTCCGTATACAACTGACAAATGTTAACGGTTATTCCGTCAAATTGTGTAGTGCAGAATCTCATACAAGCTACTGTATCATCTACAGTTTGTTGGTACTGGTTTCACTTTCTTAAACAGAAAAGAATGCTGAGAAGTTATTAAGCTGCCAAGAGAAAGATATAGATATCTGACACATGGTACCTACAAGACAAGACTATAAAGCCTGGGATGCTGGTTTCACAGTAGACGTCAAAAGTCCACTGATAAAAAATAAAATTGAGGATTATTCCATAGGGAAAATCTGAAATTTTGAAATTTGGTACATAATTATTCAGTTTTACAGTACCAAAATGACTACCTGTAAGGGATTTTGCTGGATATCTCTCAATTTACCCCACAACATGAGAGATGTAACACTACAGAATATATACTTTCTGGCACCATAGAGATCATTTCAAAAGCTATGGAAGTTGTGGCAGTGATTTAATTGGAAACAACAGGTTTGCCAGTTGGTGATAAAGCTGAAAGTACACATGAAAAACTGTTTTTCCAAAACCAGAAGAAATAAGAATGGAAAAACTCAGCTGGATTTCTAGTTGACCGTAAGCCAACTAATGGCTTGATGCTGCACCAATTTCAGTATCTTAGAGGGATATTTCCAAAGTTTTTATTAAATGCAAGAGTAAATAGACTTTTTAGAACATAGTTTGTCTGGCTCACTTTGAAAAACAGAAAGCAACATGACTTTTCAAGAAGCAATAGATACATTCTACAAACAAAGTAAGTAATATATTGCAGCCTAAAAGAATCACGCAAGAGAGCAATTAGTAGAAGTATGGGCCTGATCCTATGTATACAATTTGCCATACTTACTACCTTGCAGGTCCCGTGTTTCATTCAGTTGACAAATTCTGGCTTCACGTGTACTTCTTAAAAAGCTCTTGATTTAATTTTCACCTGTTTATGCTTTCAACAACTTCACTTTCACACTGAGACTGCTCCCATGACATCAAGTGCTAAATAAAATCTTCAGCTTAGTAACAGAAAGATCTTTTCTTACTAATACTTTGAATAACTCACCTTGAATGGCAGGCCTAGTGTGATTCACTGACATTCCTGGGCCCTGAAATGAGTTGAACTCATCTCTCAGGAGAAGAAATAGGACTGTCTTTGTCTGGGCACAACAGATAGGATCATTCATCAGGAATCTTTGAAATATGCCTTACTGTTCCCAAAGCAACTGATTTGCCTCCCTTCGCTTCAGACTTTATCACAGCAACTTGGTCAAAACTCTTAGAAACTCATACAATAATATCTACAATCGGTTCAGACTCAGCTGCAGAATTATTTTTGGCTCGTAAAGGAGAAAGAGCTAGATTACCAGTCCCTTCATCCATGATCACTGCAACTGATTTGGCAGCTCTAGCTAGACGTTCAAAAGTAACCTCTCTGATAACCCCCTGAAACTAAATTTTTCTAGCAAACAAACTAGCAAATTTTGGCTGCCTCTAAATTAGCAGGATCCAGATTTCATTGTACATATCTCTTTGGGTGGAAATCTCCTGCCCTATTTACATCTCCATTTCTGACTCAGGTTTCTCTTTGGTGGTTGTGATTAAAAAGGAAGTATGGCAATCATGTTGAATTAAAATAAATTAAAGCTGTGCACTTTCCCAGTTAGGCCTTTTGTGGGACGTCTTTCAACAGGAAGACAGGCCCATCCATCACTCTGAATTGCAAATACACTTTAAAAGCTTAAAATTTAAAATTTCATAATTAGTTATCATGGGTGTGGTTGGAGTTGCAAAACGTTGTCTCCTTATGGGCGCAGAGCTGGAGCACTGGAACCTACAACAGAGTCACTAGTTTTGAAAGGCTGGCAAGCCCCGAGTTAAACTCCAAAACTATCAGCTTGTGAATAATCATATAGGTGAATTGAACTTGAATTGTTAATTATGTACTCTGTTTATTTCTATGCCTCAGCTTCTGTCCCCTGCATTACCTCAAGAGCGACAAATGAATCTAAGTTTTAGTCTTCATTTATACAAATGCAGTTTTAGGCACAGTAATATTACATACATTTTTAGCATCCAAGGAGAAAATTGCCCTCTATTTAAGTACACGGGGTATTTGCATTGTCACAGTACATTACACGGATTTGATGCTTACCATATAACTGTACTAATCTTTGTGGCAAACGTAGTAACAAAAGAAAGTTGTTCGGAGATTTTTCTATTTTTATTTCAAAAAATAACAAAACCCTTTCCATTGGAGGACCACATGTAAAACTATGGTTTCTCTGCACGGAGACCAAGGCTGCTTATTACCTACAGTATACTAGCTATGATGAACAGACCACCATAGTTGTGACAACTGATGTTGCTGCCTCCAGGGTAAAACAAAGGTTTACATATTACACAAGCAATTTAACTGTTTTCTAAACATATTGCCAAGACAGTGGGAGTTGGCAGCCAGCACTGTGTTTTAGGTTTTGGATACTTGGATTAGAAGTGACTGCTGATTATAGACCTTTTTATTTGTCTTCTACGAATTACAAGCAACCTAGTAACCCAGCAAAGAATCCTTCACAGCACTTAAACTTGTCTTCATGGCTTCCCAAAGATTGCATACACAAATCACTCCACAAAAGTGGCGTAAGAGACTTGTGCATAGATAACTACATAAGACAATTGTCTTGTTCTAACTCTTAAAGAGTTCCCCAAAGTGAAATGTTTTATAATCCTTTTTGTGCAGTAGTCAGGAAAGAAATAAAAGAGTTTGGGCAAAGATTATCCACAAGAAAGAAACTTTTTTTTTGGGTTCCAGCTGAAACACAATAAAGAACATAATTAACTTCACAATTCTTTGTGTTTTTCATTTGACTGCAGGGAGGAGATGAAAGAGGACTGTTAAGCCTTGCATTCCATCCCAATTACAAGAAAAATGGAAAGCTGTATGTGTCTTATACCACCAACCAAGAACGGTGGGCTATTGGACCTCATGACCACATCCTTAGGGTTGTAGAATACACAGTATCCAGGTACCAGTAGAAGTCTAAAATTCACAAATTCTGTATTTCTCAGCAATTTTTTCATTTTAATATTTCCCATTTCTAAAATGAACTTTCAGATTTACAATGTGTATACTTGGGCACTTGCAGAAAAATTATTGCTGATTTTATTTCAAACAGTAGTTTTGGAACACCAGTAAGTACACTGGTTTATTCTTTTTAAGACTCTTTTTATTTATTCTGTCATTTTTTAATTACAGTTATTTCCTACTTATTGTGTATAGGCAGAAAACTATTTTTCATGAATGCTGGAAAATTGAAATTTCTCAGAAATAATTGTTTGACATTTTTCCACTGAGTTACAACATGCGCATCTTAAGCTATAATTTGAATGACTCAATTTTATTTTTAGAAAGAAGAGCAATGATAATGAACCGCGAAAACTCTGTTCATATCTTTATTTGCAGGAAAAATCCACACCAAGTTGATATGAGAACAGCAAGAGTGTTTTTAGAGGTAGCAGAACTACATCGAAAACACCTAGGAGGACAGCTTCTGTTTGGCCCAGATGGTTTCCTATACATTTTTCTTGGAGATGGCATGATCACTCTAGATGATATGGAGGAGATGGATGGTTTAAGGTACAAAAACTACCAGTGGATAGACTTCTATTGTCTTCTGGTATTGCGCAGTGTTTGGGTTCAGAATCAAAAGTGACCAGCAGTTGTCAGGACAAATCTTTCCCCCACTTCCTTTACTACATAATCCCACTGATTTCAGTGGCCGGGTTTAGCAAATCTGCTGATTTTCAGAACAGTCTTACTGCTTAAATACGTCTTCTTGTAGTTGTGTGCTATCAAACCACTTAAATATTGGAGCCCTCCCCAGTAGATGCAATTGTATCTAAGCACTGGTGGGACTTCTTTTTTCCAAGCTATCATTCTATTAACAAAACAACTTCATTGAGCAAACATTCTAAAAAACTGTCTACACACACATACCAGAGTCAATGACAACACTGTATCACTTTGGAAAATGTCTAGAGAACATGTGAAGCAATCCTACTTTGGTTCTACCTATATAATTTTCTCAGCGTGCTTTTTCCCCTCTGTTTCATTACGCTCTGTTAGAGTTGCAACATTTACCTTAATTTAAAGAAAGTGTGGTACTGAGCCCTTACAGACCTAAAAGGAGCTCAAAGGCCTCTTCAGCTTAGCAGAACAGCAGGTGCTCCTGCCCTTTGCAGTGAGGATATACTGAAATCCAAGACCAGAGAGAGCAATTCTAATACTTGATTTTAAATTAATATAAACCAAGGGAGACTTGAAACAGATTCATGATGAAGAAAGGCAGAAAGGAATCAATTTAAATATCACATCTATTCATGCTCATAAAAAGAGTTTTGATGCTCTTCTCCTTCTACATTCTTGTCCTTCTCCCTTCCTCCATCACAATAATGAACATAAGGTAAAACATGTTACTAATCAACATCACCATTCAACCAATACAATTATTTTAATTTCTTTTTTGTTTTTAATTAATGTATAATTAATCTTTGGATTGTACTGCTACTACAAATCATTGAATTCAAGAGTAGGATTCAAGGTGTTAGCAAAAGCATTATGTAACTATATAGTGATTATGTCCATAGTTACTCCAGAGGAGATACAATATAAAAAAGTTAATAGCCTTATGTTTGAAGCCATGAAACGATGTTGATGTATGGAAAGTTGCTCTTATTATCAAGTTGCTTCCCAAAAGCATGGTCAGAGGCATTCTAGTATGCACGTAACAAGGCAACGTACTGGCCAAACTGAATCTTTGATAGGTTCTGCTACTATTCTTTGGACTTGCATGTATCATAAAACCTATCTAGATGTGATTATTCAGTAAAGCTGGTGGCTTATTTTGCTGGTTCATTATCTGTATTAAGTCTACCAGTAAAATACCTTTAAAAAACAATTATTTTATCCAACAACTTTCTCAGTGATTTTACAGGTTCTGTATTGCGCCTCGACGTAAATACTGATCTGTGCAATGTCCCTTATTCCATACCACGGAGCAACCCACATTTTAATAGCACAAACCAACCTCCTGAGATTTTCGCACATGGACTCCACAATCCAGGCCGGTAAGTAAGTTACAATTAAACTGAATTACTCTGGAGCAGATACTGTTTTCAACCAGAAATCTTTTATACAGTCGGGTAACACAATTTTAATAATAAAGGCACTCATGAACTTTTTTAAAACTTCCGCTCCTCCACCTCCATACATATGTCACAGTTAGAAACAAATATATCTTGGCAAAGGGGAAGAAGAGAATGCACTATTACAAGTCAAGACTGAAATGACAGAAACAAAGTACAGGATTTTTGGTTTTAATAAATAATAAACCGATTACCTTTATGAAAGAAGATAACTTAAAGCAGAGAGCTGTTAAAATACAGCTGAGATGGGAATCGGAGAAATTAGAGCAGTAGAATCTTGATTGAGAAAACAAGGCACATGGAAAACAAATGAGAACATCTGGTGATATCCAAACAATAACAAGGAGGAGAACAATGCTTTAGCTAAACAAAACATAATTCAGCAAATTAGGTGGGTGGTAGTACTGAAGGGACGTTTAAGTCATGGTTTGAAAAAATTCAGAAAGTCAAGTTGTTCAGATGAGAAGTTGATTCTTGGACTTTTTAACAGTCCAAAATTTCTACACCATATAAGTCAACTCATTCAGCTTTGTTAAAGCACTATGCATTTCAAGTGCTATTGAGCAGAGTAGATTTTATCAGTAGGAAAAAAAAGTTTTCCTTCACATTGTATAAAAAATGGTGCAGGGATGGGAAAGGTGTATTATCTCTTATCTACAAATCCAATGCACTTAGATGTTTTGGCTCAGTATGAAATAGGTCCCTCACATGAGTAGGCACCACAAAAAAAACAAAAATCCTGCAAAATGTGATGCTTCATACTATTGCTAGAGAATTATTCATTATGAGCTCATCTATCTCATGGATTTTCTTATATTTTTTGTTTTACAGATGTGCTGTGGACCGCCACCCAACAGATGTAAACATCAATTTAACTATACTTTGCTCAGATTCCAATGGAAAGAACAGATCTTCAGCAAGGATCCTACAGATAATAAAGGGTAAAGACTATGGTAAGTTCCAGCCAGGGTAAAGGTACTGGAAACAGTTGGGTTTTATGCCCATGGAATAATAAACAGAAAGCAGGAAAATATAGATAAAGGACTGACTGTGTATCCACGATAGGTAACTTACTGCATAGACAGGATAGGTAACCTACAAAATATACAACTTATGAAAAGAGTGGTACAAGCAGATAAAAGATGCAAGACAAAACAAAATTTAAATGACAACATTGGCCTTGTTGGTGTAGAATACCACATAAATAAGATTTAAGAAATGTAGCAGTTGCTAGTCTGTCAAAGATCTCACTGTTGCTGCACATGACGGCTCATAAAGAAAAGATTTTGGAGTATCAGGAAGTAATGAAAATGTCTTCTTAGCCATTCACAAATAACCTTTTAAGATAAAGAATGGAAACCTCATGTAATGTGCCTCCTATAATGGAAAAAGTGAGACAGACAACAGACCACGACCGACTGAGCTCTGTTTAAATGTTACTAAAAATGAAAAACTTAGCAAAATGCACTATGCTACTACTTCATAATAAACAACTAGTTTAGATTAGATTGCAACAAGATAAACGTACTCAATTAGGGACTTAAAATTTTGAAGTGTTTCACGTGCTCTCGGAATCAGTATGATTGTCAGTCACAATTTTAGTTCAATGTTTAACTCGGATACTCACTAAGATCACTCGCTAGCGGAGGCAAGCCAGGTGACAGTTACTCTGAGCTCTCATCTACCTTGGCTGACCATTTAGCAGCTTGTAAATTCATGGTGGTAAAAGGTGATAAATGTCAAAGGTGTGGAAAGGCATCAAGAACCGGTCTATCTCCTGGAACATGTCATTTTCTGGTTTTATTCGCATCCTTACTTCTCCAACCTGTACTTTGCTTAAAAGCAAAGCAGCTGTGCTGGCTAGTACAATAGTGTAATGCAATTGTTCTACTTTAGTTACTGCATGTATTTTCTGTGTTCATTTTATAAAAGCCAAACCAAAGAATAATATTTGGTAAACCACTGCTCCAATGGAATTTTGACTGCATCTTTATTGCAGAGTAAACTAAGCAATATTGTGTCTATCCAGAACAACTCGCCAATGTTAATACTGGGCTGTGGGTCAATTGCTTCAATAAAAAAGAGCTCATCATCCTTTTCTCCCACATAAAATTTCAGCTCTTACTCTTGTAGAATTATCTGGGAAATTCATTTATCAAACACCTGCAGATAGCCCTCCGACTTAAAAAAAAAAGGTCCTATAAAGCAAAAAGGTCTATTGGCTGTGGCTTTAATTTAAAATTATGCAGTTAGCATGTTGAGTTGAGCCTACTTTTAGCCTAAGCAGTATTTGATTGCACGAATACAACCTTTACACTGAAACATCCTTGAAGACATTATTTGATATGACTAAACTTCGCAGTTTTGTAAAAAATGAGAAAAGAAAATATGCATAGGAACTGCAACTACAACAGCAGCATAGAATAAATTACCACAAGAAGCTATGGCCAGCAACACTGGTGTTTTGTGGGACACGACATATGTGCCATGTTTAAAACTGATTTTGAAAGGGTTTCTCAAAGCATTGAAAAGCTTTGAAAAGAAGTTCTGCTGAAAATCAATGGAATTTCTGCTCTTAGATACCAGAAGGACTTTACAGTGAAGGGGGTTTAATTGTATTCCTGAAGTTCAGGAGATCCATAACGTAAAAGTTAATAGCAGTAATCGCATCAACTTCAATGAAAGTCCGACCTAATCCTTATATAGTTTTATTCTTCCAGCCTGTGCACACAGTAGAAAGCAATTACAGTCTCTCCTATCTAAATCACTAACCAATTGTTTCACGAACAGGCTTTGTTGTAATTTTCTGATTTTTTTTAATTTTTCATTTCACAGAATCACAGAATCACAGAATAGTCAGGGTTGGAAGGGACCTCAGGAGATCATCTAGTCCAACCCCCCGCGCCAGAGCAGGGTCACCTACAACAGGTTGCACAGGACAGCGTCCAGGCGGGTTTTGAATGTCTCCAAAGTGGGAGACTCCACAACCTCTCTGGGAAGCCTGTTCCAGTGCTCCACTACCCTCAAAGTAAAGAAGTTCCTCCTCATGTGAAGATGGAACTTCCTATATTCGAGCCCATTGTGCCCATTACCCCTCGTCCTATCAATGGGCACCACTGAAAAAAGACTGCTCCCATCCCCCTGGCATCCTCCCTTCAAGTATGTGAAAGCATTAATAAGATCCCCCCTCAATCTTCTCTTCTCTAGACTAAAGAGACCCAAATCCCTCAGCCTTTCCTCATATGAAAGATGTTCCAATCCCCTAATCATCTTTGTAGCCCTTTGCTGGACCCTCTCCAGCAGATCCCTGTCTTTCTTGAAG
>VZSZ01010351.1:60030-117925 GCA_013398815.1 Ibidorhyncha struthersii
GCCACTCCTCCCAGTTTAGTGTCATCAGCAAACTTGCTGATGGTACACTCTATCCCTTCGTCCAGATCATCGATGAATATATTGAACAGGACTGGACCCAGTACTGAGCCCTGAGGGACACCACTTGTTACTGACCTCCAACTAGACTCTGCACCACTAACCACAACCCTCTGAGCTCTATCTGTTAGCCAGTTCTCAATCCACCCCACTGTCCATCCATCTATCCCACACTTCCTAAGCTTGCCAGTGAGGAGGATGTGGGAGACAGTGTCGAAAGCCTTGCCAAAGTCAAGGTAGACAACATCCACTGCCCTCCCCTCATCCACCCATCTAGTGACCTCATCATAGAATGCTATCAGATTAGTCAGACACGACTTCCCCTTAGTGAATCCATGTTGACTACTTCTGATAACCTTCTTTTCATCCAGGTGGTTTGAGATAATAGCCAGCACAAGCTGTTCCATCATCTTTCCAGGGATGGAAACAGGGATTTCCGGCAACACATACTGAATGCTGAGGAATGGTTAAATGGAATTAACCTCTTTTCTTGAAGTAATAACATTTTCATAAATGTGAATCGAAATATGAAACTGCATATGATCTAATGCTACGGTAGTTCCTTTTTAGAAAGCGAGCCTTCACTTTTAGAATTCAAACCATTCAGCAGTGGATCCTTGGTTGGTGGATTTGTCTATCGAGGCTGCCAGTCTGAAAGACTCTATGGAAGTTATGTATTTGGAGACCGCAATGGGTAGGTCTCTTATAACTCACTCTTAAACAAGAATGCATATAAGATGTATTTAGTTATTGAGCTTCCTGTATAAAGGAACACCAACAGTCCTGTATATTGTGTCACTTTGCCAATTTAGCGGTGTGACAATGCGGATTAAATTCTAGATTTGGAAATAAAATAGCACAGCTTTCTAATGAATGGCGACATATGTAACATACCTGATCCTTGGAAAAATGTACAGAGACACTCACGTCACGGTGTTCTTAAGATATTGGTTGTACAAACACTTGAATGCTTCATTTACATTTTGATGGGAATAAATGTTAATCGTGGAACTGTTTCCCAAACAGGTCTAACTGGTAAGAATTTTACAGCTTTGGGGGTTTTATGGAAACATTACTGATGGAGCAAAATGATTTTTTTTTAATGAATGGGCGTAGTTTTCCCAAGCCAAATAGCTCAGTATTCACAAATGGCTATATAGTACAGCTTGAGCCCAATTTTGCAATGTTTGAATGACAGGAAGGGATATGCTGTGCTTTTTAAGCATCTGAAAAATAACAGGCAGGAAATCATAAGATGGAAAACTGCACAGATGTATCTATGGAGCTACTTGCAGCAAGTGTTTACTTATTTATCTGGACAGTGAAAACTCTCTGTTCAAAATGTAATATAACAATTTGCTTTATGTGTTTTTGAATATAGAAATTTTTTAACACTGCAACAGAGTCCTGCAACCAAACAGTGGCAAGAGAAACCCCTCTGTCTGGGCAACACTGGTTCATGTAGAGGTTTCTTTTCAGGCCCTGTCTTGGGATTTGGTGAAGACGAATTAGGTAAATAGAAAAAAAAATTATGTTATTAAATCATAAGCCTTATCACTAATGCCTGCTGAACTATTCAAAATTATAGTAAATGTTTAAAAAGAAGGAATCTAAAAACTATCCTTCCTTTGCTGAAGCCGTCTACACTGCTGTCGGCTATACCTTAGCAGCCCTGTAAGAAGAACCGAGAAGAAAAATGTTTGTTTGGAGGGGCAAAGGTCCTTACTGTCTCTCACAGTCTGTGAACTTTGTCACTCACTATGACACGATGTGTCACATACTTGCTTTTATTCCCAACATTACAGACGTAAGGGCCAAAGATATTGCATGAGCAAACTGATCCCCCTCTTCTCCCTTCCTCCCTAATTTTGTTTTAACCAATTTGTTTTAACCAAAACAAAACCTGTTCATGATAAAGTATCTTTCACATTTTAGCATCAATTTACAGGAAGTGCTTATTTAAATTTTCAAACAGCAATGATTCTGTTGTATATTTCAGCTATTAGTGGTTTTTATGAAGTTTTTTTAATCTCATCTTGCAAGTACCGCTAGATCACGAAAGTCACGTACTTGACATCTTAGGAAAGGCGAGCTAATTTATTGCATTGGTTTCTTTACCAGGTGAGATTTACATCCTATCAAGCAGTAAAAGTATGACACAGCCTCACAGCGGAAAACTCTACAAGATCGTTGACCCAAAAAGGTGAGCATCTCATTTCTCATTAACATCAGTCTTTCCTTCAACAGGTTAAAAAACAAAAGGTAAATGTAGTTCTTTCCGTGTAGCTGAATTATGCAATACTGACATTCAATAACAAGGGAAATTCTTAATGCAGGGGGCTTCCTAAAAGCAAATGTACCATCAGCAGCACGCAGAATAGATTCACCACTGTCTCATAGAAAGTGAATTTCAGAACAACAGAGGTGCAACCAGCACTAACTTCTGGATATCTTTACTCTTCGACATTATGCTAAATGCCGCCCACTTTCCCACCTAGCTTCACATTCTTTGCATGTTGTGATAGAACTGTAGACATATTCAATGTGAAACCATATGGACCAGTACAGGTAAAAGATGGTCCTGGTAGTTCTGAAGCCGAATGACTTGTAGGTGCCACAGAGGTTACACAGCATCAAGGGAAGGCAGATGCTGGAATTCTCCCCTGCGCTACTGCTTCCTTACCTGCCCCTGCGGTGGGACAGCGCACAATGGGAGCCGGCTCAAAAGGTTAGTACTGGCTGACAATACCTACCTTGTACACTGAAAAGCTCCTACAGAAAATAATTTGACAGTACTAGCCAGCGAACGAGCCATGCGGGTCAGTTCCAATCTCACTTCCTCAATTTCAGTTTTGCCATAAGTAAGCTCTAAGGGACAAATTCAGTCTTTCCTAAACATCTCTTCTGTTGTATAGGAAATACAACAAATGGAGAATGATACAGAGGACTGAATCCTCGGTGGGTGTGAATTGCCACTGATTACTGGTTTTCAACATCCTTCCATACCGCTGCATTTACCCGTCTCTCCCTGGGGAGGTTTGGAGCACCAAGGAAGGAAACCTTCTGTCCTTGGACTGTGTGCCAAAAATACACTGAATTCTTTAAGAGTTCCTAAAGCACTGTTTCCAAAAGGCTTATAAATCCCACTCAAATGATTTATAAGACACAGAATTAATATGATTGGTTTGATTATTTAGACTAATTTACCAGTTGTAAAATGAGGATAAATGAAAATTATCAAACCAGAGTTTCTTGAGATGTGATCACTTTCAGGTTCTTTGCAGAGTAGCTAGAGCTATTAGGGAATCTGGAAGGACTGCAAAAAGCAAGTCCCCAACGTGACCCAGGGGCCCCAGCAGCAATAAGACTAGCAGATACTTACTTTAGCTGGAGAAATATCATTTTCTTCACGACAGATCTTGCTGCGCTGTCAAACCAAGTCTGTGGCATGTAAGGGGAGCACATCCACCCTGCAAAAGCATCAGCAATTGACACAAAATGAAACAGCCAACAGAAAAGAAATTTGTCATATTAATTTCTTTGACCCCATCATACCCTGCAAAAGCAACTGTCTATTTGTTCAGCATCTACTTCATCACATTTCCCCATTAGCATCACATACAATTACGTTTGCATTTTTGGGTTTGCTGTTGACTGCTTAAGAGAGGAGTTTATTTTCTTCTCTGAATTCAAATTCTAAAAATTATTAGGACAACAAGTTAATTCAATAATAAATTCATTAAATTGGATGCACACTATACTGTAAGTTACAGTAGGGTTTCAGTGTTTTATAATTATACTATGCCAAACCTATAACAAATAATTTGGAAGCAGATGTTACTGCAAGTTAGTGCAGACTGTCAGTCAAGGTTATTATGTATGTTTTATTTACGCTTTCTGGTATTAAAAACATTTTTTTTAGAACAAAACTTGCCATTCTTACTGGGATTGTTTAGTCTGTTGGTGTATGGTTTTAAGTGAATTTTACACCCTAAATCCACTATTAGTATCTAATTACATGGGGCTGCCTTGTTTGACCTCGGCTTTTTGTTCTTGTTACCTCTTCCAGTAGGGTGGTCTTCAGCTGACATACCTGAAAGGCCAGACCTCCCATTGCTGCACTCACGGTTGGCTGTTTTCATGTATGGAAAAGGGTCAAGACTGTGTTTGGTTACTGGTGAAAGTAACCAGAAAACTATAAAATACTTTTGTAGATTGGCACACAGTTGAAATTAAGCAGACTGTGGCAAAGGGATATAGTTTTGGGTAATACTTTTTAGAAACATGGGATAATTTTCATTCACGCAAAGTTTTGTTTTGTTGTTTTTCAGTCTCACACCATTGCAGGCTTTTAAGTGAAAGATAATGAGTTACTTCCACGAAAGAGTATTGCAGCTCTTTTTACCATTTCATGCTAATTTCACATTACACATGTAAACAATTTGAAAATTCCATGTCTTCGGCAAACATTTGTGTAAAGCTTTATTAACAAAATATTACTTGTTGTTCACATGCCAAATTTTTTTGCATGCTAATATTTTGTTGTTCCTTTTAATGTCTCCCCTTAGCATGCGCCATAGAAATACATCAAATATAGGTGTATTACACCTAGCACTGTAAGCTTTCTAGAACACAAAATAAAGATGCTACAGGTGGGCTATGAGCATCAGGTATAAATAAGGTCATCAAAGTATTGATATGTCAGGTCTTAGAAATTCATTACTTACTAACAAAACCCTGTGAGAGGTGGCCCCTGGCAGACTCATCAATTTGCAGAGAGCCTTCCATGCACGGGGCAGTGTAAAAGAATGAAATCATCATTCCTTGTGGTAGCCCCTTGCTGGAAATCAATAACTTCATGCAAAAACCAATCTTCCTCTGCTAGTGGACATTCGTAAGACGCTGCAAGCTTAGGAAATTATTCTATTATTCTAAATAATACATGTTAAATGAAGATGCAGGATTTTATTTCTTTTGATCTTTGTAGAAAACTACTGCATAATCAAAGTTGTTCTCAAAGATAACCGTGACCCGGATTTCCTTGTCTGAAATATAACTTAAGAAAGAAACCTACTACTTGGATATTGCTAACAGTAGAAGTAAATTCAAAAGAAGTGGGCAGGTTAAAACATTCGAAGATGAGAGGATGAGGGTAATCCAGAGAACCCTTGGCATTAGTCTTCAATACTGAGCAATGGGAAAGTCCTATCCTGAAACAATCTTTCACATGTAATAAAAATGAGGTGTTAAACTGAGGTGATATATGACAAATTGTTAAACATGATCAACACAGAGGTTCTGAATCCCTCCATCATCAAGGCAGTTTGAAACATAGAATTCAAGGTACCACAGTCAACTTTTGTTCAGTTCCTCCGAATACTTCACGTCAGTAACTAAATAGCCTCCCATCAAAAGCACAGAATTAAATCATCCTTCTCTTTGTAACAAGGTTGTTATAAAGATACATTAGTACTTGGGAGCTCTTAGACAATGAAGTCATAAATCAGAAACAGAAAAGTTAAAAATGAATGTAAAAACCTAGTATTTGAGGTGCTGCAAAATACAGATATACTACTTATTACCAAAATAGAGTAGAGTAAAGAGTATAGGTAACAGCATATTTAGCTTTGAGATTGGAGGAGATGTGGGAAACCCTAAGAATTACAAACACATAAAACCAGCATTAGGTAAATTAGTTCAACTAGGAAACAAAGGAAGAATATCTTAAGTTAAAACTACGTCTCTGAAAAATATATCCATTCTTTGATGATTATCAAAAAAATGTCATCAGAAGTAAACTACTTTCCAGGGTTAGGAACTAATGAGAAAATATAGGGAGAAAGACTTCTGTACTTCTCAGGTAAAAGGTAGGGTTAGTTAGGTGTCCTGAAATCAGTGCAAATACTAGCATTTTATAAATTGTCTTTGTGACCAAAAAATAAAACCTTTTCATTTTCTATTTTTCTACTAATTTTTCGTCTTGCTTTCTGTTTCTACAAATACATGCTAATATCAATCACAAAAACATTGATGAATGCATAGCAAAAATAACAAGATAAACAGTGATACAGAAAATATGTATAGGTCTAAATATTCTGGTTAGTCAGTAACAGAGAAAATAGAAGACAAACCCATTAGAAAAGAAAAACTAATCATTTTTTTAGCATGATGAGAGGAGAAAATCAGCTGTGGACAGTATTAAAAATGTGTATTTAAATAAGAAAGATCTGTTGATAGGTTCATATCAGCTGTAATTTAAACATTACCAGCTGTTTTTGAAAACCATAGACAGGGACAGACCAAGAAGTAAGAAAGTATTTTGGAAGGTAGCAGAACAGCCATAATGTAAGTCTTCTTTTAGAATATTTTTATTATGATCATTTTTATGTCTATGCAAATTATAGATAAAAAGAGATTCAGAGACGAGTACTCAAAGTGATGGACAACACCAAAGATTTCCATTTAAAAGATAAGACTAAACCCATGGAAGTTTATAGAGCAATCACGCAGTGCTGTATCCCCTGTGAAGTTTTAAGTGTTTGCCACTGTCGATACTGTCATTCCAAAGGGGATGAATAATTCTTTCAATCAGTGTGGCTCACTGGAGCCAGCAGGTGACTTTTACGGAAGAGGGCAGTGCTTAAGTAAGCGTCCTTGCACACGTAAGAAGATTTCCTCTTCCTCTCCTTATAACACCTTATAGATCTGGATTTCAATATGTTTCATATCAACAGCCAGAATAGTTGCTTTCCGTTGGATTGAAACTTGAACTTGATTCAAACCATCTCACTCCTCTTTCATGCCCCTCCAGGGTACGTAATTCCGCTTATCATCCTTTCCATCATCACCTTCTGGGACTTCCGCTATCGGAGAGTATTTCCAAACAGACAAATTTCAAACACTAAGGGACAATATCTAGGTCATGCCTCACTTTGACATTGTTCGGGCTCTTTACAAAAACACGGGTGATTTTATTTTTCAGTATGAGTCAAGAGTGTTTGATGGTATGATAGAAGAACAGCATTTATGACAGCATAGCGCTCTTGAAGACTTTAATTACTATGGAAATGGGAGCTCAGAAACATACGGTATTAGACTAATCTGCATCAAGATACTCAGTCCTGATGGGTTATAGATATACTCTGAAGCTACTACTGGAAACTCTCTGTAGAATGAGCCAATTTTGTTGGTGAATGCTCTCACCAACCCAGGTGGGCCATATGATTTCTTTCTGTTCAGAAAGTTACTATCCCTTAAGTCATTTGAGGGAATGGAAAGCCAGAATTAATGTCTAATTATGTTTAGTTTAGCCGGAGCATGCAAAATTCTTATCTCATTTACCAACCCACATGCAGTTACTATTCCCATAAGAGACACTAAAGAGAAATTAGAGCTTTTTGCGAATACCAGTCTAGAGAGTTTCACTTTACAGAAGTACTTCACAAAAACTCCTTTGTAACCGCGATGGAAAAACCTAAGGATTTTTTTCAATCACATCACAGCTCACTGACTGTAAAAGTTTTTGTTTTGGTTTGGGATTTTTTTTCCTTTTTTTTTCAGTCTTTCTAGCATTGGCTATTAAGGACTTCTCACTTTTTATCACTTTATAAGGAAAAAACAGCTCAGTTTATCTTTTGCTTATTTTCTGGAGCCTGCAGGAAGCCTCTGCCATCCTAAAGAAAGTCATACATAATAGAGCAGCTTTAGCCCAGTAAGCCAGTCTTTCCCAATTCATCAGTCAAAGTGTTATGCAAGTGGCCCCCTAAATTGATAAATTCCCACAGTGCCTGTTGACCCAGCTGCCAAGTGCTCATGCAGCAGGTGTTGTTTTCATGACCACCCTGACAGTAATACAAACTGTTTAGCAGTTGCATTGACCTCTTAGCTATTAACATTGATACAGGCTTCACTAGGGACTAGTTTTCAAACATGACAGAATTTCTTAAGACTAGAGGTCATGAGCAAGTATACCATATAAGAATAAATTTGATATGCTGCTGAGTTTAAATCTTAAAAGCCGTGAGTTTTTTCCACATTATTCCCATGTAGTAAATCTGGAGACAAGTAACGAGCTTTTGGCGTTTCTCCCAGGACTAAAGGTATACTTTTTAATTTTAGAAGCTGTACCTGAAGAGATGCTATATTTATTCTATGACAAGTAGTAAATCTAGTCTATGACAAGTAGTGAAACAGAATTATATTTTCTTGACATTTTCCCTTATAAAGGAAAAAGACCAAACAACTAAGGCACAATTTTTGGTGATATACTTAAGCATCATTCTAATACGTAATATCTTGTGTGCAGTTAATTGAAGCATAACATTCTTTCTGTATATTTTGTACCACAATCAGGATTTCTATGGCCATGTCTCTTGTTTGAATTTGAACATCCAGGAATTTTGTCTGGGTTTTTTTCTCACTTTAGTGGGAAAGTAGAGATTTTTGGTATTGTGTCAAAAGGCACGACAGAGGAATTGTTTTCGGTTCAGTACCATTGTATTACTGCTGAATTTGACCCTCCATTTGGATTGATTTATGTATGTCTGAGTTACAGGCTAGTGCATATAGCAACTAAATCACTCTGTGCATGTAACGGGACGGTGAAGAGATGCACTAAAGAAAGCATGAAATCCTAAGCAGTTCCAGGATGAGTTTTAATCTTGTAAAGCATGCGAGACTTTTGTATGCCTCTAAACTAACAGTAGAGGCTACTTTCTTATACTAGCTACAGTAATGCAGCAAAAATTATTTTACACATCGTACAGTCAAGAATTCCCAGCTCACTGCACACGTCAGCGACGGGACCCAGCGAGGGCCCCAGCCCCCAGTACAACTTTTCCTCCATGTTCCATACATTTAGAGTTGTTACACAGTTTCATGAAAGCATGTTTTAACAAGCAAGATATACTGTACTGTACTGTATATATGAACAGCTCTTTAAGATAACTAGAATTGTACAGGCCATATAAATAGTCATTATCAGCTACATTTTTGGCTGACTTTCTGTGGACCAAGTAGTGCTTACTGTAAGAATAAGCAAGCTGTACCCTTTAGAGTTTTATAGATTGAGGGAGACAAGGAAAAAAATCCTCTCCAGCCCACAGTGTGGCTCCATCTATTCCCCTCCATTTTCTATGTCAAGAGACACAGTGAAGCACTAGTTACATAAACAAAATCAGAGGCTTGTCTAAGTGCTGGAAAGATCGAGTCCCAACAGTCAGTTTCAAGACTTATGTTATTTTTGTGAGATTCAGTTCAACTTATGCTGCGCCTAAAAATTCCCACCCCTTTAAAGCCTTAAGGATGCAAAGTGTAAGTATTGTGGGGCAGAGACTTTCCCTTGATACGTGTCGGTCCCATAACGGCATTCAAATCCTGAGAAAGAAGCGTGGCTTTTCCCACAGTACAACTAAGGAAAACCAGTAATTCTCACACACAAGAAGGACTCTGCTGCAGCTGCATTTGTATTCCTTTTCTCCTAAGGCACTCTGCCAACCAGAATTTTTTCCATCTTTGTTTCTACTCCACCCCACCATTAATAAATATTATCCGAGGCTGATGAGTGCAAGTTATTGATTGATGGTAGAATAAAAGGCAAGGTTATATTCACAAGTACCAAGAGCACTAGAAAACTTTAAATCATAAAAGTGACCAGCTATGCTTTGCTGGATACAAAAAAGTATGACTGCTGCCTCCCTAATTAAATACAAATAAAAAAAGAACCATATATTCCAGGACTATCATAGGTAAATAATTTACATCTATTCATAAAATGAAGCATTATCCTCACAAATAAAATATCTCTGTGATTTATGCGGTCATTCTTTGCTAAAGATATGTCACCGGAGCTCTTTTCCAAGAGATGCTCCAGAAGCCTGAGGTTATGCTTCCTGCTAAATGCATTACTGTACCGGGGTTTGAGGAAGAAAAAGAGAAAACTTGTAAGAAACAGGCTTTAACAGAGACAGATGAAGAAAGAATGTTGTCTCCTATGAAGCTGGCTATAGACAAATCAACTCAAATTTAGATATTTTTTTCTGCCAGAGGTAGGAATTAGAACCCACATCTTTTTACTTTAAATCTGAACGTCTCCACTGAAAATCATATAATTTTGTAGAACTGTTTCCAAACCAACATTGCCTCTGAATCTTGCATATAATTTCTAACTGTAGGAACTTTCTTAACCAGATCATATGTAATGCACTCATTATTGCAGAACTGGAATTCCTTACAGGTCAAAAAAAAATAGTGCATTATATTTAAGAGACAGCTGTGGAAATACGTAAACATAAAACCTGAAAGGGTTTCAAATATACTGCATGAAAGGTGTCAAAACATGTTTCAAAGCCCTTAAGTAATACAGGACCTTAAGTCTGATTCTCAAAAGTGCTTTTGAAATCAGAACTTGGTGCTACACCAAAGATGCATCTACACATTCCTGCTGTCCTTAATATCTTTGGGGAACCAGTTCTTCTGTATGGATGTTAAAATAATCAAGGTAGCAATTAAGACTGAGCAGAGAAGGTGCTACGGTGAAACAAACCAGTAAGCCTGTACTCTACTACTCTGTTTCAAAGAAAAATGCAAGAAACCCTGTAATGTACCATTAACAAGCTGTATGCCAAAATGCGGGAGAAATGTAAGCCCAGTCAGCCAGTGAGGGACTTCTGTGACATTAGGTGTGAGTGCTTATTTTTCTTAAAAATTATTTTCACCCTATCTAAGATTACTTTGAATGGCCCCATTGTGCATAGAATTATCTTTTTAAAATCCTACTAGAACATGGGCTTTATTGATATCTTAGAAGCCGTGAGTTCAGCTAATTAATTTTATTTTATTTAGCTTATTTTTTTCACTCGATATTTCTTCTGATGTTGAAATGGGAGATAAACAAGAATGACCAATTTTCCTCCTCTTTTTTTCTGCCACTGTTTTCCACACCTCCATCATACCACTTCCTTCTCAGACTCTAAAGACTATCCTTTTCTCCACACAGGACTATCAATCTAGGATTTTAATATTTGACAGGGTAATCAGTGCACAAGTTGCTATTCCAGCTATTTGCATATTATTGGGATTTTAATACCGATGTCAATATAATGAACAATGCTATTTTCTATTCTATTCTATCTCACGCAATTTTGTTTTGGTTTGTTTGGATTCTAACTGGACTTTCTCTAAGCTTTCCACAAAACTATTAGAATCTTTGTCCTGCAGATTTGAAGCTTAGGAATGTACGGCAGTAGTTCAAATTATTTCCTTGAGAATGAATAATTTTGTATTTGTCACTAATTAACTTAATTTGCCATTATGCTCCCATTCAATTACTTGTTCAGATCTCTTGGGAGATCCTGACATCCTTTTCTCAACTTACTCCTGTGCAATCAAACCCACAGCAGAGACAAAACATGGTACCTGTAACGGGAACCTGTAGCCTTGGGATGTTCCTATCAGTCTCTAGCTGCTGAACTCAGACAGCAAATAAAATAAGTGGTCGGCATGAGGACATACAGCTAAATTAAAAACAAAACAAAACAAAACAAAACAATAAACATCTTAAATAGTGTTGGAAGTCACAGCAACAGTTAGGGCACGCTTGAGTAAAACACTTAAGTGTGTCACACACTTAACACTACAGAAGGAACACCACAGTTCCTTCTTTGTTAAGGAAGATAATGCTGTGCTTTTGTAAATAAAAAAGGCTACTGGGCATGCAAAATACTTTGTGGAGACTGACAGAAGAAATTGCATTACGTAGGACTTGACACCAAGAAGCCCAACAAAAAAGCAGAAATATTTTAAGTCAGCTGAACTGGAATTTCTTTCATGCATATATTTCACAGAATCAGCCACAGAATGGCTGAGGCTGGAAGGGACCTCTGGACACCACCTGGTCCAACCCTCCTGCTCAAACAGGGCCACCTACAGCCAGTTGCGCAGGACTGTATCCAGACAGCTTCTGAATATCTCCAAGGATGGAGACTCCACAGCCTCTCTGGGCAACCTGTGCCAGTGTTCGGTCACCCTTGTAGTGAAAAAGTCTTTCCTTATGTTCAGATGCTTAAATAAGCATCCAGAATGCATAATCCAAATACCATTTCACAAAAATATGGAAATAAAAAATCTGTAATGTCGAATTGAATTCATAGACAGAGGTAATACTTCCACAAGATTATTATGCGTGTCATAATGTGTGACGTAAAAGTTGCTGTTCAGATTACTTTTCCCAGCATACAATTGGAAATATAAATCAGCTACAAAAGCAAAAAGACACTATCAGATGCTGGCCTGAATTATATGCCTATTTGCACTCTCTGAAGAAAAGCCACACAATCAGTAGAATTTAGCATGTCTAATAGTGCTATTATCTAGAGATATATGCTGCCTGCAATAAGCAAGCTGGTTTTGACAGGCTCAAGCTTCATGAATTCTCAAGGACCATTATTTAAGCTTGTAGAAGATCTCTGAAGGCAGTTATATAAAAGAATAGCAAATTGCACTGTATTTTTCTGTAATGTAACAAATCACCTCTATGTTCATTGGTGGTTTTAGAAAAAAAGCAATCCACTTAGAACACAGATTTCTCCCACTGATAATACCATAAAAGAGAATCAGGTCTTTAATAAAAACCCAAAGTCTTTCCCCTTGACCCCGACTTTTACCTGTGTACTTGGTTTATATATTTTTATTCAGGCCTTTAGTCCCTGAAGAATGCAAAAGAACAGCCCAGTCTGCACAGATACTGACATCTGAATGCTCAAGGCATTGTCGGAACGGGCACTGCACTCCCACAGGAAAATGCTGCTGTAATCAAGGCTGGGAAGGAGAGTTCTGCAGAACTGGTTCGTATATACATTCATAGCAACAAGTGAAAAAAGCAGTGACATGTGATAATTTGCTTTTAAATATTTGCTGAGGGAAGTTTTTTAATATATGTCATTGACCATCACTTCTAAGACATCATAAAAAAAATATTAAGCTCATGAGTCGTAGGAGAACAATAAGTTTTTCGATGAGTGCAACAGTTAAAACATCTAATGCAATATGAATCATTACAGAATGCAATTAATAGCATAAATATGACAGATAACAGGGTTTTTTTTTCACCAAGATTGTAAAATGAAAGGAAATGCAATCAATACATCTTCCGTGTTTCAACATTCAGCTTCCACCTGGAGTATTACCATTGTCAGTGTTAAATAGGAGTATCTTGTCAGGAAACATGATAAATGAGACCTGCAGGTCACTATTGCATATTTTGCACTTGCCTAATTAAATGCAAATACTGTAGGTTTGGTACATGCTTACTTTTGATCCTACAAAAATAAAATGGCTCCAGTTTGTTGAAGAGTATTCTATGTACAACTTATCACAAAGCAACAAATAGTCAGAACATTATTGTAACCATTATTAATTGCAGTGCTTTTATTCAGTCCTACCTTGTTGCCACAGCATCTCTTTTAAAAGTCACTGGAAAAAGCGACCGTGCTCAAACTAGATGTGGGGTATGCCACCAAAGGCATGAGACAAATGACCCTGGAGTGCCCCAGCTGTGCTATCACTGTCTCACGGAGGCTGTAGTTATGTCTGAGCTGTATAAATCTGGCCTACATAGATCTTCCAGAAAAAGTATGGGTACCAAGAGGTGTTACTAGTGCATCAGCACAGTCTTCTGACTGAGCGTATCTGTTCAGTGAGTTGATGACAAAGAGATGAGGTTAACATAACGACAGTAGAACCCGAAAGAGGAAAAGAATCACAGAGTAAGACAAAGCAAGGATCGCACAATGGACCAGGGATAATTGAGGATGGAAGGGCACTCAGGAGGGCCCTGCTGAAGCAGGGTCAGCTACAAGGTCCTTATAGGCTGGAGTGTAAATTTCAGCAACCTCCAGCTTTTTAGTGACTAGCAGGAGTGACTTTGTTTGGAATGAAATGAAAGAAATCACTGATGATACACCTTACTGGCAAGATTAATGAGCTGACCATCATACAGCCATGCAACAAAAGCAGGTTGGAGAAATGGATGAGGTAAGCTGGCCAAATAGCCCAACTTAACTGTCAGTCAGATTTCCTACATTTAGAGAATGAGGCCCATTCTCCAGCCCTTGTCCAAGTAGAACTTAAAGTAAAAAACATCTCCAGTGTGAACATAAATGGGTCTTGAATAATCTGTTTTATTTAAAAAATTACAGCTCTATGATAGATAATTTGATAGATGCAAGGTACAGGAGAACTACGGAAAATATGTAGACTAAGGATCTTCCCTGTATCCCACGCAGGACGTAACAGAGATGTTCTACGTTGGACCTCAAGCTACCATTATAATTTAAATAAGAAAAATTACCTTACGAGGCATCAGTTTCCTCCTAGGGCAATTAAGAAATTAATGAATCAAATCAAGAAATCTGTTTTTATATAATGTATTATACATCTCTGTAAATCAATATTATAGCTTTATTGTAATAGATAACATTAAACAGCAAAATGTCCGAAAAAAAAAAAAAGATACATTATATTTATCACAGTGCTGTGACTCCACCCCAGGAGAAGATAATTCCACAACTAAAGTTCTTGATTGATAGTTTTGCTAACACTGGCTACAATTTAAAATAGCATTTATAGTTGAAAAACGTAAGCAAACTGATTAACCTAGAACTCTACAGGTAAATCGTCAGGCATCTGCTAAAGAGAGAGGGAAAAACTTTGAAACTTAACCAAGTGATAAAAGCTGTCAAAAAAAATACTCTGGTTCTTTTTTTTGTCTAAAGGGAATACAATTTTGTTCCAAGCGTAAGTGATTCAAGAGCCAAAGGAGGGCATCTCTATGGTCAATCGTAGTCTGCTCTGCTAAGGAAAGCGTGTAGTGCAGAACTCTGCACGTACAAAGGAGTTTACCTGAGATTCAGCACTTGCTAGCTTGCAGATGGCCAGTGCTAAAACGTCTCACCAACTTCAGGACTTTGTGGGGTTGCCAGCATAAGAAGTGGGATGAGGCAGACCACTGCTGTTTAAAGATCCAGATGTGCTGTGTGTCTTGTTTTCAAACGACAGGACATTTGGAACCTAAAGTCTTTTGAGATGGGTCTTCTATGCACTTCAAAATCAAGCATGAACATGGGAATTGGACGTCTTCAAAAATCTGCTCTTTGAGTTTCACAGTCTGTCCTGGGTGACGTCCTGTCAAGCATACAAAATAACTTTCTCCCCCTAATATTCTAAAACTTTAAAAAAACATGGTTTCAAAATTTCTAATATTTTACCCTTTCTATTTTGTTTTACATTTATGTGCTTCATCATTATAAGTTTAGAAAAGCTCTTAATGAATGCATGCTGTATCTTTTCAGTTTGTGATGTTCTAAACAAATTAGAAAATCGCTGTTTTTTTACCCACAGCAAAATGTGATCCAGCCTGTCGACATGGAGGTGTCTGTGTAAGGCCTAATAAATGCTTATGTAAAAAAGGCTATCTCGGCCCCCAGTGCGAACAAGTGGATAGAAACATCCGAAGAGTGACAAGGGCAGGTATTCTTGATCAGATCCTAGACATGACATCCTATTTGCTGGATCTAACCAGCTATATTGTATAGTTTCTGGGACTATTTGGAAACTACACTTTCAACGGGCATTTGTTTTGAATCCTGTCATTTTTAAAAGACTGTTATCCTGCAGCAAATACCGGTGATTTGATTTACTTTATTAATTTAAGTATAATATCCACAAATGTGCAGATAAATTCTGTGTATGTGTGTAAATATTTCTGTACGTCTCCACAGACGTACCGATATCCAATACGTGCACACATACACATGCACGCGCTATCACAAATACAGTTTTACAGGTAGTGGAATTTTTTTTTAATATTTATTTCTTCATGAGAAATAGTTTACAAAGTAATTCCACTGTAAACCACATATTCGTCAAAGGACTTTCGTGATGTCTTAATGGATTCTTTGACAGCCCAGCAATCTCATGTCTGTACCTATCTGATTATAGCAATAAGAGAGAAGTTTTCAAACATCGCTGTACAAACTGCTGGACTTAATAAAATCCAGTTGTAACAGTTTCTGAGGTGAACTGAACTACATCATGAGACAATATTTCAGAACTCCTTAATGCATTCCTATCTAGGCAATTCATTGTAAGACTGTAACCTTCACCTGCATCAATGTAACTCTATTACAGAATGTTACGCATTTCTTTATCTAGCATAGATGCAAAAATCTGGTTATCGCAGCTTAATATCAAGATTGTTTCAAGTGTTTAATAATTAAATTATATTCGCATATTTCAAAACCAGTCATCCTAGAAGGTCTGCTTTTTATCATGTATTTTATTTAACGATGGGCACTGGGTTCATGTTACATATTTATATTATTTTATTTTATTTTTATAATATAGACATCACCTAGATGAGACAGCTTTACCATGTCCTGTAAAATACTAAAGTTACATTTTTCACCAACTTAATTGGAAAGACGGGGAAAGAGAGAGCAAACACACTCTTTAATGTGTTGTGGATCTAATCTAGAAATGTATCCTTGTGTCAACTTGTATTCATTTACGACGGATGAAAAAAACAACCGCCAACCAATCATAATAAAATTCCAGCGTATGTTAAAAGTGTTCATAAAGTGATTTTCACTGTAACAGGATGGGCCAGATTATACACGAGTAGACTCCTGCTGATTTTACACTGACCGGAACGTCCCTGGATGAGAGCTCACATGAGCAGGTGTTGGCTGTGTAAGATGTCACTTGTACAAAACATGTAACGATTCTCGCCAAAAGTGATTCTAAATGTAAATGTTCCTTGAAGAGCTAACATAAAATTGAGTCTTTGTAAATGTATTAATAAATATGGTGTACATGCTATAGTCAGGTTTTCTAAAGTATTAATAGCCTAATTAGATGTATCTTCAGAACTGGTGCCCTCTTATCTCCAGCTCTAGGGCATTATTGGCAGTTTCTTTGCTCACTACTTACCGACTTTCAGATTTCCTTTGCACTACCTGGCTTTTATAAAATCTTGCCTGTGAAAAGAAAGCAGCGTAGACACAGTATGCACATCCTATGGTTCTTATAAGCAGCTGCTCATGCGTCAATGATTTACAACACTTCAGACAATAAGATCGAAAAGACTTTAGCCATATTACTCTCCAGTAGCAAAATTACCTCTCCACCAGGGCAGTGACATGCAACGAATTTTCCTTTCTAGAACGTTGTCCGTCCTCATTTAGTAAGTATTAAATCTGAAAGTACAGCATGACTGATACTTGCATTTCTCTGCCTTACACATTCCAGCTCAGAGGAACAGAAAATTACATTTGCCTTCCATATATATTTGCTTAGGTTTCGAGTGACCTCATGCCAAATGGAAATTGGTTGAGAAGTCTTGGTTAAGTGCTCAGCGAACAATGGTCTGCATTAAAAAGTGCATGCATAATTTTGCACAATGTAGATTCAAGTGACAGTCTATTGAAAGACGTCTCGGGATTAAATGAGCATGAAGACCAAATTGCCCTCTCACCCCAGAAAAGGGTGGTCCCTTATAGTCACACGAACTCTTCATTGGCTAAGCAGTGTGACCAATCTTAAAATGAACCCTGCAGTAGCATCTGTAGGTTAATAGCAGCTCTTTGTCTCCGCTGCTTTCTGCCTTTAGTCTTTTCCCTGAATTCCATCACAAAAAGTTTTACAATTAAAAAATGTCCTGACAGCCATTTTTGTAAATTGACCTTAGCATCTAATCTTTCCTTATTCAACGTGGGTGACAAAAATGTGAACTTCTCATGAATGAGCCAGCTGTCTAAATCTGTCAAATAGCACAGTTTTATTACACTCTTCATGATCGGCAAAGCAAGAAAGTCGCTGAAGTATTTTAGCAACATTAAAATACCTGACAGATATAACATCTTTAACATTTTCTTAATGAAATATATTTCAAAATAAACCCAACTTTAACTCCACTGTGACGCATTTTTTACAACAACCACCTTGGGACATGTGATAGTTCTTTTCTCACTGCTTAGTTCCTGGAGAATCAAAAAATACCATGGATGGTACCTACTATAGTCATGTAGAGAAAGGATAACAATGATCGTAGAGTTTTGATCTTAATAATAAAGACAATTTAGTTTACTAGTGAAATCAGAAAATAAAACTCCAGTAAAAGCTAAGAATTAAATCCAGCCCTCATTCAAATCAATGGCAAAAAACTCACATCGGCTGTGCTGCATCCAGAGAAATGCTTTCAAAATTTAAGCAAAATACTTCAGTTTATTTTATTTTTAAATATTTCTGTTTGAGTCATTCCATCAAAACTAAGAAGTAATCTAAGTGAACATTAGAGGGAGAGGGGAGATAGCTTATGGAAAGTGGTTTGCTTCATTTTTAAATCATCTTTTATATTATGTGAAAGCAGGCTTCTGCATTAAGCCTACATGGGTACATAGGAAGTCCCAGTGGAAAAGAAGTATTCTCAAAAAAAAGACACAAAAAATCCTAACTGCTTATTTATCAAAAGAAATTATACTGTTAAAAAGAGTGAGTAAACCCCAGGCCTAGCCACCCAAGATGCTAATATAAAAAGGGCAACTGCAGTAATTGCCCTGAGAATTGGCATACAAAAAAAAAAAAAAAAGTCTGTAGAAAGCCTGTTGCCAGTTAGGTCATTCTGCAGCCATTCTCACACAACCTCCGAGAGTGCCCCAGAATAAAACTGAGCTTATAAATGAAACTAGATAAATGAGGCAATTAGATAAGGGCCTCCAGAAGGGATTTTATGTATGTGTTCAAGTTGTCTCTGTCTCTGTCTCTCCTAATCTTTTATTCCATTCATTTCTTCCTTTATTCGCAGATACTGCCTCTCTGTTCCCAACACATTGTACATTTCAAGCATTCTTTGAGGCTTTCTACTGTTAAAAGAGAACAAACGTACCTGTTGCAAGAAATGTAACTCTATTCCTGATGTCTGCTAGTTTTCAACCCTTGTTTTATTTTTTGGGGACAGAAAACCTTCATCTTTCTCTTTTTAAATGCCATTGATTAGGAACAAGGGATAACTATAAGGAGAAACTTCTTTACTCCATTGATAAGTAGGGAGACAAAAAGCTGTTATGTAAAATCAGCTCCAAATTGTTTCAATCCATTTCAGAAAAACAGTAAACTCATTTTTCTAATTTGTCCAATAAGAAATATTAACTCAAACCCTCCCCCTCGAGGAAATAAATTTATTCTGTTAGCAGTCAGGGACACAGATGCAAACCCTTTGTACCTTTAAATCCTCACAGGTTATTCTATTTCATGCAAACAAAGTGTAAGTTAGGTATAAATAAGCGTATCAATTCTATATTGCCAACATGACACCTCTGTTTATCTCTTTCTTTCATTCACTTCTCTTCATTTTGGCTTCGCAGCTCCTTTCTTTGTAGAACCACAGCAAACGTTAGTAATCCCTGGTTGCTGCAGGTGATGCTTATTATTTTTGAAACTGCTTGATAGACGTGTGCATCAAAGAGGCTTCCCAGCAGGCTGAGGTTTTCACCTTTTGATCATTCCACAGAGCTTTGTTATTTTATAGTGACTTCTAATACTGTATCTTAGCTGGACATTTACAGTTCAGGAGTACCAGCCTCAAGCAGCTCAGGCTGGGGCTGCGGAGCTCAGCCCCAGGTACACTGAAGCTGGAGGAAAGGAGAAAGTACTTGGTCACTAGACAGTCACTGTGCTTATCAGAAAGTTACCGATTTCAACCCAATAATCAGATGCCTCAAGTGAAAAGCAAAACGATACTCCTGGGATGATGAAATGTTGCTTTTCAGTATATTTCACTTTCTCTAATTTAGGGTTAGGAATTAGGACCTTTTCATGTACAAATACACAAAATGGAGATTCTGAAAACACTTATGAAGAAATAATTTTTCAAAGGTGTAAAGCCCCACTAAGGTGAAAATAAATATTTGCACATGTAATTCTACTTGCATCCATGAAATAGGCCTTTATAAGATTGGGTCTACATGGAAAAAACAACTCCAAGGACATCCTGCTCTGCCTATTTTTCCTTAATTATGTAAATCCTTTAAAAGACATTCATACATTTTTGTTTGCTATCCTTTTGTTTAAGTGTGTATCAGTTTAATTAGGAATGATACCATTTTGATCTTCTGTCCAACTTTGATCTTTGTCTCAGAAAAAAGCAGAAGGGAGTCATGAAATAAGTAAAAACTAATTTTTTTTTTTTTGCAATATTAAAAATCGACCAATATTTTATTTTTATCATTTAAAAAAAATAACTAAGAATCTCACCAAAAAGGCAACCAACCCTTTAAATCTATTCTAATCCAAATTTGCAGAAAATATGTACTAAATAATCTGGGTTCTGGCTACAAAAAAAAACTGATAAATATTTCCATAAGTAGTTTTGGGCCAAAATATTGTAGAAACATTGAAAAAAGTTAAGACCATTTTGCTAAAATGTTCTTTTCAACAGCAGAGTAATTCAGTGAAATAAGACACATGCACTTTTTCGGATATAGGTGTGAAACAGCAGAAGCCACCTGAAAGCTTAGCACAGGATTACTTTAATCTTTGAGGGCCTGACTCGAAGTCCATTGATGTCAACCGCAAATCTCCTACTGACTTCATTAGTTATGGGATTAAGTCCTTAAGAGATATCCACTTAGCTGGCAGAAGATCTTAACTACAGACATCAGTGCACACATGACCTCTCTCTCTGCATCCTCAGTCATTAGACACACTGAGGTTTTCTGGAATACGGCTGCAGATTCAGCCCTGCATGAAGCCGTACAGAGCACATCCTACTTAAAGACGTACGGAGCATATCCAATCCTCTTGGGTTTCCTTATAGGGATTGCCAACAGTTACACAAGGGGCCTACTAAATCTGCCAGACTTCTTGATACTTCTTTAAAAATGTTGAGCAATTTGCTCACATTTTTTCTCTTTCACACATCTACATGCTTATTTCAAATATGTAATCATATGCCACTAAGCAGGAAAGTAATTAAAATAACAAGTCAGTGGCCCCATTAGATGAAGTAGCCATAGTAAGACAGGGCCTAAGGTTGCCCCGACAGATGCTCACAAACATCCACGGAAGAGTTCCCTCAACTGTTTGGAGTCCAGTATTACAAAGGCTGCATTGAGCAGTGTTAGGCACGTTTCCAAACCTTTCTTCCTGTATTTAATAGGGAAGGTGTAATATTTTAATCAAGACTATATCCTAATCCAAAAATGTTGTTGTCACCTTTACTAATAAGACTGAAAGCGAGGAGACCCCTCAGTACTGAGACGACAGGCGTGAGCGATTATGGGGTGGGACATGAGCAGGCACTCCACAGACGCGTGCCAGGCAAAGGGGCAGCCGCTTGCCTTTGTACTTACTGATTTCAATTACCACTCTGCACACAGAATTTATCATGCTATAAAATGCACGAAATCCAAACAATCTTAGCACAGCAATTAATTCTGCACAGATTTACACAAGGCAAACTAATTAGGTAGTATTACTAATGCCTTATCTGGGAAAAAGAGACATTGCTAATTTATAGCACTGTACAAGCAGTTCAACCGACATATCAACCTTTTGCCTTCAGTTCACTTAGGAGTTATTAATAATTACTAATTTGGTCTATATATTAGCAAAGGATTATCATGTTGTCCCATAACCCAAAGAAAACTCCCATAGGCTTCCACAGGAAATTTTTCTTCATGTTACACTGCACAGTTTGATTTGAAAGCCAAGTGACACACCTGCTTACCAGAGCTCTCAGTACTGAAAATATATCATTCTAGTGATCATCTCACGCTATAGGAATTCACAAAAAAACAATACTCTGTGTTATATACATTTAATGTGTTTCTTTACCTACTGTCTACCATACACACACTGGTTTCCACAACCAAAAATCTCAGAAACTATTGCTAAGAATGCGCACAAACAGCAAACTGCATTATTAGCGAAGAGTTTTATTTCTACTGATAAAAACCAACTTTCCATGAGTGATCAGTAAGGTTAAGTGATCAGTAGGGTCCACATGTATCATATAGTTAAGTTCCTTTTGCAGTCTATGAGATCTTCCCATTTATTTTAATTTTGCAATAAAAAAAGAAGTGAAAAAATATTTAAACGAAAAATTGCTTAAATTCCCAGGAAATTTCAGAAATAAAGTGCCAGCTAAAGCATGCAAATATACGCAGTGGCTGTGTTCACAATATTCTTGGGTGGAAAGAAGGCAGAGACAGGTGGCTGGTTTGGAGGTTTGTTTTTTTTTTTATGTTGGATGCATTTTGCTGTAGGACAAAAAGGTGGTTTGCATCACAAGGCAGTAACAAATCCCATTTTCTGAACGTTCCTAGGAGGAGCCACTGAAAGGAAAATGTTATAGGCAGAGGCAAAACTGGTGTGCAGAATGAACTTAATTCATATGAAGATACACTGAGACCAGAAACCATCTGGTATTAAGTCACCAGATGTATCTTGTAGTGATCTCCATTAATACCAGAAGCAGTAACCCTACCCTGTGAATTATCCACAAATGCTATTAGCCATCTCCTACAAAATATACTGCAGAATTAAAACTTCAATTCCCTTTTGAGAACAATTAGATTGTAATAAAAAGAAAAGGAAATAACAAAATTCTGTCACTTGAGAACATTACTGTTGTGATATTCCTCTGTTCAGTTAGGTTTCTTTTATAGTAGCTGTCAGGTACTGTATGTACATTTGAAATGTGGGAAAATAGCTTAGAAAATATCATTCAAACTGTGTTTAGGTATCTTCTATAAACTGTATTATACTACTAAGCATATACAAGCACCAATCTAGCAGAGCACTGGAGCACACAAGTCATTTTAAGCATATGAGTCTCACTGAAGTCATGTGCTTAACGGTATTAATATAATTAAGTGCTTTCTTGGTTTGAGACCTTTCAAGTCTTTGCAAGTCTACCTACATAGACTACATATGCTATATGTGTATTTCTTTTTAGGGAGACAGCATGGCTGAAGTTCGCAACAAGAGAATTCAGCTAGTCTGTCACAAATTCTATATAATCTGAAATAATTACATCTTTGTGCCTCCACTTTCCATCTGAAAATTAGTGAAATCAACCGTTGTAAAGCGCTTTGAGCTCTTCGAATGAAAAGTGCTATAAAAAGTACAAATTATTATTATATTATTGAACACCATGTATGTATACACACTATTATGTAATATATAATATATGTATAATGCATATAAATTCTAACAAATGTATTTGTGTAATATCTGAGAAATGGAACAGTTGTATCTGGAAGTGATAAATGCATAGAGTTGGATTTATTGTTAATCTGTGGATTTAATGATTTTTTTAGACAAAAGGATGTTTAAGTGTATAATTGCTTTTCTTAATTTAATATATTTATGTAAATGCATGCCTGAAGTTCTGGATAGATAGTTATTCTGTGTCCCTTAAGCTAATAAAATATATTAAACTTTATCTTACTATATAAGGTACACCTGCTGCTTTAAATTTTTTTTGTTTTTTAGTATTTTTGTTATGACCAAATGCATAATTTAAAATTCATGAAATTTTAATTTTGATCGGCTCTTTGATCTTTGCAGTAAAAGCAAAACGCCAGCATTTTATATATTCTTTGAAATGTACACTAGTTTTATTTATATAAATTCTAAGATGCTTTCATAAAATGTGACTGAACACTGCTATTATTTTTGGAATGGGAAGTTTGGAATGGGGTTTCCTGTTTGGTCCTGGATAAATGAGAGTGAAAATTAAGACCTCCCTACTGAAAAGATACCTGTTTCGTTGCAAGCAATACGTGAATGCACACACAGCTTGAACAGGGCATTTCATGTACAGGCTTTTCAAGCACAGATATCTTGCAGAATTAGTAACGGTGGGGGTCATTTCTTTGTTTTGTTTATTTAGTATCTTCAGAGAAGCATGTCATCAAATCAACGTATGTTAAATCCAGATGTACTATTTCCAGTGTTTTAAACAAGGGCTATAAAAAAACGCACGCAGCATGGAATTCTTTCCATTTCTCCCCACCTTAAGTAACAGGTTCTGTTCCATTGAAATCAACACCTAAGCATATATGCGGGAGCGGGGCCAACTCAATATGTCCAACTCACTGTATTTTTTGATACAAAGAACATTTAATCATGACACTTAAATGCAAACTACACTCACAGCTTACATGTGTGAGAGTAAAAACCGGTTTGGATAGGGAGCACTAAAGAGTCAAGGGCTTCTTCACACACTAAGTTTACCTTGGTGGTTTTGAAATGCTGTTGAATTAGTCTTACACATTTAACTTACCTAAAGTATTTAGCCTGTCCTGCTTTTATTTTTCAGACTAAAGAATGAAGCACTACTGACACTATGATATTGATGCTATCTGTACATTTCAGATCTAAGCCAAAATAATCTTAAAATTTTCATGAAATTGTTTTTCCATTTTTCAACTAGTTATACCATTAGTGATATGGGCTTCTGGCCAGCCAGAGAACTCTGATCCAAGGAAAATTTGAACTTCACCCAAATTTGAGGATATTTGAAAACTGTATTTTACTTCAGCTTTTCAATGAATAAATATAGCAGCTGCAGTTCTTTTAAATACATTTTCTTTAAAATTTTCTTAATTTGAAGAAGGGCTCAGAACAAGAAAACAGCTGAAAGATGGCAAATAAAAAGAATGAAGAAATCAGTGAGGATTGTTTTGAATTTTAGCTGGAGCTATATATTCACGTAGAAAGTAAAAGAATTGTGTGAGGTATAGTACTTAATTACAATAAATACAGTGCAACATGTAGTTCTGGCAACATCGTAAGTTATTGAGTTTGTTCTTGTAATTTATTAAGACATTATGAAAACCCACTGACATATTTATAAGCCTTGGAATTAACAGTTACCTTTCATTTCTTTTACAACACATAAGACATGAATTTTACTTAAAGAATTAAATACACTCGGCTGGGTACAGCAAGACTGTAATTCTCTCTAGAGCTTCTGATGGCAGCCTAAACCTGAGAGGCCAAATTCTGCTCTGCTTTTAGATGAATCAAAGGAGGTATCCTTGGCCTCTTCAATGAGGCTTGTGTGGTTTGTCAGTCATCACAACTTTCAAGAGGAATTCAAAGCCTAAATGCACGATTCTGGAACATTTCATTTTAGTTATATAGTTACTAATAGTATCTTTGCTTCAGTATTTAATCACTATTCCCAAAATATATACTTCGAATAAGCTTCTGTCTTTTTATTGCCTTCTCTTTACTTCCACATATAGCTTTGTTCTTTTAAGTCTTACATTCTTTGTCTTCTTATAGAGATGCTGCTTCTCCATTCTATTGCATTAAATTTACTACATGTGTTCAAGTTCTTCACAAGACTAATTATGGCTCAAGCGTTTTTTTTTCTATTTTGTTTTAACAAAAACATTAAGTACGGTATCAGCCCCTGGATTAACTCTAAATTAAAAATGCACCACAAGTAAGTAGGGTAGAATCTTTAAAATGCCAAAGAAGCATTTAGGTCCATGTGGTTGCATTTATTTATTTTGGGGGAAGGGTTGGTTTGAGTCATATTTGATGACAACTCTATGGATGACATACATCTCTAGCAGAACTGGGCAAAGTGGGACATAGCTTTGGTTTGGAAAAACCTCACTGAACAGTGGCTTTCTTGTTTGCTTGGTTTGGGGTGGTTTCTGGATTTTTTTAAAGGTGGTAGGGTTTTTTTTTAGTTTTTTTGTCTCTCAAAGCTAGGACTGCTCCTGGATTTTGTCTGTCTGTCTTCCAAATTTTGGGCAGAAACAGTTGAATGAATGGCTCTTATACTGGTTCAACATTCAACTATTGCCAACATCGCAGCCTTCTTCAACTGTTGCTTATCTTACGTTAGTACAAATTCACCGTTGTCAAGTGACAGATCAGGTTATGTTAAATAGTTGCATTTCCTTTCACTCAGTTTATATCACTTTAAATAGAATCATAGAATTGTTAAGGTTGGAAGGGACCTTTAAGATCACCAAGTCCTACCATTAACCTAACCTGACAAAACCACTTCTAGACCATATCCCCAAGTACCACATCTACCCTTTTTCTAAACACCTCCAGGGATGGCGAATCCACCACCTCTCTGGGCAGCTTATTCCAATGTTGGATAACCCTTTCAGTGAAAAAATTTTTCCTAATATCCAACCTAAACCTCCGCTGGCTTACCTTGAACCCATTTCCTCTCATCCTATCAATTGTCACTAGGGAGAAGAGGTCAGTCTCCATCTCTCTACAACCTCCTTTCAGGTACTTGTAGAGTATGATAAGGTCTCCCCTCAGCCTCCTCTTCTCCAGGCTAAACAGCCCCAGTTCCCTCAGTCATTCCTCATAAGACTTGTCCCCCAGACTCCTCACCAGTTTTGTTGCCCTACATTACACTTGGAAGTGTTTGTCATATCGTTCTACCGTGAAACCAGTGTCACCGTACTTGCAGAGTTTGCTCCGGTTGCACACACAGTTCTACATGTTTCACCTTTCACTGTGTATGTTTGATCACTCAGAGATGGATCAACAAAGGGACGGAATGTAGGAGGTACATGCCAGTCCTCCATTAGATCAAGGGGTATGTTCTCCCTGCAATATTAGAAAATTGAAATTTGGTCATATACATATGCAAGCTATTTACACTTCAGGGAAGGGGAACATACACGTGAATCAAAGGACTGCATTTGGTTCAGGAGATTTATAAAAAAGAGATCCAAACTCTACAAACTCTCATGCAGTGGAATTAGTGCTTTCCTGGTCAGATGAATAGAACAGGTGCAGAAATAGCTTTCAGGTCTTTAAACTACACCAGCTCAAATAAATTACAGCTATGGAGCATGTTTAGCAATTTCAAGCAAACATTAGAAATGTAATGCCCATGGTGCAGATAAAGTGCTTATGAAAAAGGTGGACGCAACATCTGTACTGGCACAGAATGCCTGTTCCAAAGTAATAGCTACAAAATGCCTCCTATAAAGCATAAGACTGTTAGTACAGCTGCAGCTTTTAATAGCTATTGAATTTCTTGATCAGGGAGGCAGATCCAGAGCAAGGGAAACGGACAAGTGAAACCATAAACTGCTATTTTACACCTATGAATGTAATATCAAATAAATGTGGTCGAATCCACTTTTATTTTTTTAAGGAATTCATCCCTAGAGAGCCTTATGCTAGATCTTACCTAGCAAGCCATCAGAAGGCACTTATGTCAGCCTAACCCTGAGGTTTCCAAGATGTATAACTGTACAGTCTACATATACCTGTTGCTTATTATATCTGTAACAGAAACCCGCAGCTACGCACACATGCGTAATACCTCATGCATCATTTGTGCACTTCTTCAAAGCTATTTGGTTCTAGATCAATGCAAACAAGGAATGAAAATGTATGCAATAGATTAGATAGTTTTTAAGAAGGTTATGCAAGAGAAAAATTATACTGAAGTGACTGAGTTGCACAGAGACTTGAATATAGGCAACCGGATGCAACCAGTAAACTCATTACCATGTTAGCTTATAAAAATTATTCAAAAAAATACAGCTGACATTTTCAGGGTTTTCTTATTTAAGTACCTTAATAGTAAGAAGAATTTGCATCCAAGAGGCCCCATGTGAAATACTAGAATCATATTTACTTTGCATTTATAATTACAGCTTTTTGTTTATGAATGCACTTCTATGGAATTATCAGATTTTCAGTAGGCAGATAAACTGTCATTTTAATATTTCCTAAACTCAATATTGTCTTGCAAATTCTTCACTTCTTTTATTAGCCTGGAAATAAAATACAGCAGATAATACTCAGGTAGCAGTGACTGCTGAGACTGCAGATTGACCTGGTATGAATTAATCGGAAATTACCCCAGATAGAACACTCTTCATATCTTATTTTTAATGTCTGTCATACACAGATTGGACTGGATTTTTTTATTTTGCTTAGGACCACTTTTTTTACCAAGAAGATAGCAGCTTTCAGAGTATGGGCTGTTGATGGCTACCCAAAGCGTGTCCCAGGAACGTTAAACCCTTCTGAGCCCCAAACAACAGTGCCGTCTACCCAATTTCCAGTACTACTTAAATTTCCTGGCACCTGAACTCACTACATATCTTTTAATCTGGCTAGAAATTTTTCTGGCTGGCATACATCCTCAGAAGTACCCGAACAATATGGAAATAGATATTTATCTCCTTCTAAAAGCAATCCAGGATAAGACATACAACTGCCAAAGCTTGCTTGAGACCTTGAAGAATCCTGAAAAGTTAGTCATAGTCAGCACCTCAATTAACTTCATGGGTGGTGGTGCCAGTTTAATGATAAGAACACTGCTACAATTCACAAAGAGGTAGATCTAACTCTTCTGGTTACTTCCCAAGAAACTGCTTTGACTGCAGTCCTTCTGGTAGAATCCAAGCTACGATGCAGCCAGAAATGATAAAAATCAGCGGGTCAAAAGAAGAGAGAGAAGAACGGAGTCAGAATCTTCTGGCCTAGAAAGCTTATTTGAAAGTGGAAAGGCCCACTAAATTATTTCTGTCTAACCATTTGGTTATACACACTTCAGGAAGCAGGACCCAGTGCCTCAGTTATTCCTCCTTCCAGGAGAGTCAAACTCCCTTTTCTGCATCTGTGCTCTGTTCTTGCAACTGGTCCGTTTTCAACAGGCAACACTGAGAATGCCTCTTCTTCTGTACTTCTTCACTTACCCCTCACTGTGGCAGAGCATCTCTGAAATCCCCAAGGAGTTTTGTAAAAGAATTTAGGGACAGGACCCAAACCGTTTGTTTATAGGGAATAATCAGGGATTTTTTTAAATTATTGCTGTTCTAAAATGATAAAGGCCTCAGTTCATATCACATGCATAAATTTACAAGGAAGAGAAGACTAAACAGAAGAAGCAAAAATCCTTCACACAAACTGCTAAAAAAACAAAAAAGTTATTTCTTTCATTTTTCAAAATCCACCTGCCAAAAGATCACAGAGTGAACCCGGATCTGTTCATGTCCATAGGAGCTCTGCCTGTGATTTCAGTAGTGCCAGCATACCAACCCACAGAGAGATTACAATCTGATGAAGTTTAACAGAGTCTTTAGGAAGGCAAGTTCAGACAGCAATGGGCTTCAGCGGAGCATGTGGCTACCGTTGTGAATTTCAAGCTTCAGCTCCCTGACAAATGAATACCCCTACAAAAAGCTCAAAAGGAAAGATTTGTTAGATTATGACACCAAGACATTAAAACCCCACAAGATTAAATGAATCCCTTCATGCGCCTTTTGAACAGGTAACAAAGTGCTGAAGTGTTTTCTATCTTACACAAGAAATTAAAGCAAAGACTCATCTTTGCTGAAGTTTTGAGTGACTACTGTGTTGTACAGAGATCTGGGAGACAGCTTTAAATCAGCTTGAGTATGAGCAGCAGTCTAGTACTGACATTAGGAAGTCTAGGAGGGCAAAGAAACATCTCAAGTAAGCCTGTGAAGCTCTGCATGACTACTCTTAACTGCGACCAGTCTCCTAAAGTGCTCACTGACACCTCACTCAGAAATACATGCTATGTGCTGTGGTCACCATTAACTGCAGTCCAGGCACGCCCAAAGACTCACCTTGACTACCCTTGCTGACCTAGGTAAAACTTTCCACAAATCAGAAAGTGATCACTCAAATTAATAGGGATTAATTAACAATGAATGTTAACCTTTTTATAAAGAGTAAACCCATGCAAACCAGATTCCTTCCTCTGCCTATTTTGAAAGCTACCTGCTCAGAAAATGCTTTCTATCAATTACCTGTAATGGGATTATTAGCACATTTTCCCCAGCAAGTTTCTCCTCAGAAACAGGTAATGCTGACAAACTTTGCATGACTACTGTAAGAGACATAAGATTTTAAACAAATGAGTATTCACTGGATTGCAAAAATTCAGATCAACTTGATCAGTGCAGTAATTAGCACTCCTATAAAATGACAGTGCAACATATGATAATGCATAAAATAAAAAACTGGATTTTGCCTATGTACAATATTTTCACTGATTTCAATTAAATATAATTTTTTCTGCATTTTCTGCCTTAACACCTGTCCTATATTTTCTACTATTGTAAAACAACTGCTACCTCGTGTTTCAACCACAGAGATAAGTTAGCTACTATTACCTACCTCCTGCTCTTTAATGTGGTCATAAAAGCATGAGTTTGGGCCTTCTTTCTATTGATTCATGGGGACCAAATATTTCACATGTTATTTTGGCTACAGCGCAGTTTTACACACACAGCATGTAAACTGCTCAGCACAAAAGAGAAAGGGGATCTGCAGGCCCATTTCCTGCCACTAAGTGAAAAGAAACACAAAGTTTAATCCAAAAAAACAAATAACTAACTGAACTGTATCAGATGTGCACACTTATGTACACAAGTGTAATTAACTCTTAAAATTTTTTCATGCATAAAATTTGTACTTATTTGTAATCTACAAAATCCTTCAGCATCAGCTATATAAACCACACATTTATTAAAATACATTAAAGCAATGCCTCACTTGAATACAGGTGGATCAACATATTAAGTCTAAGAATGTATCTGCAGAGGGTAATCACATCTATCAAAAATTCTTCCCATCAACAGGGATGGAAACACCTGAGAGGTACTATCCAAACTGAAAAATTACATCACACATTGCAGAAGATGCTACCTACAATATCCCATTCTGAAGATCAAGTGGCCATTACATCACAGATATGAAACGAAAGAACATGTCCTGGGTTTTTTTTTGCATCATAAAAAATTAAGTTTGCTTCTGTCAAGGAATGACCATAAGAATTTCCAAGCAATATGTAGGGGAATATTTTAATAACAGGAATGGAATAAAACTCTGAGAAAGGGAATTAGAACCCAATTGTTAAAATCATTTGCACGGAAAATTGATGTCTGAACAACCTTGAAAGTCTGGCTTTTATTTCCTGATCCTGCAAATTGCCCTACTTGCCAGCTTTAGAAGTATAAGCAGTTGGAATGAACACATAGCATCTGCTTATGGACTTAAAAGTTTCACATATATATCATTTTCAGAATCATATCTTGACAATAAAAAGCTTCTTTTCACTCATGTTTCCTAGTGTGATATGATAATCTCTGCAATGTTCACGATACAAGATGTAACTTTAAAAGTTACACAGCAAAAAATGCGTTTACATTTTTTTTAGACATATCGGTCACTTACAGTAATTTTTTCTTCCTCTCTCTCAATTAGTATGAATCCAAATGCCTCAGCAGCCCAAACATGGATGTGAATAGATAAGCTATAATCTGAGAATTTCAGGAGTATGTAAGCGCATGCTATCACCTCTCCCACTTTTAAAAGTGTCAAATGCTTCCTGACAACGCTTAGGTCCATGGAAATGGAACATATTTTCTCATTACGTTAATTAATGGGTCTGCTTGGGTGGTATAATTCAGTATAAATTTCCTTTAGTATTCTGTCATACCTAAAAAGGATCTTATTTTTGTGATGTCTTTAAATTTTTATGACTTCTACTCTGTTTAGTCTGTGTGTAATCCTTCTTTTGAAACCTAATGTCCTAGAAAATCTGCAGGTTTTTCTCAAAACTGGCACGCTCTGTAGTTTATAGTCATTTCTTTTTCTTGCCTTCTTAGAACTCCATGCGAGTCCTTAAGGTGCAGTTCACAGCTCAGGGAATTTATGATTACATCGTCAATGTAAACTAAAGCACTGTGATATATTAAAACTGACAAGATGCTGTTCATTAATCTCTGAAATGTGGCCAGGTGTGATGTAATGAAGAGAGGCTTCCAACTCAGAGAAGTCTAACAAAGCTTCTAGCTCGGCTTGATGGTGGCTTCCTTTACCTCATCTGGGAGAAGGACGGCCTGGGTGGGGACTCTCACTGGAAGCGTAATGTCAGAAAAATGTGGGTTGGGGAAAATGAGACAGGGTAATCCCTTGCCATGCCGCTGTTTCTCAAACAGCTCAGCTTCTGCTTTCCTTTCATTTCCAGGTTAGAACACTAACTCAGCCGTGCTGTAGTGAACCACAGCTTCCCAAGGAAATAGTTTGATGGGCTGGAGGGACATTTTTATGTACGAAAAAGAGGAGCATTTTAAGTACTGGAGTCTCAACCGGTGGAGAAAGGAACATCAGGCTCAGAACACAGAACAGCAAGTGCTGCAATTTACACACGCGTTATAACTTGATCAAAACAAGGCTTTGATTTGGTTATGACAGTTTTAGTCTTTTTGTTTGTTTGTTTTTTAATGAGTAGTTGTACTGTTTCAACAAAACAAGGGAAAAATCAGAAGAGACCAAGTATAAGGAAAAACTCAACATTTCCACATCATTAATTCAAACCTCAACATAAACTGATGTTACTGCCTAATTTTACTTCACTAACAGTGTATGTGGAATATGTCTTGAATAAAAATAAGACTTTGAAATTCATCCGTGCCACAGTAACAGAAGAAACTTTGCAAACGAAACTCGTATTCCTGAGTTGAAAAAGAAACAGACATTTTTCCAAATATGGAAATAAAATGTGAAAATAAGTTTCTATACACTCCATGACTTAGCATTTTCTGTCCATGCAACATGGAGGTCCACATCCTAAAACAAGTTATGGCCATTAAATAGCTTTGCTTTCTGCAAATCATAACCAAGCCAGCTATTGCAGCAGCACAAAACTGATTGATTTTTACAGATTACTTGATTTGATCAATTTTATCCAGCAACAAACAATAGCTTTTGAGTACAATGAACATAATTCCTACACTACATCCAACCTGGGAAGAAAAGACAGCTCCTGGAAATATAGGGTTTGGGTAACCTTTGTACTACCTTCCGAAATTTCTAAGAAAGAATGAAGAGCAAGACTAGCCTTTGCATTTTCTTCTGACCATGGAGAAGTTACAAGGTGGCTCCTCTTTTTAATTCCTGTTTTTTGTTATTGTTGCTGTTGTTATTGTGTTAAAATATCTCATATTTATTCCAGAGCAGAGTACTGCTAGCGCCTCCTGAGCTCCTCATCCATGGACAAAGTGAAAAAGACAGGGCAGAATAGTAAAAACACTGTGGAATTGGAAGCAGACAGACTGATGGGAAAAGATTAGGGGTCTGAAAAATGGCAAAGAAAAGTGAAATGGAATGAAGGATATTCTGACATTTAACTTGCAGAAGTGATTTAGAGAAAAAAAAAAAAAAAGCAGATACTGATGAGCATTCCCAGAAACTGAATCATGTATTTAACCAGAAACAAGATTCTCAGAATTGTATTCACCCATTAGATTAGAAATTTCTCTTATTGGCTATGTTAGCTATCAGAACTAAGTTTGAATATGGTATCAAATAAGTACGGCACTGATTTGTGGGTCAATTATCTTTAATTTAACTATATATCTCTTATTTAACTACACTAATTAAATGTATGAAAAATACTAAATGACTCACTTCAACCCCTAAACTTGAGAATATCTTAAATCTCAAGAATTACTCTGAACTCATTCACAAATAGACAAAAAGTTAATGTATAACAAAGAAAATATCCCTTACTAAGAAATCACTTGCAATGGTCAAGGTTACTGTTGCAACTTCCTGAGTGAACATCACATTCTTGCCCTAAACTAACATTCCATCCATTCTGGACCAGTTCCTGCCTTGTAAGATAATACGGCAGCACAAGAGTTCTTGCTTTTGCTAGGGTGTACCATTCGTGCAGTTATCCCACAATACTTTATGCAGAGCCATCTCGGTCTTTCACCAAAGTGTTTTCTATTGCAGAAAAGGCATTTGGCAAAGAAAGAAATATTTCTTAGCTAAATATTTGAGAAAGCAGTAATACTCCAAAACTGACACAGTATTCACCATATTTTGACATACCATTTTTTTTGAAGCATTAGCCAGATTTATCATCCTTCAAGACTAAGGATGAAATTTAAATTCTCTTGATGCCCAGTCAACAATCTTCATTAAACTACTGAACCTTGTAGGCCTTTGTTTATACTAATGCTACATTAAAAAACTCATTAGACCAAAGCATGACAATAAATATTTGGTCAATTATTTCAGGTAAAGGCGGACCCAAAACCATTAGTGAAATAGTTAATTAATCCCATGTGCTGGATCCAGCATGAAAAAGACTGGTAGAACAAATCTTTAGATTCAAAGATACATACTCATACTTTCCATCAGGACAATATTAAGCTGAAAATTTTGTCCATGAGAATGAAAATTACAGAAACTGGCTGTAGCCTTAGTTGCAATAATCAGGAACCACTTATTCTATTTCATTGTGTTTTATTTGATAGATTGTAGATTTTTTTTAAGCTAATATGAGTCTGTTATCTTTCAAATATTAACCAGATTTCCAATAAAATAGTAACAGAAGCCTATGAAGTTCGTGTTAATTGCATACAAGTTTTTTTTAATTGTTCGTAGATGTTCATATCTATTAGAAGGGATTTAGTACAATTCCATTTACTTTAAATCAACATTATCAAATGATACTGCAGGAATTTGAAAGCTTAGATACTACTATTTGAAGTCTTTAATATTTGTAAAACATTAAGATTTATTTTTTTGAGACACTAATCGAATATCAAATTGCACACATAAGAAATAATGCAAGAGCTCTTCTGAGCCAAACTTTACATTCAAAAGCTCACTGATTCATGGTAAATGAAATCTGCCTCTTGTATTCTTGTTTTATGTACATATTTCCACAGTCTTTATGCTTCCCCTGCAGCAAAATGATATTTTGATGATTGTGTATTTAACATCAACCACCTAAAAATAAAGCATTAAGCAATAACTCAGAATATAACAGATTACTGTAACAATTTATGCTAGTAGTCAGGAAAGGGATTCACTCTTGATGGTCTTGGAAACTGTCAGAAATACCCTTCCTCTCTTAAAAATGCGATTGCTGTCCCAGATCCCAGATGGAATAAGACAAAACTTCTATGAATTCCAGGTCTCTTGCAACCGTGAGTGACAGAGCTCTGTCAAAATCTTTTCAAGACTACAGTGTTTTCAGTATCATTGGCCAACAAACCCAAATCTCAGCCACAGGCGGAAATTAAGATTTAACTAATTACAGCTCAATAGCTACTACAGCTATTGCACAGATGCTTTATTCAGATAAATTAATAGCAAATCAACACTGCCTCCTGCACATAAGACCTACTGTTAATACCAGAAATAAACAATATTCCTCAATATTATGGCCATTAAGACTAGACTGTCTCTCTTCTATTTCTCCTTTGCACTTGGCGGCCAAAAAATTCCAGACCAATTTTTATATTCTAAAATTAAATATGCACAACTCATCATTTGTATCTCTAGATCACCTTCCACCCAAAGTTTCAGATAACTTTGAAAGGGCTAATTAATTCTCTAAATATATAATAAATATTAGCCACATCTTAGAGAAAAGGAACCAGAAAGAAAACTGGCACAACAAATTTGAACCTGATGCTCAATGCTGACTATTCTAACCTCTGAAAACACACCATTTCTGTTACAGGAAGAATATGAATATAGCTATTGAATAACAACCTTTAAGTTTTTAAAAAATACACTAAAATGGTGCTCAATAGATGATTGACATTATCCAATAACCTTTTCTTTCTCTGTGTTATCTTAAGACTATACTCAGTTCTGTATAAGCTTCTACCACTCACAGACAGATTTTGTGGGAAAACTTGTCTTTATTTGAAAAGAATCCATCTTCTCTACAGAAGCCTCTCCCACCCCACTCTGAAGGTTCCCCAGAGCACAGCTGCACGATTTATGAAAAAAGGTTCGAGATATTTATTCATTTGTGCCTGCACTCCTCACTACTCTTCATCATAAGTTTAATATGAAACCTCAGGTGAACCAGAAGGCTTTTCTAAACATCTGTGGAAGTTTGTCATACTTATGCCCACAAACTATTTGCCTGTTGAGATATCCAAAAGCTGTCACGGTCTTAAAAAAGCTAGCTTCTACTGAAACACAATACTTCTCTAAACAGAGTGGGAGGTTAACCAATTTCATACTCTCTGCTCCTATTCTTTGATTTTATCTTTTAATATTAATATTCTTAAGACCACCCATTAGCTAACCTGTTTAACAAAACTTACTCCCCAATTATCTGATCAACAATTGCAGTGAGGTATAACTTCCTAAAGAGATGCATGCATTTAAAGGTAATTATTTAATTACATTCTTATATCATTATATTTGACTTTTTAATATAAATACTCAAAACAATATAGTGAATATAAGTTCGTGTTTAAGATGGTGTGACACTTTAAGCACTGAGACTTGGTTCAACAAGATACTTAATACCAAGTAGTTCCATTCAGATTAATTTGCAAATACGAATCCTCAAATTTCTTACCTTTAGAACTAATTAAAAAAAAAAATCCTCTCTAAAATTTGAAAACTTAACTTGATGTGATTTAAAAAATAATTCCTATGCAATACACAAGACTTACTAAGTTATCTAAAGCTAAAGGAGTGTGAGAGGACTATTTGTGGTGGCCTTGGTAGTGTTAGGTTAATGGTTGACCTCAATGATCTTAAGGGTCTTTTCCAACCTAAGTGATTCTATGGTTCTATTTTTAAAAATTCTGAGGGGTTCACACTAAAGATCAAATATTAAAATAGCTAACGTTTCAATTGGGATAGCGTACTAGAGTCTAAAGCATACAAACACATTCTGAAAGTATTACTGTTCCAAAAAAGTAGTCTCCGTTTCACGGAAGGAAACACAGGATTAATGATGTCAGCTCCCAGAGCAAAATTTGCAACTTGTAAAAGCATACAACATATGCTATACCTTGATTAAAGAAAAAATTTTCCATACAATTTTATTGATGTATTGACAACACCATGTCACCAAGTCTCCTAAAACGTGCCACCTAGTGGAGCATATGAATAAGTTCTACAATATAGAAGCAGCCAGCTCTGTACCCACACTAGTAAAGCCTTCTGCTAACCTTCCGGCTCTCATCTGGAAGAAGAGTTTTGCATTTACCATTTCTCATACTGCGCATCACCCATTCTCCTTAGCCCACCCTGAAAACTTTGCTCTGCTTAGAATTAGAATTTAACCGAAAGACTTCTAAAATACCCAGTAGTCCTTACTAAAAACATGCACCCTAAACCAAGACCAAAATTAGCTGAGCACAGAAAATGCATAAACAGGTAAAATGAAATGGGCCACCTTCTCCACTGTCTAGCTAAGAACGGAATCTGCATGGACGTTATTCCAATACAATTATTCTTGATTTTTCCCCTAACCAGCAGAAGTATACAATTGAGAAGATAAGAAAAGACCTGCCCACTGCTAAACAAGACAGGCACAAGCATAACTCATACGCCTGAGGAAACAGCTGGGAAAATCTGGACAGTGAAGAAGAGAGATAAGACCAAAGAATATCCAATTCCAGCTATCCAGAAAAGAGTAACTTCTGAGTCTAAAGACTACTTTAACAGGCAGTTTTCCAAAGGATTACTTTCTTTTTCAAAAACGCAGGGATTTCAGATAGCAGTACTAGCTAATTGCTCCTACAAATTTACATGACAAATGCAATCACCTTCACCTTTTATCAAAAGCTATTTGATTTTTTTTCTTGAATTTGAATACCAAAATATATGTATTCTTTCAATCTTCCATTATAATTTTAGAGTGGATTTTTTTTATAAAGTGTAATTGTATTAAATTATAGGAATAGTCCAGCATAGAATGCACTATAGGAACAAACAAAAATTACATGACTTCAACAATATGCAAGTTAAGTTGCATACAATATTCAGTTAAAAGTATGAAGTTCTTGTTGGTGAATCTCTCTTAGAAGCATACATATAAGAAGACATGTTCATACATCCTAAAGGTGTTACGTGCCCTTACCTGTTTTCTAACTGCAACAGAACTTGAGGGTGCTAAAAATAACTGATCGTGAGGTGTAATTTCACCATAGGCTTTTCTTTTGCATAAAATTTTCTGAGTTTCAGTATCTTTATTTTGTGTAGTGGAAGGTACAGTACACAAAAAAAAAACTATGAAATTTCAACAGAAGTAGAAAAAAATGTCCAGAGAAACATAAAATATGTTTCATATTGAGATGCTCTGACAGCTATACCACCATGCCTTTGTAATAAGACAAGACCCATATAGACCTTAGAAGAATCACTAATAGATCATTTTCCCCCTTTTCAAAAGTAATTGTAAGTAAAAGTAACAGCGAAAAAGCAAAGGAACATAACCTACCCTCCACAAAGCACTGCATGAAACCTTTTGGGACCCTAGTCCAACACATTACTGTTACACTTCTGTCTTTTCAGAAGATGTGTAAGTATGTATAAATGTGAGTGTGGGGATGTGCATTCTCACATGCATCTATACGTTTACACAAGTATAGACATTTGCTTTACCAGTCAGAGATTTGTGGTGACGCACAGGTTTTTAACACAGATCCAAGACAGGCCCCTTCAGCACTCTGTTAATTTCTTGTTTATGCTTCGAGAAGGAATAGTTTGTCCAGAGAAAACAGACTAGGTTTGATGATAACAGGGAAAACCAGGCATTTGAGAAAACATCCATGTGGTAGGATCACAGGGATGGATATTAAGCATCTGCTGAAGAGAATTAACATGTTAGATTTTTATCATCGTGCCATCTACACTACGGTAGAGCCCAAAGACTCCATTTGATTTGCAGCTGCATTATTCCAAACAAACAGGAAAAAAAAAAATCCTTGCCACGCAGCCAGATAGTCTAAAAGACTCCATTGGGTGAAAAGCCGGGGAATGTTTTCACACTCTGAAGTGAAAAGAAAACCCCTGCAAAAGAAGGTTAGTTTTGTTTGCTGACCTTCCCCCACCCACCACCACCCATACAGCATGTTCTGGGGAACAAAAATAGGCTTTGTAATTTCTTGCAAAAAATAAATTCAGGTGGTTATTTTTTTTTCTCTCCTGTCTTCAAAAGCCTATGCACTTTTGTTGCCAGGACCCTAACTTGTAGATTGGAAAGGTAAAATGCTTTCACCTTAGGCAGATGCAACTATGAATAAGATATTCTATAATCTAGTCTCATGAGGATTAATTTCCTTTGCTTCTGGGTTGTCAAATAGTGATTTCCTCTTCTTATAAGAATATTGTGTTTTGATAAGTATAAGCAGATCCACAGTATTTTGGAACTTCATACATCTCATTTTTCTCCCACGAGAAGTGACACATTCCTCAAGTTTGGGAGAGCTGGAAAAAACTTCTAATATAAAATGAAAAGCCAATTTTAATGAGAAAGAATCACCAAATTAATCACCGCATCCCTAATGGTTTCCCCATATACATTTGCCCTGAGTTGTCCAGTACTGTTTGTCCCCACAGTCAGCATGTACTTTGAGAGACACATGCATGTATATTGCAGTAAATGTGGACCAGAGCGTCTATTAGTAATTAACGAGGGATGAGCAAAGCAACTGGTAACAGTTAAAGCAAGGCCTCGCGGACTGCTTTGAATGGGTCGCTCTGCATTCTTTTGCAATGAACAGGGAAAGCTGTGATTGGCTCCATATGACTGGCAAAGGTGATGATAACATGACTTATGAGCAACCTGCCAAAAAAAGTATTTATCTAGCGATATATTACGTGTACACAACCAAAGATGCTCCTCTAGAGGCACATCACACGGTAGTTAAACACATAGTTTAGTAAGGTGATTATAAAATCACCTCAATACTCATGTAAGGAAAGAACTTTTACAGCCACAAGGCAATCGCAGATAGCAGGACTGTGAAGAAAGTAGTGGAGTTTACTCGCTTCCCACCTTTGAAAACAAACCTCTATTAATCTCAGCCCTTGCAACCAGCGCAACATGCCAAACTAATTACGCAGGTATCATACTTAAAGAAAGTGACAGAACTTTCCAAGTCAAAACGAACAATAGCATTCATGTCCTGCTGTGTGCCACATTACCACAAAGCTCTCCTCTTGGCTGCTTCTGATCTTTTCCAATCTATTGTAGTCTGGATTCCCTCTTACTAGTTGCACTTTTGGTTGTTTCCTCTTTCAAGTTAGTTTCCAGATGTTGTTGCTTACCCATGTTTTCCCTGCCACACTGCATCCTTAGCCTGAACTTCTACACCATTCCCTTCTGTGTTTCCCCCCACTAGTCAACTCCCAATCTAAGTCAACGTTTTCAAACCTGTTGTAAATTACATTAATTGGCAGTTCTTTCCTGCAGCTGTGTGCATTTCTTAAGACCACATACTTACAGGGCTTGGGGGTGTGTGTCTTTTTTACCTTCTTTGGACAAATTTTATACCGAACAAAATTGCATCTGGTTCCAACCCCAGCTGAAGAGTCATGCTGGTACCTTTCAGGGGTCCTAGCAGGGTCAGGATTATAATTATTTTGTACAGTATTCAGGTGGAAGAGAGATCCACTGGAAACTTAAAAGGAAAACTAGTTTGTGCACAACATGCTTCATGCTATCTTGGGTAGCTCACCCATTATGTGAGTTGGAAGGTTGTCTGGAAAAAAAAGTGAGGTTGTTGAGCACGGACAAAGAGTTTTATTAGTCCTGCAGGAAAGTTTCTCTCTTTATTTAGAATTAATTCAACCTACATAGTTTAGAAAATAATTTCTGTTACCTTAAAATTACAGTATTAATTTCCACAGTTCTCTTTTTAATATGGCCTCCTAAATTAAAAAAAAAAATCATGAAAATATTCAGAGAAAATATGATTAAAACCTAGAAGTCAGACCACAACATTCTAGCAGGCCAAAATAAAACCCTGAGTCTGTCCGATATCTTTGATTTCTAACAAAATAATTCAAGAAAAGATACTCTGTTTCTTTATATTTGCCCTACAAAATCAGTAAGAAAGTGACCGGGAAGAGAAAATGAGGGGATAACACTTTTCAGCTTAGATACTATAGTGATGTTTTCCATTTAAAACTAGAAAAAAAAACTTTGTTGGAAAATTATAAAGTGCCGTCAAAAGATTTTCATTTATACATATTCCTGAACAAGAAAGCTCAAAACCACTGTGGCAGAATGTCTGTAACTAGTAAGGTTGACTGTAGAAGGCATATTTACTCTGACCTCTTATTAATTTTCCTCAGTAAAGCTGACCAGTCTATAATCTAGATTGCCAGTCCAAGAGACATCTGTAGTCATGCAGGGAAACTAGAATTGCCTCCACCTGCTCTTTATGTCCCACATATTTTCCAAGAATATCTTCTCAGAGCAAAAATCGTTGCAGCCTTCTCCTGTCCTATATCCACAAACCTGAAACTGCTGAAGACAAGGAAGTAGAAGATACGGAGGGACTGTCGAGCTCAAACAAATGCGAATACTAATGGTGGTTTCCATCCAGTTACCAATTTCCATAAAGATTGTAGGAACATGGTATCCTTCAAACCTCTATCCTTCTGCCAAATCAATTTTAAATTAGTGTTTTTAAAAAATATCGCATTTGTTAAACGGTGGCCATAGTGAAAAATGTAGTATGTACAAATGGTTGTCTCCATGCATAGAAAAATACATTTCATATACACTTTGGGTGCATTTCACATTCTGTTGGTCTTTACCATGTATTTGAAGGTAAACAGGCTGACAACTAGCTTTCTTTTCATGAATAATGATGGCCCTTACTCCAATTCTTACAACTCTTTGAGCTGTGAGACTCTATTGGCAACCTTTTCACAACTTTTAAGTGACAGCATACTAACCAATTTATAGCTGAATACTAAAACGCATCCAAAATAAAAAGAAGTCAATCTGAATTGTTTTCATCTGTTTTAACAACAGATTTTATTCACGTTTGCTCCAAGAATATATATTATAAAATTAGGCCAACCAATGCACTATCAAAATGAGTACATATGTCATTGATTTAAATTTTCCTCCACGCTTTTTCTTTCACTTGCTGTGTTACCTGGTTTCTAAAACAAAATTCCTGAAAACAAGGAGCTTGGAAAGGGTCTTCAGTTTAAACTGACAAATGCTTGAATGCAGTGAAGCTCCATGGGTTTACCCCAGCAGATCTAAGAGATGTTGTGCACAAAATACTGTGCTTTAAAAAGTAATGTTGTTACAAATAAATTAACATGTAATACAGAAGTTATATGCGTTTTTTAGGATTACATACAAAACTCTGACAAGCACAATTTATCTGAGGCTTGTCATTGCCCCAACAGTGCTTTACAGTGATTCACCAGCCTGCTAGCCAATCTATAATAAAGTAAGAGCTTCTAGTGTTCAAAAACACTTGGGTTCAATTATCATCAAATCAACTAATAAAAAAGGTAAATATTTTTATTTTTTAAAAGAACTTGTATTATCGATTAGACTGTGTGGTTTAAATCAGCTTTGGATTTGGACAAACAAATAAGAAGCATTTATACATAGCCAGCTGCACATCAAAAGCAATTTTGCAACACAAAAATTTTCTGGCCAGACCTGCCTTTTAGACAGTTATAGATCCCAGTGGAGGCATGGGAAGACCAGAGTTCAAATTCAGTTTACTATGGCAGTTCTCCCAGCTCTGAATCTCAGCCATGTGACTGGCAATGCTTACTGTCACCACAGGGGAGTCTTAAAAGGGAAAAGTGGTAGCTCCGACATTCAAAGAAAAAGCAAATACTACCATACATAACTTATATAAGAGCAGAATGTTTCTCAGCAGAATTTCAACCTATTTCTTCACATTGTGCAGGTATCTCATCGTTGCTTCAGAGCGATAGCAGACATAGAATAAATATTATTACACAGGAAAGTGCATTTGTCAGCTTATCTGCCTCAATGAGCATTCCCTGAACAAACTAGGTACACCACGAGGAAAAAGGTAAGAGATACTACAACTGCATCTGCATGAGGAAGCAGTGTGGTACAACAGAAGTGGGTCTACTCAATTAACTAGCACAGAAGTGTCTATTGAAGTAGCAGTTACCATACTGACAGCATCGAGGACCTGACACCCCTGCATATATATGCCTTTTGAGGGTTTCTGATTCAGAGTTACTCTAGTTTAGGGTTGTGGGTGGAACACCAGCAGAGTCTGGAGCGTATTAGGTGCACTCCTGGAGCACAAGGTTTGCTTGAAAGGAATCCAGTTTTTGTCTTCTGGGACCTCACTGTGATACAAACTAAAAATGCAGCAAGTGGAGACCACCGTGAGGTTTGTTTCAAAAGCATACGCATGACCTGAACTGTAATATACATGTACCTGAGGTTGAAAAGCATGAAAAAGCATTCCAGGGTAAACAAACCAGCACCTATTGCAATAATTTTCAAATCATAGATGTATATCATCACATGCAATGGGTTGAATACTTCTGTGCCTATCTTAATGCCAATGCAATATTTGGCATTTGCTTGAAGAAGTTGCACTTTAAATACTTTTTTGGTGCATTTTTCAAGTCCTTTTTTCCCAAATTCAACATTACTTAAACAGTTCTACCAATTGCTGTTCTTTTGTATTTTTTTACATTAATTATAATTTAGGGAGACTTCTTTTTTTCTGTTAGCTTCTTTCAGCGAGTTATTTATACTCTATTTGGCATCATGAACTCAAACATACAGACTACATGTTGATATCAATATAACTTGAATATTGTTCACTGATCTGAAGTCAAATAAGAAAAGGGAGCCCTGGCATTGCAACCTACTATTGGTCAAATTTACCCCTACAATACATTTCTAATATACCTATGCACCAATAAGCAACACAGAGGTTAGCTACAGAGAATTTTAAGGGACCAGGCAAAGACATAGCGCCTCTCCATAACTGGGGAGTATCACGGATGAGGAGTGACAGTAAATCTAAATTCAGGATACTGCCATTAGGCTGTGCTGGCTGTTTCTGAGATCAGCCAGTCTATACTAAATAAAGCAAGAGTGTTTAAATCTGGCCAGTGCACAATAAAAGTGAAGATGAGTATAAATGCTATTGTCATAGAAGCTTGTTGAGAAATCAAAATACAGCATAATAATGTAAATGGGGTAGTGTGATTTGTGAGGAAAAACTGTGCAATTCCCTAGTTGATTTCCATTTAAAATTTTGAGGGAGCTAAGTATACAGTTTTCTGTGCCAAAAACACACCAAATATAAGCAGATTGACAAGATACTTATTTTGTAGCAGTTTTTGGGAGCAGTCACCAGTTCTGACTCAAACAACCTCTATTTAGATTCCTCGGTTTTACTCATTCATACAACTGGAAGTAATGACCTCTTCTCAGCTTCAGCATAATGGTGGTTAAGCACTTAATCTGAACCTCTGGCAAGCGAGTAAACATAGCTAATCACAAATTGGAGGAACTGGTGTATTCACAGGCTGACTCTGCAATAAGAAACATCATATACTACTACTTCTGTCACTTTTGAAACTCTACAAACTCATAAATGCAACATCATAAATTATAACAGAACATTACTGTTGATGAACAAGACAGATGCTACCCATCCAACAAATTATTGAGATTTTGTGCAGGTCTTTTCATAGTCAAATTTATCTAGATACTTCAAAAACAAATGGAAATAATGTTGTCATATGGCAGGCCAACTCGTACAGCATATGAATAGACTTGGAAAACTCTGCAACAATCATCAGCTTTGCAATTTTTTAGTAATTCAACATCCTTCTCAACAACAAAAATACTATTGACACATCTCCTTGTAAAAAAACAGCTCTGTATTGTAGAGTCAGTGAGAGCTATGACAAATACTGCTTTGGTATTTAAAGGTGGTTTTGCTATCAAGAGAAAAAAGTGTTAAGATGAACAGAATGTTTCAAGAGTTTCAGAGAATATGGAAATTTTTCATCTTTAGGTCCCTCTTCACACCTCCAGCCAGACCATTGCTAGCTGATGTGTCAGTGGCTCCCATAGAATGGATTGGTGTTTTAACTGTAACTAGCAGATAATCAACCATCAATAAAATTATTGCTATAGTTGCCAGTATTTGTGAAAAAGACAGCCAAGCGTTCAAAGACCGCATGGGCATAAAAAAAAACCCAGAGATTATATTTCTTCAAATGACTTTTATAATATATTTTAAATCTACACTGCTGACGGCACTACAGTTTAAGAACATTTAAACTTGTTTCAACAAGCTAACTGCAGGACGAAAAACAATTCTGCTGAAGTAACAGTGAGCATGGTATTTGGTTAATTATCCTGCCAGAAAGCAGAATGATTAACCTAGCTAAGTGCCAAATATGGGGAACATTGTACAAACACTGCTACATGTATTGAACCTGTTCTGTACAGTCCCCAGATTACAGGGTTGACAGTCAGCTACGTGCAGAGCCTAAATTCATATGCAAAACGATGGAAAAGCTGGTCTATACATGATACATGCACAGAATAAAATAATGAATTTTGGCAGGACATAACTGTAATTGCTGAGTCAAAACTGTAGTCATATTTCTTAAAACAATTTAAGAGACATATTTCTGACATATAACATACATTAAATCATAATTAGGCTATTGCTCCCTATGCACTACTGTCGCTTATTTTTAAAACGGTTGCAAAATTTCTTTTCAAAGAGAAAAGTAGTGTGCCATTTTTACCCCTCAGATCAAGAAAGTTCACAAATCCTGAAGTTCTGAAAAAATATTACAAACATTTCAAATGGTTCCTTTGCATGTTTTTCACCTAAATGAAATTTTCAACATTCCCAAATTGTAAGAGTTCAGTAGGTTCATAAGCAAAGCTACTTCAAGGGCTTCACAGCTCTAGCTATTTGAGTTCCATGCAGTACAAATTTTTATCTGTGGCAAGATTGTATCTCAATGATACAGCTTTGCAACTGCACTAGAAAAAGCTATAAAGATGAGGAGGTATGCCACAAGATCATAGACCTTCAAAAGAATAGGAATATTACTCTACCACAGGTAGTCACCTACCAATCTGATGGCAAAATAAAGCATTTCTATTATTCCTGTTAAGGAAAATGCAACTGATTTAATTTTTTTTCCCATTTCGTGTTAAGGTATTTTCTGTAAAGAAAACATTACTGACAGAGAAACCAAACTTTTCATTCAGAAGACAAAAAGAAGAGTAGGTCATGCTCTTGTATTTTAAATTCTGTTTTCAGTGAGGAAAATATAGCTCACCTATAGTGTACTTAATATTCTTTAAGATTAGCAAATCCCTACTTGGGATCAGCTGTTCATAGTTCAATGGCAACAGTCAAACTGAGCCTCCATGTGAGCAAAGAGGCTCACCAAGGTATTCATAAAGGAGGGAAAGACAGACTTGTTAGAAAGTTAACAAAGTTAAAAGGAGGAGAACATATTTTGATTCATTCCCCTGGTTGCACCACAGCCAAAGGGACTGCTGTCCTCATGGGGAGAGTGAAGACACCAGTTTTATAAAAGCCCAGAGGGCTAGAAGTGGATAACAACCAAAAGTGATGGCTTGAAGCCACCGGTACATTTCCTTCATTTACGAAAAGAACTTCAATATGTGCTTGAAATGCTTTGTTTTAATTTGTTAGCTGTTCTGCAAAGATCTCTTGATAATACAGAATGTTTCCACAATAAATGTTGGCCAGAACAAGTTTACTCTAGAGTTTTACTCTATCATTGAGCGTTTACAAAATAAAATAAATTTAAATAAGTAAGGTTGGCCAAATTCAAACCACAAATCAGAAAACCACCAAGTAGGACCATCCTCCCTGCCAAAGCTTAATGTGACCTAATGGGAGAGCTGTAAGAGGTTAGAGTTGGTTTTTATGTAGCTTCATGTAATATTTGGCAAACCAAAGGGGCTGGGCCAGGACTCCTGATCCTTAAACAAACATTTGATGTAATTTTTTTTCACTTTTTCATCATAATAATACTCTGCATTCTGCCCTCCTATGACCTCAGCCCCTTTTCCCCAGGGTGGGTCGGATTTAGAACCTCCTCCTTCACTTACGAGTGCCATTTGAATCAGTCCCTTCCAGATGTGTTTCACCTCCACCCACAACAGGCCCTGCAGGTCCAGCAAAGTGCAGAGAGGGAAAGGACCGCAGGGAGAAGGAGCCGTGCCCTGGCAGCACATCAGTTGGCTTGCAACTTCTCACTGAGTTTATTATTCATAGCACTGGTGGGAGGGCAGGGGGCAGGGTGACTCACACAACATCTTGTCTAAATTGAAAACCAATACCAATCCACACCCCCGCAACCGAGAAGCAGAGCTGCGGTGGGTCACTGTGGTCAGTTTTGCTGCCAGTGGATGTCTGGACCCCAGGGACAGCAGCAGCTCCAGGCAAAGCAGGTCGCTCGCTATCATTAAAACGAGACAGAACAGCAAGTTTATCTTTTCCTCCAGCTCCTTCAAAGAAGCCATCTCCACTGCCTGTTCTCTCTGAAGGAAGCTGAAAATAGCGAGAGCCAATGTGAAGTCTCTCAAATTATCTTTCAGTTTGTATGAAACATATAGAGAACTGTATAAAAAAAAAAACAAACCCCACCACTCCAATTTAGTGCTACTCTAATAATACCGAAAATTAAATAACCACCTTACAAGCACTGATCCAACTAGAAAAAGGAATGTTATTTAGTCTGAACTCCACAATATTCCAAATGCAAGTGACCAAGAAAATTATGGTCTTAATTACCGATTGAAAGAGTAATGTAGTAAGGCAGAAGTAAAGTGGTATGTACTTTCAGGTACTGCTATAGAAAAAACAATAGTTTAACTGTATTGAATTTAACAGTAAAGCATTTGCCTAACAAGGTATAAGTTAACACACTGCTCCAATCGTATTTTAAATTAAAAACTCCAGTGTTTTTGCCGCTATTAGAGAACTTCACCACCTCAAGATACGTATGTATCTTGAACAGCGATTCTATTACTTTTTTAACTTGTCCCGCTGTCCTGGCTTTCTCTCACTGTTTAACAATTCTGTATAATCTTGTCTTCAGTTTGCCCCCCAAAGAAATTTTTTGATGACCAAATACCTAATGCTATTGTCAGCACGCCCTGCCCTGAAGAGGGATAAGGGCAGAGTAAAGAGCTACACAACTCTGGCACCTGGAGTAGGTACTCCCAGCTGGATGGGGTACTGGGATGGGGATCCAGCAGCACTAGTCCAGGGCTGCCAGGGAAGCTCCTTAATTGAGGAGCGATAGGAAGTCCCCAGGATGCTCGAGGTTGTTTCAGTCACCTGGAGCGAAGCAAAGGCAATGGGGACAATAGGAAATGGTCCTGCCTATATGCTGCTGTAACTTCCACCTCCCAGGAGTTCCTTCCTGCCTGGGATCCAACAGGGAGGAGATGCTCCACGTTTCCTGCTCAAGAGTGCCACAGTGGCCCCAAGTGGTAAACAAGGAAAAGTTCAAGCAGAAACCTGCAAGTCTTCCTGCGGCAGAGCCAAATCCTAAATTAAAGGAATGTGTGACAAAGCTGCCAAAAGTGTGACAGTTGGCAGCTCTCCCAGCTGCCTTCTACTACTTCCCTTCTAGCCCCCAAAGTATCTCGGATGTGAGTAAGGGGCACCATTAAGTAGCTGCTGGCCTTTTCCCATTGCAACTGCTTGGAAGAGGACTCTTGGCTTCTTCAGGCTTCACTGGGTTAAGGTAGAGAATGTGGCTCCTGGGCCCTCTGCCCAATTCCTATTCAGATGGTGGAAAGCAGCTTAGGAGATGGCTGGCTCTTGCTGAATTGAGGAAAACTTCTAACAAAATTAGGCTCCTTTCTTCACAAAGCTACACAGAAGAAAATAAAGCACCAGCCAAAAATCTCTGCCCTTGCTTTCTCTCAACTCCTATGTCAATTGGAGTTAACTCCCACTGAACTATATACCAGCTAAGGACAGTGATATCTCACTCCCACCACATCTGTTTCACAAGCTGGCGTCCATCCTAACAGGCTGACTGTGCCTTCACAACCTTCTTTCAGTACCTTCAATCCCAACACCTTGGAAGTGAGATACGCTTTTGCTGTTTTCCCTGTAGGTAGCACACTCGCTCTTCACCCGTGTTACAAAAGCCATAATTAGAGAAAAATCTCTCCCACCTCACCCTTGCTTATAAACTGTTTCCATCTGGCTAAAATTAAGTTAAAATTCTTTCTTCTCAGCTTAGATTCATATTTTTAATATTTCATTTCCAGAGGGGTGAAAAAACAGCAAATTACCAGTGTTTCGTATTATGTTACACTCTCCATTGAACTGAGCATCTCACTGACTCCTTTCCACGTAAGGATAATTGTGCTTTATCCACTAACATTAAAAAAGTGTAAGTATATGCCATCTTTTACCTCCAAAGTAGAGAGCACTGTACAAATATGCAGGTATTCAATCAACACACCTAGCAACAAACCAATGGAAAGTGGCTATTTACACACACAAAAGACACCTCACGGAGGAGCAGAATAAAAATGGAAACATATCATACCTAAGTTATCAAAAGGATAAGCTAATTATTCAAAATATAATTTTAGTTGGCACAGATATATACAAACAATATTTATTAAATGTTCAAAATGTGTGGGCAATGCTTTCATATCTTACTGATACCATGAGGGACACAGGCACGCGAGTATTGATCCAGCGGGGGGAAAAAAAAGCACCACATTATTTCATGTTAACTCTTGCAGTTCTTCAGAACATCCCATTCTGCTACTGACCTGACATTACCCTGTTGAATTTGAGATATCTGACATAAAAAGTAGCACACCATAACAGTAGCTCCTTAGTTTGCAGTTTTTTTACAGACCAAAAGATACAGCTTGGTCTAGGGATTTAGGTTCTTAACCTTACCGAGTCATTGGCTAATTGTGTGAAATCAGCAAAGTCTACTAATCCCTGCAGTAATCCCTATCAGTAAAAAATTACCTTTTGTGACCTCTGAATGAAATGTAAGATATTGTTATTGCTGAGGCGACCTGAGGAATTTACAAATAAGTTTAAAATCGAACAAGCTTTGTTAGGGAAACAACATTTATAATTCTAAACACGAGACAGATATTTAAATAGAGCCTGTTATTACAATGACCATTCAGAAAGCTGTAGGCCAAACTAAAACCATTTGTTTGACATGACAGATATCTTTGACAATGGGACACTTCACAGATACAGTTTAAACGTGTTTCAGTATGGAATTTTTAATTGCATCTTGTCAATGTACTTTTAATAGAAGTCTTAACAGGTAAATGTACAGAATCTAGTTTAGCATGGAAGACAGTCATTTGTCTGCTGGAAAGTCCATTGAAGAGTCCAACTATGGAAAACCATACATATCCTAGAATTTTGGGTCTCCATTTGGGTCTGAATGCCAGAAACCAAAGTTTTCTATTCCCAGTCATTCCTAAAGAAGTAATCATACAAAGAAGTTGTACAGAATTTTCATATTCCTCACAGTTCTGTAAATGCAGCCACTTTCCACCTTCCTAAATTCAGAGACTCTGAAAAGTGAAGGCTGCTGTTTTCCAGCAGTCTATCTCCCACTTAGTGACTCAAGTTCCTTAGGACCATAACTTTGCTGAAATATTTAAGCTCTATTGCCAGCTTCTGCAGCTCAGGAGCCATTCCTTTTTGAGAGGGATTTCAAAATGGAAAATTGGCCTTCTCAACTGAGACCTGACCATTTGCCCTCCATACAGTGTTCAGATCCTAGCAGAAAGCTGCTTCACTGTAACGAGAAGCTGGAAACAGGGAGTTACTTTCCTTTTGTATATATTTCTTCCCTTAGTATTCTTTGAAATTGTTAAAAGTTATCACCTGCTCATAAATTGAGTATATTTTTTAAGCACAGAGTTGTTTTTTTCTTTCAGAAATTGAATTTCCCACCATTTACAAAAATTCACAAGTCTGAGGGAACGGGATACTGAGGAGTAATGCTCTAATATGAAGGGAAGACCACACCGGCCTGTCTGGGGTCTGTCACGAATAGGTGTTCAATGTTCAACGGCCTCCAATGTAAACTTACTGTATGGGTGAAAAGCAGCATATCAGCATACAGTACAGATGCTTCCCCTGAATTCAGTTTGTTTCAGAACTTTGAAAAACATCATTGTGGAAATTACTACTTACACCACAGATCACCCAGGCATGGCAACCCCAAAAGGGTAAGAAAGCACCGGTTATTGTTATGCAGCCTGCTACTGTATCACAGCACATGAAAGACAGGGACAGACAACAGTAATTTTTTTAGAAGCGTACAGAACATTCAAATTTGCGTAAACACAGGGATTTTGTAGACCAGGATCAGAGAATTAAAACTGCTATTCTACACATCCCAAACAAAAGTAACTCAGCGACACAGTGGTACCATAATTGCATCGGGGGCCCTGTCAGAAAATTATTGAATAGCTGAAGCATTAGGTATTTTAAAATTTATTATATTTTGTGACCAAACTGGCAACTGCAGAGGGGTTGGGACTGTATTACAGTGCAATAAAAACCTCATAAAACATTTAAACAAACTCACACATCTGCAGAGAGATGGGAGGTATTATGTAATGTAAGTCATTGCTAAAGTCACCTCTCACCCGACTAGCTGCTGCAGGAGCAATGTTCAGTATAAAGTGCCTCTGCGGTTTCTCACTCTTTGTCTCACTCACCCCCCACCCCCAATACACACACACACTCTCACATATAGAAGTTATTTACAAAAGTGAAACCCTGGGTTTGGGGGTGGTTTGGTGATTTTTTCCAGGAAAAAAAAAAAAAAAGGTCGGAAATAAAAAATGAACAAACCTAGACTGATTTCAGTTTCCAACAAACAAGTGTAGAGGCAAAGGAGATCCAAATATCGTTTTATCTGATTCCCCATAGTAAGGAAGTCTTGAATACAGGTCTTTCCTTTAACTTGTATCTAACAACCTCTGGAGGATTTCACTGGATTTAATAAAGAATATTCCATGGACTAATTCTTGACCTACATCCTAGGCTGGCATTCCTATTGTGTTTGTTCTTAGAAAATTTAACAGCTCTACAGCATTCCTTTTGCAGATTGCCAGAAAGCTTATGTCTCAATTATATGCAAATGTAGATGATAATGTGTGAGGTAGGATCCACAATCTCACTCAAGGGACTACCTCAAAACCAGTCCAACAATCAACAATCCTCCGTCCAAACCACAAAAGACAATGAGAGATGAGTGCTTGGAATGTTTTAAAAAATTATGGCCGCCAAATTGTTTGAAGGCAGTCAGGAATGTATACTGAGGACTCATTAGAGCTCCTGCCTGGCTGCTCTCTTCACTGCAGCATATTCAGATCAGGTCCCAGAAGGCCCTTGATGAAATATTAAGTTACTGAGCTGGAAAAAACAAATATCTTCAAAGTTTTGTTTCTTTCATTCTTGATTTCATACTGACCTACTCTGAGACATGACACAACATGGGATATTGAACACTCTGCAATGCAAAACAGCATAACCACCACCTTTCCTACTATTGAAAATACGGTTATTTTGCCAGCTGGAAGCTGAGCAGAAGCTTTGTGAAACTCTGAAATCCTTTGTAGCCTAGTGGTTTATGTGAACAGATATTATCTTAGAATACTGAAAACTTCCATGTACTTTGTTGTTAATTCACTTCTTTTCTCTCCAGCTTTTATCTTCTAACTTAAAAATCACATTTTCGCTTATAAAGGTGCAGACCAACAGCACCGACAGCCCGAACTCTGTAAGCAGAAAAGCCAGTTTGTAAGTGGCATTATATGCATATTCCCCCTCTCCTAGCAACATCTCGTTAGTAAGAGTATTCTAGCGCAGGATAAAAAGAAGGGGATGAATGCCTGAAAAATTCTACATGTAATGGTGATTTCTAGGCTGCTAACTTGCTCCTGAAGAACAATTCAAACACAAAAATCTTCCCTACTTCAAAAACATTTTACAGAGCTGTCAAGAGGTAAAACAAGCCATGTATTACAAAAGCTGCTGAAGATGTCTAAACTCTAAATAACTTACCTATGTCTCTCCCAGCTACCAGATCAACTTGAATAATATATGAAAGGATACAATAAACTTACACAGTACCTCTTGTTCGCCAATCTACTGTAAAATCATTTTGTGATCATGGATTGAAGGAGTTCTGTACTTTTTAATGATCTTTTCAAAGAGACCTTGAAAGAGGAGTTCCAGCTTTATCAGCTCATGTAATGAAACCAGATTAGCTCTTCTTTGAGACTCTCCCTTTTAAATCCCCAATAGTTTGTTCTTTCCAAAGTCATGAGCTCTGTGCTTCACTGAAGAGCTCTCCACTACACCACATAGTTTAATATTAGCTGACACCTGGGTGCAATAGTGTTTGAGTATGAGGGGCATTCACAACATCTACTTTTGGGAGCTCCAATCGAAGATTTCTCAATGCCTGTGATTGGTAAAGCTCAATTTCTCTTTCAGTCATTTTGAAAGGTCAATGTACACTTCATAATTACAGTATAAGACCCCATAAAATAAGCTCCTGGTCTTATAATTCGGGGAGCTAGTTTAGCTGGACTCTGGAGGGCATCTGTTATCTGTGCTTAGTCGTTTAAGCAGATTGTTGCCAGTATGGTTCCCACAAGAATTTAAAATAGTTCTGGGACTAGTCATAATTTCATCAGTTTATAAAGGCATTCAAGGAAACAGTGTGCTGGTTTGGGAGTACAAAAGCTTAGCAGTACTGTTGCCATCATGTCTTCTTTCCTAATCACCTCTTGGTATGACTGCTAATAGAGTGGTTTATGTCAATATCAGTGCAAAGTGCAAAAGTTATGATTGTCTCTCAGCAGTCCAGCCGTTCCAAATTAAGCTTCTGTCCAAAATGAAGGCTATGTATACAAAACAATAGCTTTAAATTACCTTTGTTGACATTAAAATATTTGAAATGCCAGTGATGAATTAGATACTTTCTAGGGTCCATGCCATTTTTCTGTACTGAATATTTTAAATACATCATTGTTAGTCTTCTAATATACAGAACAAAACAAATCATATAGACAAACATACACACACATATATATAGCCCAGTACCCTACCTGAAAGCACTCATGGTGAACGTTTATGGAAAAAAAAGAAAAGAAACAGGAAAGCATAAGTGATACTTCTCAGACACACTCTTCCACATTTAGTCAAGTAAGACTTAGAGAGTTTCTGGGCTATTCATGTCATCCTCCTCCCCTTTCTAAAGGGCCATTAAAAACAATTTGCTGCTCATATACTACTTATAGTTCTATAGAACAACTTACGGTGATCTATTTCCTGACTGGAAATAGGAGATTTACAGTTCATTACCATATACATAAAATCAAGGTCAACAGACAACACAACACAAAAATTCCCCTGAATTCAATAGAGACCATGAATGTATTATGGTCCTGTAAAGGACAGAGAGTTGAATTAAATAAATACAAAATAATTATGAGAAGTATAGTTCTAAACTTTTAACTCACAGCAACTTAATTTGAGACCTGATGTCAGCTGCTGAGAAGTCTTGTGTTAGCTTCAGTGTGAGACTGATCAGGCTGTAAAGATTCGGGGAGCTGACGCACAACACAACTATTACATCTTAATTAATTCTACAGTAAATAAAATTAAAAACAAAGTTATCTCAAAGAATTGCTAACATTCCTAATATACGACAGTCACAGTGTTTTCTTATTTGTGCATAAACTGGTATTTTTTATTTTATTAAAACGGAGTGAAAGTAATTAGGCATTAACTTCCACTTTCTGTTGGAAAAGCCACTTTTAAAAACTTTCAGTACAAGCTCAGTAAGTTCTTCATATCCCACATACGTAAAATGGCATCTTTAGTAAAACCTCTGATGGAACTGTTTACCTATTTTTCTAATGCAAAAATAAGCTGCTTAGGTGAATTTCTCTTTTCACTATTGTTTCATGTTTTATCCTACTTCCTGGCTCAGGCCTGGATATTCAAGTTTAAAAATCTTTCCCACAAGTTGCCTGTTAGAACATACTTCAATATGTTTGCAGAATTTTTTCCTACCTGCTGGCAAGTACCACGTATGATGCAAATGCCCAGTCATTAGAGAGATGCATCAAATGCCATCAAAAAGAAACCTTTTTTCAGCTCTAACTTAACATTTTCTCAAGAGTGCAAAAGTACAAATAATTTGATGTTCAAGTATGTTCTAAAACATGATTCACATACTTACCAACAAAAGCATGCGTTTTTTTTAAGACAGAATATCAGTGAGTTGCATCAGACAATGCATACTCTAATGTTTCATAGCAGCACAGTATACACTGTTAAGATTTGTGTATTGAAAAAATGTATAAATAGCATTTGTAACACTAATGTTAATCATAAAACACCACCAGAGCTGCCAGAAAAAAACCCTGAAATGTAGTGTGACATCAAAGATAAAAAAAAATACATATATGTTGAAGGAAAGTACATTTTACCTTAAAGGGTTTTAATCTCTTTTAAGTGAGAGATATTGCACCCTATTAAGATTGCAGAACTCCTAACTTCAGAGCACAGACTGTGTGTAGATTTCTTTCAAACTAAATAACATAAGCGACATATATAGAATTGGTCAGCAATGTTTTTTGCTGTGCATTCAAGAGCACAGAGAGGCTATGCACAATATCGGTGTCTTACTATCAAAGTAAATACCACTTACAAAACTATCTTACTAATTGTAGAAATAACACAATGTAGCTTAAAAGATATTGTACAATATTCTTGGAGGAAATAAATAGCTGTTCTCAGTAACCAGTTTTGTTCCACTGATGTGCAATAAGCAGCACAATGATGTATGACTGTTGTAACTGATCTCCTTGGCTGCTGCAAATAATAGTCATTCTGTGGTAGTCAGTGAAGCCACTTCAATCGATATAATTATACCAATGTAAACCTGGTATCAACTGAGAGAAGATTAGTCTAGCTTAATAATCTTTCAAGTTGGTATAAATTGATATAATTTAAATTTGCATATATAATATTAATATACTTCTATAGGCATGTATAAGATAGAAGTGAGGACTTGAGTCGATGACTTAAAGGTGTCTTTAATCCTGTATCTCTAACATTACCAAACAGAAGAAGGTTGCACAACTATGATTGTCAAATGAAATTCTAAATGAATAATTAATGATATTGGTTTGTTTGTGAGTTAGCAATAATGAAGAGCAACAGGAACAAAATGAATTATGAATTCTAATTTAAGATCTGTCTGCTCAGTTGAGAACCAGTCAATTGGAAGGTTTCTACAAAAATCTCTGACATTATATTTAAAATGGAGAATGCTATTCCTCCACACAGTGTGGAAGAAGTACCCCATAGAATAATGTATTAGTCTATTAAATTTAACAGCTTAAGAAAATGCTGTAGAATATTAGATGTTTCTATTAAAGGTTGTTTTTGTTTTTTTAAAATCTCTTTCTGCCTTCTTATTTCTAAGCACTAGAAACGTTAGAAATTCTAGACTTAATGGCAGTATGTCAGCTTATAGTAGTTGAGGACATGCCCTCTTGAGAGAAAATGAGTTCTGGTAGCACCACCAGCTCAGTCTTAAAGTTTCAACAACTGTTCATAACTCCAGTTAATCCAGATGCCAAATTCTGACCTGTTAGAGAACAGCACTTCACACAACTGAAGAAAGGAAGCAAATTTAGTTTTAAATGGAAAGTATGCAATCTCCCTCCACCTACCATCAGTAATTGGAGCTGTTTCAGCAGCTGGTGACTGCTGTGCCTGTACGCCACACCATCTCATTTTTCACCAGCAACAAATCTTACCAGAATTTGAGAAGAGGTGATGCAGGGGCCACTCTGGTACACATGTAGGAGAACATCTATCTAGATTTTATCCCTGCATAAAGTATGCCACAGTAGTGTCCAGCAGCTTATCAGCAGGCCTAATGTCTCCCGAGTATGTAAGGAAATCAACATTTAAAAATTCTCCAGCTATTTATTATTAATATTAATCCTCTATAAGGTGAGAGTCTGACTAGAGGTTTAGAATAATTGTGTTGAAAGTGGGAATGAGAAAAGTTTACAACTACAGAAGCTCATCCAAATACCAATTATGCTTAAAACTTCATTGCTATTAAATAAACTTGTGAATGAAGAAAATGTAAGTCCATGTTCTGAATTCTTCATTCGTATCAATTAGACTAAGTAGTATTGATGTACCAATTCTGTATGAGTGATGCAGCTAAATTCCCACTGATTCAAGTGTATAATCTCAATCAGCTGCGTCTTCTGCAGCAATAAAGTGGTTTCCTTAAAATTATTGAGACTTGTTCCATTTGTACATAAAAGAGCCTAGACAGATGATAAGTTGGTAAGTTCAAGCTTATTTAGCCCACATGGTCTAAGAAAAAAATCCTACCTCCATTGAAAACTCATATAGCAAGGGGCTTAAAAGACTCTTACTTGATAATTAAACAGCTAACCTTATTCCCACTGCCCTTTAGAAGCATGAGAAATCCAGGAAAAGAGCATGGAGTGATCTGAAAATAAGTTTGCAGATGGGAAAAGCCTGTCTCGCAGGGGGAAAATGGTTCTTGGGGCAGAGTTAGCAGGGCTCATTGGGAGAGCTTTAAACTAGATTTGAAGGGGGATGGGCGTGTAACTGGGCTCGCGAGAGAGGCGCCTGGGCATAGTAGCTCAGCAACTGTGGGGCCGAGTGCTAGCTCTTTTGAGAATCAGAAGGCCCACCCCTCCTCAAGGGCAAAAACTGCATACTCATTGGCTTTTCTGAAATGCCTGTACACCAACGCGTGCAGCATGGGGAATAAACAGGAGGAGTTAGAGATCTGTGTGCGGTCACAGGACCGCAATCTCGTTGCAATTACTGAGACGTGGTGGGATGGCTCACATGACTGG
>VZSZ01010353.1:1150-74055 GCA_013398815.1 Ibidorhyncha struthersii
TATTGGTCTGATCACTCTGAGAGCGAACATTGTCTGCACAATATGCTGTTAAGTTCAGTGGTTAGAAGAGGCCCAGCTAAGAAGCAAAGTTACTGAACAAAATTGGTCTTGTTTTACCTCAAACCAAGACAACAGCAGAGACAGCATCTCCAAGAAGGTCTCGAAAAACTCACCTATATATATAAAGACTTACAAGTTTGGGAGTCTGGACTCATCCTGTCATTTTCTTTGCAAAATGAGAGGAAATCTCATAATTCCTCAAGAATAAAAAGGATAGAAACGTGGAAAGAAAACACCAGTGTAACTGAATCAGATAATACCTGGTGGAGGAGGGTAAACAACTGAAAATTGATTCCTTATTGGCCAGGGTGGTGTTATTGTGACAAGTTTTCAGTTTGGGAAAGTGCCACAAGAAAATTAATGAAGAAGGCTTGTGCCTGCTAGAAGGGTATTGCAGTATCCAGCATGGTGGTTGTGTTTTGTGTAATAGGTGGTAAACTGCCTGTTGAATATAGAGCTTGTCTACCTGGAAAACTCAAGTAGGTTTTCCAACATTCCCCAAAATGAAGCAAGCACGTCTGCTTACGGCATCGCCGCATGGAGTGATAACTCATGGTTTTCCAAGCAATTTCACCAGGGTGTGAGCAGTCTTCTCTCTTGAGGAGCTGCACTGCTACTAATCCTGCTCCAGAGACTCTGTCTGGACAGTAACCAGGACGGCAGAGGAAGGCAATGGTGGAACTCCTGCTTGATCACTCCCTTTCAGGGCTGGTAAAGAATTGTATTTAAAGCAAGTTGTGTTTAATTCCTACCCAAACCACACACTATTGGTTTTTTTTTGACTGGAAAAAAAACATCTGAATCCTAGTCATCTGAGGATGGAGGGCCACATAGTGATGCCAGAAAAAATGTCCAATATTACAATATTATTAAACCAAGCACAGCATATTTGATCAGACCCTAAGAATCAGAAGCACTCGTCAAATCCATGAAAAGATACTGACTTAAACATGAGTTTTGTGCCCCTCACTACAAGAAAGACATTGAGGTGCTGGAGCATGTCCAGAGAAGGGCAACAAAGCTGGTGAGAGGTCTGGAGCACAAGCGTTAGGAGAAGCAGCTGAGGGAACTGGGGCTGTTTAGCCTGGAGAAGAGAAGACTGAGGGGAGACCTTATTGCTCTCTACAACTACCTGAAAGGAGGGTGTAGCAAGGTGGGTTTGGTCTCTTCTATCAAGTAAGAGGTGATAGGACAAGAGGAAATGACCTCAAGTTGCAGCAGGGGAGGTTTAGGTTGGATATTAGGAACAATTTCTTCACTGAAAGGTTGTCAAGCATTGGAACAGGATGCCCAGGGATGTGGTTGAGTCACCACCCCTGGAGGTATTAAAAAAAACCCATGTAGACATGGTGCTTAGGGACGTGGTTTAGTGACGGACTTGGCAGTGCTAGGTTAACGGTTGGACTTTATGAGTGTAATAGTAATTTCCAGCCTAAATGATCCTGTGATTCTATTACTCTAATATTTACAGCTACTTCATCACAAAAAAACAGTCTTGGTTTTAAAGTACAGTATCAGTCAGGAAAAAAAAAGTAATCAAACCTAAACCCAACTAACCAATCAAAACCCAGAAAAAATGACAGACAAAAACTGTGTCTCCTTTTACAGTTTCTCTGATTCTTTCAGGGATTATAAATTCCTCCTATAGCAATGGGCAGAGATCATAATTTATTCTTCACATTCATTCTCTCTTTTGGGGCATCCGAAATATTGACCTGATATCACAGAACAACAGCTTTTGTCTAGCTAAACCCCAGTGATGCATAAACACATCCCCAGTAAAGACACCACTGGGTTCTCTCTCCATTTCTGTTCCCAGATAAAGAGCATGGATAAAGGCTTAGACTCACCAAAGAGAAACACATGATGATGACAAGATAGGAAAGCTGCTTCCAAGAGCTCATCAGCATGCACCTCCCTCCCACAGAGATGCTCTGTCTCTCTGTTATCAGAGCACCACGGCACTTTTGGTCACGCTCACCTTTTTTTGTTGAACGTGGATGATCACAATGAAAAGTTGTTCTTTCAACCTTGCCCATGCTAAAAAAGAGTTTTCCTTTTTTCCTGGGTGAATGAATCACACTCCCACTAACCTCTTATTGCCAGCTGTGGCTTTTTACATCCTTTCTGTAGGTAAAACATTGCAAAAATTGCTGTTATTTAACTGAATGTTTGCAAACCCTTTGCCTCCACAATTATGCATGACTCTGGCAGAACGCAAAGACTAAAAAGAATTGTCAGTGGATTTCCCTTTGAAGATGTGAGATATTTGCATGGGACATCCTTCTTTTTCAGATTACCCATTCAGTGTTGCAATGAACAATTGTAGTTTGAAGAGGATGTAAGTGGGTTCATCAACACTGAACATCACAAATTCTGTTGTAAGAAGCTCAGGGTTTTTTACAACAATTTCCAGTTGGTCAAATGCAGTTGTAACAGCTACATTATGTTTTAAAGGGTTCAAAAGAACAGGTGTTACCAAATCACCTAGGAAGAACATTAGAGTGAGTAATATCCTCTGTGTTGAAAGGTAATTAAGGAAGTGTGCTATCATAATATCTGCAGACTTCAAGCAACGCCCATGCTTTACCTTTTGGAGTTATATGGACAAATCCTCACTTATTGTCAAGGCCAACGAAGACATGACATTCATGGCACCAGAGCTCAGGTTTTAAGAGCTGTCAATGTTATGGTGGCTGTCATTTGACCTCTAGACATTTTAGAAGTTTGTTCAAGTAATTTAAATAAACTGAGAGAAAGAGAGCTGAGAAACAGGGATTGAAATTGAAACTTGCAACTACCACAGAAGAAAGACCTTTCTGTTTTTCAGAAACAGAAAGAAAAAACCGACCAGTGGAGGGCTACAAGGAAAATGAGATACAAACAGGACACAAAATCTCGGGAGGCTGTGGAGGATCACCCATTTATGCATTGATAAAATTATAGCAATAATGATAGGCTAAATATGCACATGAATAAAATACAGTTAGTGATCAGGATTAAACATCTGACCCCAGGAAAATTGAGAGCCTTCAGACTAGGGAAGATCTGAAAGAATGGAGAGAATGGTAATCTGTTGAAGATGGAGTTAAATATTTGTCATCCTCAGCATTGTTAAAAATTCAACCACATTAATAATATGTAGGAAAGGACTGAGAGAGGACAATTATGTCTAGACTTGTTAATTTTTATTTGTTTCCATTCTGCAAGGTTGGTTGGGTTTACTAAAGGCAATGGCTTTCATCTGCTGATTAATGATATAGAAGGGTGATTTGCAATAAACGTCACTTTTTCTGAAGAAGCAGAACATATGAAATTGATCATTGGATATGAAATAAGGAGATGACTGAGGAGTTAATGTGCGGTCTCCTGAAAGTTATAGTAGTTTCTATGACTAGCACAAAGTAGCAAATGATTGTATTTTATTTCTTGTCATCTCATCATTCTCTGGTTTTGATAAGCTCCATATCCAGTACAAAAATTTAGAAGGCCCTGCACCACCAGGAAGGCTGTAAATACATTACATTGTTCACTGCTGGCACGTTGCAGGGAAGTAAGAAGTCATCTCATATTTTTACCCCCTCAAAATTCTTTGCTGGATGACAAGAACCTGATTCAAGAAACAATTTTGAGTTAATTTTTACATAATCACCTAATGTTAACAATGACGGGTTTTTAAAACCTTTTTACGGATCCTGTACATTTTAGTATATCACAACTTACTTCTCCAAATCATTAGGTGATTTACAGAAATTGCTTTCCAAGCAAATGTATTTAATTCATGACTGTTTGTCCAGGAGCAACAGAAGAAAAAATGGAGAGAGCACAGCATGTCAAAATCCGCTCTTTAAGAGGTAAAAAAATACTTGTTACACCTGCCTGCTGTGGGTCTTGCAATATCTCCGTGTAGCTGCTAGGCACGTCCAGAGAAGACAGGATGGTTTCTCCACAACACACAGTGGAAAAATACTCACAGGCCATCCTTGTGCAGGGCTGACCACTCTTTCCAGAGACCCTCACATCCCTAGCGTGGACACAGGAGGTTGAATTTTGCTTCACCATGTGGACACCGAGCCACGGCAACTCAAAGAAGGCTGTTGATAAGAGTTCACGTTATCCTGCCCTGAAGACCCTGAGAAAATCTCAGCTTTCATGGCAAGGAGGTTGTCTTTCTATATGAAATTTTGCACCGTGTTTGAAGCTGGTACGTCTGATTTTCTTCCAAGTGAAGGAAAGCTTGCCCAGGGACTGACTGAGGGTTGCAAGAGCTGCGCTGGTGGCAGAAGACACAAACTCATGGGGATGCCTGACTCACAGTCACTCTGATCCACGCAAGCCAGTGTTGACAGGGGTCCTTCTGCACAGGCCGCTGTCTGCCTGGGAATGCTGTCCCCAAATTTAGAAATTTGGAGAACAGAGCTAGCAAATGATTATGCTCGCAGCTCTCCTGTACAGACAAATGAAAATCCTGAAGTTGTCAGTTTACTACTACTTTGAGTTCATTGTCCTGGCTTATAGCAAAACAAGCTGGCAAAAAAAGAACATTTTTTCCTGTTTAGCTCTTTATGTAGTTACGGACTGAATTACCTCCTGTGAAGTGAACCTACACTGACTCCCTCAGGAAGACACGAGCTTTCTGTGTTGCACTCGAACCTTTCTGGAAGCCAAGTAGCCCCGCTGTGCCAGTCCAGGAACTGAAGCTTACACTGCCACAAACATCATTTTCTGTTGATAGAGGACCATAAACAGATGACCTTAGGTAGCTTAATTAGTAAAGCATGGCTCAATACTACTTAGATCCAGGAACAGGGCAATAAAAAGAAGGCAGTTTCGGTTACTCGTCTGTTGGTACTGGAGGGCAGCAGTTTCCCTTCTGCTGCTCTCAGTCAGCACAGGAGTGGCTCGTGTGTTTAAGTCTGTGCCTGAAGAGGACATTGTGCCCATGATGGAGTCCAAATAACATGCAGGGTAAGCTCTTACACTCAAGATATTACCTTGTGTTCAACAGATGCCAAGAAAATGGTATGGTCTTTAGGTGCAATGCAGTCTCGAAGCTCTGTGTGTGTCTGTGTGCACAATGATTTAATTGAATATAAATGTCTATAAATGAATATAAATATGTATTTATATGTGTATGTGTATATCAGGGAGTTAGAGAGGACTGTAATGAGAGTGCTTAGACACAAATTTGTTCAGTTTAAAATTTGAAAATAAAACTTCATTGAATTCATTCATTGAGAAAACATTTATGCTAAAGGTTTGTGTTTGCATATTTTCACTACTTATCGCTCCATATGCCGAACTGTTTCCAAGACTTGTCCTCAATTAGCTGTGGGCATGCAACACCAGCATCTCAGGGAGCAGGTGCCGTACAGTTAATGTTCATGGCTACGGTGGTTTGATGAAACCGTCGATGTGCTGAGGTCAAAGTTGCTAGGGCTACAGTGGTCAGGTTTGGGAGACCCTTGACAAAAGAAGCGAGCACAGAAGTGGGAAACTTCTTTCTACCCCCTCCCTCCTTGCTTCTATTTGGTCTTTCTACACCACTGTCCCCTTACTGCCAGAGAGGATCACATCAGCTGCCAATCTTGTGTATCTTGTTTTGCGTTTTGCGAGTAACCTTTCCTCTGTGTTCACCAGCACGCCTCGCTGATTTGCCACCCCCATGTTTATCTTGTCCTTTGTCTAGAAACTCTTTGCTACGTGGATGCTTTCCAGGTGCAACTACAATGTCATTGTTTGCCCCTTTGGTACTTATATTTCTCATGTTCACTTAAAGTGCTTATACAGTGTCTGCCTACAGAATACTTGCATATCTGTGGAGTGACACTACTTTACTATATCTACGTTTGGGTCCAGACAAGGTAATACTATTTACATCTTCATTAGTGCACTTTAAGTTTAGGTGTCAGAGGTTTTAATGATATACACCTCCCTCCCCCTACATGCACTGTATGGCAAATGATCAATTATTAAAAGAATCTCTTACATTTTTGTAGTGTACCAGCTTCTGTTTTCAAAGAAACAAACCAGCAAACAAGCAAGTCCCAGAGTTTCAGTTTCTGATGGTATTTAAATATGGCATGACAGGGCTCAAAGCATCACAGACAATTGATTGCTCTTCAGCAATTGCTGGATCACAGCAATTGGGTGCTCCCTGCCCTAAAGAAAATGCAGCAAAAGCCCATCAAGGACAGAAACAGCTCCTTAGTCTTCACAAAATGGAATTCCACTTAAACCCACTTCAAATATTAGCACCACCATTTTAAGTTTTCCTATCTTTACAATGCAACCCTTGCTATCTTCCACCCATCAGCAGTAGCAGGAACAATATGCTTTTACTCTGATTACCACTTCACAGAGATGAAGATAAACTCTAAACACTAGTTGAAGCCTTTCAACTCAAACACAGAAGCTACAGAGGTGAATGCACGGCAACAATTTGCTAATTCCTATTTTCCCCGACAGAATGCAGCTCTCTAGGTAGCCCGAGAGAAACATCTGTCATTTCTCCTGCTTCCTCAAGGCCAGCAGGCTGTGCTTGAAAACTTTAAGCTTCTTCAGCTTCTCATGGTTATGACAGTGACTATAGACATCACAGGGCTGAGGCTGATGGTGAGAATGAAAGGCTGCAAGAAGAGGACTTTTAGTAAAAAAGTCTTGGCTTGCTTTATTTGGGAAGCTCTTGGAAGTTAAACCACCCAGATGTATTTATTCTCTTTCATCCATGTACTTGAAATACAACACTGAAGAGTCACTGATTCCTTAATATATTTCCCCGCAGTGGTTTGTGTAGACTCCTGAAAATCCTTGTTTTCACTTTGAGTGCGTTTGGCTTTATTCCAAGAGGCAGGTACTTACTGGGTTCTCTTTAAGGTCAGAGGTCATTAATGACCTGAAGATTCTGCCTTCAAAGGTGTAGTTCCAACATACTTTACCTGCTGATCTTTCTTTTAATAAAGCAGACAGATTTTGCTCCTTCCCCACATGCTGCAAAATATGTTGTTGATCTATTAGGAATTTTAAGACTTTTCTCTACAGGCTTGCTTCATTTCAAAATCTTGACAATAGGCATTGGATCACAGGTATTTTCTTAGCAAAGCTGTGTATCCGTTTCCTATATTCTTCTGCCTTCTTGTTGGGTTAAACCAATTTAAAAGAATAATATTGTCAGTGTAGTTCATATTTTCCCTTAAAACGAAAACAAGGCAGTATAATACATAAATTCATACATTAAATATTTCTCTTCTGTCTTTAGGAAAGCTTAGAAGGTTTTTAAAAGTGTCTCCATTCTCCCAAAAATCAAGGGGAAGTTTGCCCTTTCAGAAAGAGTGGGATCAGTTCCAGGAACAATGTGTCATCAACACTTGCAAAACAATCCTGGCACTTTCTCCTCCATGTCTCTGAATAGATTTTAATTGACAGGACATTCCTTTTAATTGACAGGACACTCCTTAAATACAGCGCAGCTAGGCAATGACGATAACTTCATCAACGTATGCAGAATAAGATTAAAGATAGACATTTAGTTGTGTTGAGTTATCGATTTTATTTTCTCTGGATAAATTCAGATGGAACTACAAAGAATATTACAATCTCACTTATTTAAAAAAAAGAGTCAAAGGACTGATGCAATATGCAATATTTTATTTTATAGTGAATATCCTCAAAGAGGAATGCTTCACTATATCAGTTTTATATCAGCATTAAATTTATAGGTTACGTTAACTGGACATCAGTCTATTTGGCTTCAAGTACACTGTTTTCTTACTCATATATGATTCACTATACTATGATTAATCTGTTTACTTCGAGGGAAAAAAAAGCTATTCACCAGTAAAAAGCAAAGCAAAAATCTTGTAGTCAGGCATTACTGTGTGAGAAGAAGACTAACAACAGTTCTGTTGGTGCCAGATAAACCACAACAGATCTCCTATTTCCTATCACTCAGCCTTCACAGTTTTTCCTCCTCTGACCTTCCGAACACAAGCACACACCGTGAGCACCATTCTGCACACCGGCATGCAGGATGCTGTCCAGAAGCGCCTGGGCAGGGAGCAAAGGGCTGACAGGGACCCCGAGCAGTTCCAAGTCCTGCCCTGGAAGGCACAGCCAGCAGACAGATGGCTGTGGCTGTTCCCCTCCACTGGTGAGGCCGGATTGGCTACTGCACCCTGTTTTGGGCCACCCCGCACAGGGAGGATGTTGACAAACCTGAGAGGGGTCGGGGGAAGCCGCTGAGATGGTGGGGCTGGAGCACTTGCCCTGTGAGGAGAGCTTACAGGGCTGAGGCTGGTTCAGCCGGAGCAGAGGCGGCTTCTGGGGAGATCTTCTTGCTGTCTGTAATGAGCTGTCGGTGGGGTGTGGAGAAAAGGGAGCGGGACCCTTCTCAGAGACGGCCAGTGGGAGGAAGAGAGGCCACAGGAACCGGTGGGAGCATGGGAAATTCCAGCTGTAGGTTAAAAAAAAATACAATGAGGGAAGTCAAACATGGGAACAGAAGCTTAGAGACAGGCCATGGGATCTCCATCCATGGGGATGGTCAAAATTCAACTGGAGGCAGTTCTGGGCAACTCGGCGCTACTCTGAGCAGCAGATTGGACTGGAGGTCTCATGATGTTTCCCCACACACTTCATTTTACAATTCTGCAATTCTAAAAAGTACTTTTTTTCTTGACTTGAAAGCCAAAATGTTTTTGTTTTTTTTTCAAGTTAGTATGTTGCCGTTCCAGCAGACTTGTAAAATTGCATTGCAAATGGTTCATCAGCTCTGGAACGTGCACATAAATCCCTGCTGTCTGCTTGCTGATGAAGAGAAACTGGGAAAACAATAGCATATAGTGGTGACCTATTACATCAATGTTACTTATTATAGTTCAAAGCTGAATGTGTTAGCACATTATATTATGTCACAGTAGGAATAACGAGAGATCACCTTAAAGAAAAAGAAAAAAAATTAAAATCAAAGCTGCAAATATTTTGTCTCACAAAATGTCTTTATGTTTCCATTCAATGGAGCCAGCAAAGTCTCACATTGGCTCTTCACACTTGGGTGTGTTCCATAGGCTTGAACATTTCACCCATTTCACAAGGCAGAGGGGAAAACAGTTTCAGTATATGCAGAAAACCGCCAACACTGAGATGATAAACAGCCAAGATCAAATACTATTTCCTGCAGAGTCAGGTGAACACTGCAACTTTTGCCATTATTTCCCCCTTACTACCCCTGCAATGGACCAAGGAATTTTGATTGATTTCTGAGAGTTCCTTTCCCTGGGTGAGCATCATAGTTATCAGCCGAATCAAGCAGTTAGTGGTAAGCAGAAACACATGATGAGCTCAGGGGAGCAGCCCTGAGGGATCTCTCTGCCAGAAGGGATGTGCAGGCAAGTCCTCAGTGTCTCCCTCGGAGTGGCACAGTGACCTGTCAGACACAAAACCTGCAGTGAAAGTGCAGGGAAAATGTTGTCCCTGTGAAACACTGGTAAAGAGCCTCCACCACTGAAGCTTATCACTTACAGCCTCTCCTGAAGGAGGAGGCTGGGGTTTGGGACAATGCCTCTGCTGGCAGCTGGAGTCATGGTGGGTGCTCTGGGAGTGAAAAGAAAGTTCTTCCAGCTTTCTTAAGGCTCCTCAGCTCCAGAAATTCCCTGACCAGGGTGTGTGGTGAAAGACACCCAGAGCTCGGATGTCTTGCCATCGTGGAACTGTGAGAGGACACAGAGTCCTTAAACAGCTCTTGATAAAACTCTACCTACTCTATGGATGTATACCGAAGTATGTTATTTTGCAATATATGCAATATAATTGTCATTTAATCATTTCAGCAGAAAATAGTGCATAGAAATACTGAAATAGGAGGGCTTTGTGAACCATTTATTTAACTATTTGTAATGGAATTACTTATTATTTACAATAAATGTAATTACCTATTATTTCTGTACTGTAAGTCTAAAGAATCTTCTGTTATCAGTGGTTTGATTTTGTCAACATGAGGCAATTTCTTTTCCCTCACATCATGCCTCTTGCAAACCTCATGCACTCCAACAGAAGAGACTTCCATGGTGTGAGTTTTAATCTGCTGACTCGCAATCACTAATAATTTCAGCTGGTCTAAATCAGAGTTACTCTTCTGAGGGGTTAGCACCTGCTGAGAGTCTGGCCCTGCTAATATTTCCTTCTTTACAGATAGGCAGTAAACAAACATTTTCTGAAATACAAAATATTGCCTACAGTTGTCTCTGCAGGTCAAGGCTGAAGTTTTGTTGGTTTGATTTGTTGATTTTTTTTTTACATCTTACAGTTATTTCAAAATGTAATTTGGTGCTGGAATAGCAAAATACTTGCAGTGTGTGTATCCCAGTGCCTGCTTAACTCCATGCGTAACCGGGCACCTCTACCTCCAATCACTGCAGCAATTCGAACATTGTTTTATTTAGTGGAGGTTCCTTATGCTCTTTTTGCTGAGGAATGCTAACATTACATTGACTCTTCAGAGGATGTCTGCTTTGTTTTGCCCCTTACTTTACCAATTTTTAGAATAAACAGGTTCAAGCTGGGACAAGTAAGTGCACGGAGGTGAACTCTTTGAGGTAAATTCTTGCCGACTAATGTTGGTAGCTCCACACCATCAATGAAGCTTTTAGTGGCACACGTTTGTATATAAACTAATATTTAATTGCACATTTTGCCAATAACATGTGAAATCAACTAAGGAAATCTCATTATTTCAAAGCTCTTACCTGCAAAAACCATTGCAGGTCATTGAGGAGCCACTGATAAATATTTGCACATCTTAACGCTCCATTGTTGGTGTTCTGTGTTTTCACATCTGACAGACCCAAACTCGATTTTACCCAGTATCAAGAAACAACTAGTTCACAGACCTTTACTCATAGAAACAGTTAGACCTGTGCTTAGTCTGGGTTTGTTCCCCCGAGTGGTGATTTTGACCACTGCTTTGTGATTTGAATTTTGTACAGGAACCAATGATGCTCTGGTCCTGCTATGGGGAATGCCTTGAGCATAATTCTATGTCAAGTCTCTCTTCGGTGTATTGACAGGAAAAAACAAATCTTCCAATGAATTTTTCCAAATGAAAACTCATGTTCTCTACTGACAGACTGCTCACCAATGTACTTTGAATAGATTCTGTTGTTGGAAGGAAATGAAAACTGAAACTACCATGCTGCAGTCAAAGGAGCTAAAGTTCATTTTGCCTTTGCATGGATTCTGGCCACTTTCTAATAATTTTGTCTATTTTTCAACCACTTGCTAATCCTGCCTGACAGTCCTATCTGACAACAGGTGTTCTCTAAAGCTTCCCGCAATTTCTGAATTGAATCTCTCTGCAGTATTGTGAATACTCCAGATGGGCATTTTCATTTTTATCTTTTCAGTTACAGTGGATTTCAAATCCAATATCCATGGCAAATAGTCACGTTAAAGAAAAACTCTATTCCACATAAGGTCCTTTTTCTGCTTGTATGCAGGTTATTTGTAAGAGTAATTTCGCATACCCATAATTCAACATGATAAAGTCTCCAATCTTGCACCTATCGCTTCTTATTGCTCACTAAGTCGTGCTTCTGACAAATCAGTTGAGTTGTTTTTCACCTTCTCAGTGCATATGATCTCCTGTTCTCCTTTGCCAAGTGCTGCAATAATAAAATAGTCACTTTATTCGCAGGCTCACCTCTGTATTTACAGGGAAAGAGTGAATTCAATTAGACCTAGTTTCACAGCATTCTTACCAACCACAATATTCTACAATTAAATGAGAAGTAGTCCCAGGGAATGCGCTGCTCCATTCATCTTCTTAAAAACATTGGCATTCCTAAATACCTTGCAGAATTAGATATTTACGGTGCAATGGCGCAGAACAGGCATTAGGAAGCATTGCCTCCACCGGCCCTAACTGAGAGCAGTGAGAAAGCCAAATTCTCAGTTTCTGCAGATGAAGAACCCTGAACTTAACAACCTGACTTTAAACAGTCATTTGCTTCAGCTGAGGTAATGGCAAGATTGTGGTATTTCCTGAGAAAACATCCTTCCCAATTTGTGCGCTGGGTGGATAGCAGTAAGCATCTTTCAAGGCAGTTTTGTTACTAGGCGTGTTGTCAACATTTTGCTCTTACAGAAAACAGCTATTCTCTCTCTGTTACATTTCGTGTTACTGCTCCAGGCTTCAGTAAGTACAAGAACACTTCTCTGGGAGGGTGGAAGAAGTCACGCTGTTAAATATGGAGTCACGGTAGCCAGGCACACAGCTATTAGCTAGTCTACCAGAAAGGTTCTCCCACAGGAATCTTCCTTCAGACCTCAGGACTGCTTGCAGATGAAATCTGGTGGATTCATCTCCAGCAGTACAAGGTCTCCTACCCTCACGTCATTTGCCGCGGTAGGCACAGGTTCCCTCCTCCACGGCAGAAGGACTGGAGAGGAATCGGTGACCGTAGCACTGCCATGCCAGCTCACTGAGATACTCGAGTTCAGTGCTGACAGAGGTCAGTTTGAGCAGTGGCACCAGGTTGTGAACTGAGGTGTCTGAGCCGCAAGTACATGGGTTTTTTTACACTTCTGCTATAGACACATCCACCTCTGGACATGGTTAGAAGTAGTTTTGTCAGGTTAGGTTAATGGTTGGACTTGATGATCTTAAAGGACCCTTCCAACCTCCACAATTCTATGATTTCTATGGATGGTGGGTAGGAAGGGGACCACAGCATATTGAACTGGAGTTTGCTGCACAAAGTGGTAGTCAAGGCCTTTCTTTTTCTTCACACTCAAACTTGACATTGTCTCTAAATCCCTTTTCTTTTTTGCCTCCTGTTTTCTGTTTTAAAACCAGATTTCTGGTATTTAATGTAAGGTCATTAGGGCAAACAGATATTTGCATTTCTTAGAAAGAGCAGAGAGATGAAGATAGTGGTTTAACATCTGCACAGGTCAATGCAACCTCAATCTGAATGGGAAGGTTGTATAGCTTCCAACTTTTTTTCTTCTAGATGCTGCAGAGATGAGGCATCAGAAACAATCTCAGACCAACGCTGGTGACTTAGATGCAGCAATAGCAAAGCGTCCCCCTCTGTCAGAAAATTCTTCTGCTGCGGAAAGTGGGTATGATTTCTTTTTCTTCCTCATTTATGAATTTTTACCTGGCTCCGTAATCAGTAAACTAGACTCTCAAGGTCCCTTTTTTAGCACACTTGGCCCCTTCGCAGTTAAAAGATTCAACAGTATCTCTTTATAGGGATCCAGCCACACAAGATGAATCCAAGTTGTCTAAGCTTTGCATGTTTTAATAACTTTCTGTTAATGTGTTTTCTCATTATTGCTAAACTTCTTGACCTAGTCCCAGTCACCTTTTTCATCTTTGGCTACTCTAACTCTAGAAGACACTTTACTGACATAAATAAGAAGACATGAGTTTAGCACCATGTCTGTATTTTCTATATGTGTTTTTCTTTCAGTTTCTCTTCATCTTCCAGCAGACAAAACTCTTGTTTTCTCCAAACGTTCTCTTTCAGGCTTGGTAAACTCTTCAGAACCATCAGGAATTTCTTTTGCTCCTCACCCTGCCCTTCTCTTCCACAGTTGCATGGAAAGGGGAGGATTGTCTGGCAGCACCTGCATTGCTCACCACCTGGTGATCGATTGCTCAATCCATCCCAAGTAGTGATCACAGATGCCTGCGCCTCGGCCAACCTCCATTTATATGCCGAGCATGAGGCTTATCGTGTGGAATATTCCTTTGGCCAGCTTGTCCTGCCTATGCTCCCTCTCAGCTTCTATGGGAAGCTGAAAAAGTGCTTGAGGTAATAGAAGCATCACCTAGCAACAACTAAAACAATATGTGTCATCAATATTATTCTCATACTAAATCCAAAACACAGCAACTACTAGGAAGAAAATTAACCCTATCCCAGCTGAAATCAGGACAGTCTAGTGTGTATACAGTTGAGCAATTCTTTTAGTCACCGACACAGCCGATTCAGTTTTGGACATCCTTCATACAGCTTTCTATCAACTTTGGTTTCCAGCAGTCATCATTCACAGCTGCACAGGCTACTCACTCCTGAATTATCTCATGGGACGTATCTCTAGACTGCTCTGTAACAAGTATTCAAAAATAGCAGTTTATCGGCTGGAAGACTCATTGCCCCTAAAACTGTAGGGCCTGTTTTCAGGAAGGAGACAGCCAGAAGAAGTACTTTGACCTGAAATTTCCGAGGAATGTGTTAGGAGCGCAGTTCTCCTGCGACCCAGGAGCTCACCTTTTGTTGTGAACTGTAGTATTACTCTCACACAGGCAATTTATACAATCCAATACAGCTTCTCAGTGGCAGGGCTGAAGGACCTGTACATACGTAAATTTGATGTTAAATGCCCATTGTCTGCAATTTATTTATAAAATGCACTTTAGGAAAGAACTACAGCAGTGTATGGATAAACGCTGGTATAGGGGGAAAATAGCACCACCACCAAGGCACGGTCCAACATCACCGACCCTGTCAAGTACCCCGCAAAGTGTGGTGGTATGCGCTGAATGGAGCAAACCAACCGCCTTTGCAGTGCCACAAGCCATCTGTGGCAGTCAAAGTGCTAAAACTACTCAGGCTGCAAACACCTCCTCATGAATTCCCTCCACCAAATGCAAAATTTCCACTTCTAGTCCTTGAAACACAGCTCTGTTCACCAGTTCCTGCCCAGCTCTTGCCTATCCAGAAAACTGCTCTCTCTCTCCAAACAAAGCTTCCTACAGCTTCCCCAGAACCCACTTCTCCTGTTCGTGACTTGCTTACCCTAACTCCCTCTGTTGTCCAAAGGGCAGACAGACTTTGGATTTCCCTCTACATAAATCCATAGGGAGATTCATGACAAATGCAGCTTTGTTTCCCTTCTTGAATGGGCATTCAGCTCAAAATAATCTTCAAAATAATCTTAAATACATGCTCATTCCCATGGCAGGTCTAATCCTGTCCCTACATCCAAGAGACACTTTCTTCCTCATACTGTTTAAGAGTGGAGTGCCACTGTCTTGGAGATAGACACACTGAAATTTGTGCCTAACCCTCCTGATCTTTCCCAGACAGCGTCTCCCACCACCTTGCATGGAAAATATTCACTGACATGGTGCATTACCTGAGAGGGCATTGTAGGTAAGCCAGAACTGCCATGTCTCAATCTAAAGTCGTCCTGCTCCACGCACGGACACAGGCAGCCATTTAACAAAAGCAGTGCCTTTATGTGACTCGTTGCAAACAAGGCATTGGTTTTACAGGTTTTAAAAGAAAAAAAGACTTGAGATTATGTTTTCATCTGGAAGACTTTACTCACAACAGCAGCGTGGGAGGAAAGAGGCAGAGGTTAATAACAGTAGACATTTGTTAATTAGTTCCATTCCAAAACCTGAGAACATCAAGGAATGTTTCCCCCATGCCCTTCTCTTTCGTGACGTTTGGCTTTTGTTAATTGTGCAGGGAGGGGGAAAAAGTTGCAGTGAAGTCTGGTATAGACAACAGAATGACAAATTGCCATGTCTTCCAAGAACAGCAATGTTTCAGCTATAAAAGTGAAGTGTAGATGTAAAAATTCTGCCATTCCTTCTGTCTTTATAAAGTTAGGCCGTTTCATAGCAGCAATTGTATTCTACCTCCTCCCATTCTCATGACAGCAGAGCTGATCCGATTGAGCAATCAGAGCTTTCACACATAGTATGGTCTGCAAGTTAGCACCCTATTCTGTACTGACCCTTTCAACACCATCCCTTCTGATTGCTGTTACCAAACGAGCAAGGCAGTGATGTTCACCCATCCTAAAGTCCTGCTGGGCTGGGCAAGTCAGAGCCCTTCCATGGCCATTTCCACTTGTTTTCTTCCACACTGAATTATGGCAGGGTTCTTCCAGCATCGATGCTCTTTGCCTCCCTGCCCACGCCCGAGCGCACGCAGACCCCTCCAAACAAACGTCCATATGCGGAGTGAAGCTGGCAGTCAGTAGCTCTGATCCTGGGGTCAAATCCTTCCTTTTACTGTCTCTGGGGCAAAAACGGGTAACAGGAAAGAAGTGAGGCACAAGAATAGTGTCACCAGATTTAGCTAGTATTCAGATATTTCCTAGCCGCTTTAACAGTTCTTTGCATCTCACAGAGCAATAATGTTTGTGTCCTCTATGGGTAAGCAGAGAACATAGCACGGAGAGGCTGTTCAGTACCATAATGATGGAAAAAGCACAGGCGTTTGCCCGATCTTCCCTTGTGAACCTTCAGCCCTTGCAGATCCTGCTGTGTCCACACTCTACTCCGTTTTTAACTTGCCCCACTGTTCAAGTCTAACTACCTGAAACCTCCCTGGCTCCTTTAAAGTTCTTGCTTCCTATTGTTCACGTCAGACCCCAAGAACAATCTATTTCATTCCTCTTTTTAGCAGCCTTTTAAATATTTGCATGTTTTCATGTCTCCCCACGTTGTCGTTTTGCTGACTAAACAATCTCCACTCTTCTGGTTTTTCCTCCAGGCACGGTCATGGACCCTTTGCCTACATGGGACATGCTCACTCAGCTGAGGCTCCAGACGAATAGGTTCTTACCTTCCTGTTAAAAGGTGCTGGAGTGATGCTGCTGGCTCAGCAGCGCAGTTCACAATCTGCTGTACGTGCCTGATCTCTTTCCACAGAAAGGATGCACCTTCTCGATGATTCTCTGGCTAGTTGTTTCCCAGGTCAAAATTACAATTGCTCTTACACTTCTACAGATAAAGAGGGTTGAGGGTTGAGGGTTTAGGAAGAAACCTCGGGTTGTTTCCTGCTCTATATCATCTAACAAGAATGCTTCCTGCTCTATATCACCTGACAAGACAGCACCAGCATTTAAAATGCAAGAAGACACCATTCCTTGAGAAGCCTCCAGCTTCCTGAAAATCAGTGATTTAGGAGCTTAACTTAATCACTTTTGAAAAGGAGCTGCTACCCATAAATCACTTAGAGAAGTCACAAAATCCCACCCTCTCCCATCCTCCGTTTTCTATTTATCTGTGCCAGAATTTTGCTGAGCTGGCATCTCCTGCACCGGCAGTTATCTTTGAGCTGTTGAAACGCAAACAGTCTAATAAAGAAAACCAATTTGTGGAAGCATTTGTATTCTGCACTTCACACCTCTCTCTGAGTTAAAAACCACCTCTCTATGCAAATGAGGTTTTGCATTAAAAGTGTGTTCAAAATGACAAGTCCTTGAGTGAATGCACGGCCTGCAGCTGAAACAATCTGTGCTAAAGAAATGCCACTCACCATTACGGCTAGATGACCGTCTCTTTCTCATGAAGCCAAGCATATAGTTTTAGTCATGAGAGATTAGACCTCTTCCCTCCCCGCCTCCCTTTTTTTGGTTGAAAATCTAAATAATCACAGTAAAAGTAGGTCAGTTCATAAACCGCAAAGAATGCAAACAATACATCCAGGTCAATTTTGCTAAGATTAATTCATATGTAAACATTGACCCTTCAGAACTGCCTGGCTTACAACATTTGCAGAGTTGTGGACCACAGCCCTTGCTTAATGACTCATTATCTCCCATTACTTCTGCCCAGGCCCCGGAGAACCATGGCTGGCATGCAGTTCTTTGCCTAATTACAACCATTTCGTGAATGATATGAACACCGTTCTACAAGCTATTTACAATGTCCATTAAAATATAGACAGCCGTGACTAGAGTCACCTTAAGTCCTTTTTCCATGATAAAGTGCATGTTATGAACGTGGTTTTAGCAGCGTAGTGCAGCAAATTCTCCAGCCCCCAATGCTGCTGTTTCCCCGGTAAGAGAAAGGCCGAGAGAAATGCCTTCCTGGTTAGAGGAAGAGTCTTTGGGTCAGCCCGTAGTTGACTGAAGGCTGTTGTAGGTACGAGAAATGGGCTGAAACTGAAAATGCGCTAGAAGTACAAACGAGAGGTTACCACTTAGAAATGTGTTAGCTGGTTAACCTCTGGGACTATTTAATAAATCACTCCATTACTCACTATTTAAACCAGAATAGATGAATGAAGCTTCTTATTTGTCCTTAAACGCTCATTAAAGTAAACAACCTTTAATGAACTTCTGCTTACTGAGTATTGCTTGGAGGAAAAGTGATGTAAATAGATAAATAATCATGCTGGACGCCTTCATCTCACTAAAGTCAATGAAGAAGAATTTAACTGGTTACGTACCTATGGCCTCAGAGAGACAACAATTTCACACACCCTGTATTACTAGTGAACAAAACTTCACAGCGTGGTAAGCAATATGTTGCTTATTATCCTCTATCTGGCTGAAAAACCACTGCAAGATCTGTAAATAAAGAAGCATTGAAATAGTTTACCAATTTAATATTTTTTTATTCTGTGCCCTCTTCTGAGGGGTCAGATATAATTAATAGAATCTGTAATTATTTTTTGATGGAGCGATTCCTATTAAAAAATGTAGATGAGTTGAAGCTTAGAAAAACCCCACCCCACAGAAATATGTCTGGACTGGAATGACAGTTTTAAAACGGGAAAAAAATCACAACACTTCCTTCAATAGTGTTGAATTATTGCATAAGAATTTGTTAACCTTAAATTGAAGCAACCTATGCATATACCTAGCATATCACCATAACATTTTCTATATTTTATGCAAACATGATAAAATTAATTTAAACCTGGCAATACTATCTTTTAAAATTTGTTTCAGTTTTGATATCGACAGGTACAGGCAGTTTTTTTTCATTTATTTAATGACAAACAACATTTAAAGAAGAAGACCCCTCTTTATTTCACCAATAAAATGCAGGTGACCAACACAGGAGAATGATATCCTCAGTTTCGGTGGTTATCAGCATTTGCTCTTCGCCACGGCATTGCGAAGTGGCGATGGCGATTATCAGAGGCAGACAGTTTGGCAGAGGGGAAAGCAGTCTGCATGTTCAGAAAGAGATTTTCCGCCTTAGGTACACTAGTCTTTTGTGCCACAAATTGTCCCATGCTAATTCGACTTGCTCCTGGCTTTGAAGATGCTGTCATTGAAGATTTCTCCTGAACTTATTTCCTCTAACTGACAATTGCTGACTCTCCTCCTGCCCCCAAATTAAAATAGCTACTTTCCGCTAATATCCACCACGGTCTGCCCAGCAGCCGGGGTACCTCAGTTACGGAGTGTTTCTGCCTCTCCAGCACACGTTCTTCACAGACCACGGAATCCTGGTCTTTACCAGCTGTGAAGCTTTCATGGACTCACAAGGAAAGCCACAAAAACTATGGCGGAAGGTCCCTCCTGGGCTGGTTTCTGTAACTCACTGTACTGAATGTTTTCAATGCACGGTAATTGAATCAAAACACGTTTATGGAAAATAATGTCAAGCTTTACCAGAAAACATGTTTGATGTCATTCCCCAGTCTTTGTCATTGTCAATGGGATAAGCAGCATAAAAAAAGAAGATAAAACCTGAAGTCTGGAAAAATGTATCTCTTTTTAGATATATGAGTAGAAAAAAGCATAAGTATGCTTACAGACTCGACCATTTTGGGCGTGTTGCTGAACCGGGACAACAGACTGCATATTTGTGCAAAGGGATGGTGCATGAATTTAGGTGATACTAATATAGCTTACACAGAACCTCACCTTGAAAGGCTGGTGAAAAAATATGCTACTAAGATCTATCATATTAATTATGAGATGTAATGAGGAAAATCAGGCAAAGGGGAAAGGCTGGCTCCCGAGTGACTACAGGTAATTTTTTTGCTATAATAAGAGATTGCAATCTAATGCATTAGTGAGACATAACTGTAATTTCATCTGTTTAATGCTGATTTTAAAACTCATCAAAGCTCATTCTTAGAGGTGCAGTCAGGAATCTCACTGACCGTTTGGGGGAATTACTTAGATAAACACATGGGAAAACGGCCTCAGACATTCCAAATACTGGCTGGAAGCCTGTAAGGGTGTTTCCCTCACCCCTTCAATATTTTTCCTTCTAATAAACAACTACATTATGTTTAAGAAAATGGCATATTCTCTAGGAAATTGATATTGTAAGCAGGATAAATTGTTTGTGTGCAGAGGGATTCTGGATAGTGATTGGAATTAGCTACAACAGATGTCACATTGACATTTGACTGCCGAGATGTCAAATGAGTGATTGCCGCATGGAAATATTAGGCAAGTTGATAATGGGCTTCCTAACACATGCTGCTGTTGTTTCACATTTCTGGACTCAAAGAGCACCCCGACGGCATATAGAAATGAAATAGAGAGGAAAGTCATATTACCTTCAGTAATATACCATAGTAATCAATAATATTCAATAATATTCAGTCAAGTTCAGCATTTCATCCATTCCCTATCTAGCATACACTAATATACAGTAACCAAACCCAAGATATGATCAAGTTACTGATAAAAGTATGCCTACAAAGCAGGGAAAATACCCCCCACCCCCCGCCTATATTTTCTGCAATAAGATTTCTGTTTAAGTAAGTACAGATACATTTCCCAATGTAAAACAAAACAAAACAACATAAACTATGAAAAAATGTTTAGAAAGACTCCCTCATTCATCAGGTAGTGATGCTTTAAAAGGTATATCTGGTACTTGGTTAAGATGCTGTTTGGATGAGGCTCAGGTTCTTTTAATTAGGCAGAAATCTGGGAAAGTGACCCGTTCAAGTGAAGCAGCTTGATCTAATGTTCCCAAAGATTCAAATGGTCCCCCTTTGTACAGCTTCTAAGTAGGTGAAATCCTGATCTTGACTGGGATTGCTAAGTTTTGCTGTGACCACAGACTTCTGTGATAACTCAGCCAGTTATCGAGAGCTGAAACTCACTGGACTTCCTCATCTACCAGTAAATTACTCCATTTTTCCAGAGGGAAGCTCATCCCAAAACAAATGATCCACAGTAATGAAAATCCTAGATGACTTTTTAGATCTTTCTTTTTCCCCAAACTGGATTTTTCCAACACTTTAGATACGAAGTTCACAACTTATGCAATCCTTGTATAACGGCAGGTTCACTTTCCTTGTGGACTTGCCCCAGAGTAGGATGGGGAAGGAAGTCCCCCCCAGGGTATTCATCACTACCACCAGATAAATAGATCCCAGCATGACACCCAAAGGAAAGCCCTGTCAAGCAAAGCTCTTGCAGCTGACCAAGGCTCCATCAAAGTAACGGCAAAACATCTAAACTGAATATATATTCGTTTCTACTTAAATATGACTTATTGGGTCACTGGAATTGCACTTGAATGACCTTTCTGAAAGGATGTATCGCCACTAAATACTACTTAAAATTGGTCCATGCCTCTCAAAAAAGAAAGCTGGTGCTGGAAATATTGGAAGGCAATTTTGGGGGTTTCTTTCTGGTAGATATAGGAAAAAGAATGTTTCGAACATTTTTTTGAGCAAGACAAAGAATAACTGGGACGCGAATAAAAACAGTTCATAAGACCGGCTGCTTTGGGGTAGACGAGGTGTGCTTGATATATCATTCTCACATTTTTGTCTCCAGTTCCAGCTGGAAGCTTGCTGGTTCTGGGAAGACGGAGAGGGACCTGTGTTTCTCTAGCAAACAGTCTCACTACCCATAGCAGTACGTCTGCCGGTGTATCTCCATTGACTCGACTGTCACGGTCAGGCTCAATCTCTGCAAAGCCAACAGAGAAATTACCCACTGCTCTGGACCAGCTGGAAGCAACCCCTCCTCCTTGCAAAGCAGCTGAACGCAGGGAGCTCCTCGGAGCCGCCGGCAGCCAAGTCATTTTCTTCCTGGCTCCCATGCCGAGAAAGCCAGGGAGGTGGCTGAGTACCAAACAGCTTGCTCAGGACTCTGCTTGTGGTGCAGGCTCAGATTCGCGCCCGAAGAGGAAAAAATAATAACTGGGGCACTACTAGCATTACTGGTGGCCACTGCTATGTGCCTGTCTGTGAAAACAAGGTTTAAAAAGGAGAGGAAGTGAGGTCGAACTTGTTAAAGCATCGTTTCTGGTACCTGTAACGCCTCTGACAACATAAATTAAGTACCAGTTCCAAAGTCTTTCTTGGGTATTATTGATTTCACTTGTGAAAATGTACTTTTTCCAAGACAAAAGAATGAGGTCTCAAAATATTAACTCTTCTTACCCATTTTTATCATTTTTCCCTTTTTCTTTCACCCTTGCATTTGCTTCATTGATATTCTACAAGATTGTCTCCTTATAAATTTGGAATATGCTTCAAATCAAGCTCTTGGCTTTTTTCCCTTAACACAGAGCACACACGCTCTTCATTAATCAAAGAGATAAAAGGAGATTAAGCCATTAGAGGAAATGAACTACGTGTACAAAGCGAAGGAAGTAAGACTGGACTGAGCAGGTACAGGGGACACACAACACACACAACGTGGATGCCATCTGTGCACTCCCCAGGTCTTATCTTACATTACAACAAAATGTTCAAGGCTTAATAGTTCACAGTGTGTCATGCAATGACACTCACTCATCAGCTGCAGAGAGGAATAGCTTCTGCTAAGTTCTTATTGCTGCAGATGAGTTAGTGAAAAATATTTCCTGTGTGACTGCTACTTTAACATGTGCCTGTGATGTGCCCATCACAGGGAACCTTTTAATTGACAGAAACTTGCCTTTTTCCTCTCTCTCTACATAAGGTCATTTACCTAGTACAGTAACTTGCTCTGGGAATGCTGCTGGGACAAAGTGCCTTTATAACCCTCCGGCAGAATAGTAAACTCTCATATTAGGGGCTGGGAGACTTCCGCTACTGACTTTCCCCATGACCTTGAACAGCCCATCTTCACCATTTCCTTCTCAGTCCCTTCGTCTGCCTGTCCCCACCCCACACGTACCTGTGTGTGCGGGTGTACAAAGGTTGCCTGCCGCAAGTGTATGCCAGAGTCTCACTGTGTTCCAGGGCTCCAGAGACTGCTATGATACTAATAAGAATTTTCCTTCTTTTGTGGCAATCTGAAGATCCGTGAAAAAGGCAACCACCCCTTCAGCACATCGTTCCCGTTATGTCTGTGTCTCACATCGTTTTATTTGTCTTTCCAGCTTGACAGAGGTTGTACATGAGATCTTTAACTGAATGTCACTATTCACACTGCAGAACTCCTTTTAACGACGTTAAATTAAAGAGCTTCCCAGGACTGCAAACACCGTGACCTTAACTAATGCGTATTTTATAAATCAAAAGATCCTAGAGACCTACAGCAAAGTGTGTCATCCTCAGACTTCTGCCCAGCCCCCGAGGTACAAAGGGCAGATCCTCTTGGCTGGGTGGCTCAAGGCAAATAGAGAGGTCGGCTTCACTCAATTTTATCTGTTGAAAAAGCAGGTGCTTCTCTAAGAGGGGTGATAAGTCCATGCACTAACGGAAACACATCCAGGCAGCTCTTCATCCTAGTCTGAGACAAACTTTTACCTTCCTAACTGAAGGTGAGGACCCCAGACAACCCCTTTTAAGCTCACTGCCCAGCTCCTAGCCAGGTAAGTCAAGTTAAATGAATCCATCTTCTACAGCCTGTAAGCCGGTAAAGCTCCTCCGTTGCCAAAGTGTCGCTGTTGCACGTGCTCAGGACAGGTACCCGGAGAGGTGAGTACCGGCACCACAGCTGAGATGAGTCCCCTGGGGATGGCAGGGGCAGGGGTTCCCGGTCGGGTGCTGTGCTCCGGCCATGCATTGCCCAACACAAACGTGGAATGGGCTGAGCTGCTGTCCTTCAGGAGGCACAGCCAGAGCTGCTCTTTCTGAAGGCTTCTTTTTTGTGTTAAGCTCTTAGAGGACAAATGCACAAATAGGTCTTGGAAAAAGGCTAGGGACCCTGCCCGAGGGAAAGGCGCAACTGCTTGCTCCTTCTTCGGGCCACTGCCTGATGAGCAAATTGCTGGGTTTTATCAGGACTGCCCTCACTCTTCAGCAGCTCAGAGCCTGCAGGCGAGGTGAGAGGCAAGTCTGAAATTCCTCTGCAGGAGGCAGACCCTGGAAAATCCGTCTGTTTTATCTGGGTGGCCCTGAATCTTTATTGGTCTTTTAAAAGGCTGCAATCCCGTTTTGAGACAGGGATCTGCAGAAGGTGCATCAGCAGCTGAGCCTCAAGGGGTGAGCCAGCTGAGGAAACTCTTCCCTCTCCAGCCCTTGCCATCGGTGCCTCTAACAGCTTGTTATTCAAAATAAAGCAAAAATAATACTGCAGCCCACATCCAGCATGACATTTCACCTTCAGCCCTTTGGTTTGGCAAAGTAGTGCCTAACAATTAGAAATTTAACCATAAGTGGTGTTACTACACCTGTTTTCAATTGTAGATCTTCCTGGCATTCATATTCCCAAAGTGAGTTCAACTTCCGTAAATGACAATACATTGAAGAGCAGTTTATATACTGACGTTTAGCCTGGTCTACTCAAAGCAAAAGTTTCACTGAGCATAGATAAGGAGTTTTTGGTCGTGCAGACAATGACCACACCACATAATCCCTCCAGAAGCCCAAGGGACCAGACAAGTAATGGGCACGTGTTATTTAGAAGCCATGCCAAAGTGAAAGTGGTTTTGATTGTCAGAGATATACAAACAGAATGAAGTCAGCTCTAAAATCACAATCCTCCTTGATTCACAGCCAAAATAATGCAGAAACAGGCTCTCTGTCCTATATGTTACTCCTGTTCACATACGTTCACAGAAACAATCTGTTTTTCCACAGGATAGGTGGCCACCACTTTCCTCATCCTGTCCTCTAGTTCTCCAAGTGGACTTATTTTCCTCTTCTTCTTCTTCCTAATACTCACTTCACTTTTGCTATGCTGCCGTGCAAGATCAACACAAACCATCATTAGAACTTATGCTACCCCATCCTTACTTTTGCAAAAACTTTTTTCTCAGTCCACAGCCTATTTCATCTTAATCATCTTCAGATAATTTTGCAGTGTAGAAGAAACATCCATGTTCTCTCCCAGTTCACTGAAGTTCCCCAGCAGTTCTTGTCCCACAGAAGGACAGAAATCTCCACCGTCTGGATTACTGCATTCAAACCATGTTTTCTGCCTCCATTTCTACACATCCAACACAACCGTCCATGGGACAGTCACCTAGAAATGTGGATACCGGAACACTCCGAAAGAAGTAAATGACTTTCAGTCTACTTGCAGAAATTGAGGCTTGTTAAGCACAACTGCCACACAGCTCCTGTCAGCCAGCAGCAAGGGTTGGCAACCCTACAAAGGGTGGGAATCCAGGAGCTGAGCGTGGAAACAGGTCGGGTGCATATTGAGGTATATTAACGGAGTAGCTTAATGGGGAAACCCAAAGCACCTGGCATCTGTGGTAATCTTATGGAGACAGGATTTTTTTTTTTTTTTCAAAGCATCATTTATTAGTCCCTGTTAGCAGGATTTTCCCTTTAGTTTGTACGCATACTTTCCTGTGTAGCTGTAGACCTTTTTTTATGTGGTTTCTTACTGTTTTAGTAATTGCCATTCAGTGTTCATACTTGTTGTTTGAGATTGATGAAGGACCGTGCCCATGTATTCTCACAGCTATCAGGTCTCATCCATGGTGATTTATCCCAGCCATTTCAAGCAGCACTTTGGAGAACATCTTAGCACAATTTAACAGCTTACTTCAGAGATAATCTGTCTTGGATCAGAATTGTGCCTTTTACTTATAGCATGTGCTGTACAGAATACTGACTGATATTTTGTTTTCTAAAAATGAGAACAACAACAAAACCTTGTCTTTCTCTGTTAGAAAAGCCCAAACTAAACCAAACCAAAGACACTGGAGGTTTTAAAAGCTGTAAAACCAGAGAAAACAAAGATTTGTTCTGGGGACCGAGTCCAGCATTCACAAACCTGCTTGTCTGATGATAGCTGCCTTTCAAAGAGAGGTCCTGGAGAGCCCGGGACACTTAGGTCAATTACACTGAGACACAATAAACAGTTTTCTCAGGCAGCAGAATTCACTAAAAAGCACAGGCACTCTGACCACCGGGTTTGCCATAAGCCCATCTCCATGCGAGTTTGGCTGCTGTTCTTGCCGTGAAGGAAGGGATTCAGAAAGCAGAGGGTGCTGTGACCCACACACCCGTGTCAGTGGCCTCAGCGTTCTCCTTCAGCCCCAGGATTAGCTGAAGCAGCTGAGAGCACACGGGGTCCAGGCCTCTCCCTCCTCCCCAGCCTGCAACCTTCCTCCTGCAGCTCCTCATCATCCCCCCTCTCCTCATCCCTCTGTGGGAACAGGCGTAGCTGGGGAGGACCCCAAGCCCTCACTGTGGGGGAAGAAGTCAGTGTCCCTCATGCTGCTGAGAAGCTTTGAGGTTTCATTCCTAATGACCTATATTTTCCCAAAGGTCTTTCAAAGTATTTGAAAGAATTTCAAGTGCTACATCAATCAAAAACAAAAGCAGAACAAAAACAAACTCACAAAAAGTAATGGAAAAGACAGACAGCCTTTTCCTTTTGGAAGCAAAGAGTCAGTGAGTTTTCATGGTGCTTCAAAATGATGTTTAAGTGCACTCTCTGCCTTAGACGCAGAGTGTAAAATAAAATGGTAATTTAGCGTTTATTTGTATTATCCCATGTAGGAGTCTAAGACAAAAAATGAAAGCCTGTGCTGTTGAAACCAGTCCCCTGTAGTTACAGGTGTTACAGGTAACTTAATTCCGTAGAAAACCTACTCCACTGGCTTTGAGTCACTCATTCATATTGCCTCTTCTGAAATTAGGATTTCCAGTCAAATACCATGAAAAATATGTACTTTTGTGCTTTTCCCATGTTCAAACATTCTTATTTCCTCCTAGATTTTGTAGATGCAGAAAAAGTAATTGTTTATGAAATTATTGTTATTATGAATGTGTACAACTCCAGGAGCCATTATAAACCCCAATCCACAAAATTCCTGAAGACCTACAATGAAAAAGATATTAGAGACTCTGGTAAAGCTGCATTCATTTGGGCATTTAGCGATCGTCCTGGAAAAAACAGCATCAACCTGTGTGATTGCCTTGGGACAGGGACAAAACTGTCAGCAATACATTCAATTTGTCAGTGATGTGGTGTGACTTCCACTGACTTAATTCTATCATCAGTTCGTACACTATGTTAAATAGCAGAATTAGAACTAAGTTATGAACATTTGAAAAGCACGACTTCCATCTACTTATAAGGTCTAGAATTTATTAATGAGCTCACTCTGAGACTTAAAACTCCAAAAAGCAAGCAAAGAAAAGAAAATCAAGCACATATGTTTATACACAAGCATGAATCACCTAAAGACTTTCAAGCTTGCCCTACTGAAAGATTTTATTCCAAACATTGCTCATTTATTTTTGTAATTAGAGCCTATAATAGACTGAGAGGGATAACAACCAGGTTCATTATAGTGTGTTTCTCTGTTTGAAAAATTTCATTTAAGACTTAATGTCTTGAAATATGTAAACTCAACATTTAATCAGACCACATCAGTTTCTGCAACCTATGTTCCAATCAATGCTGCAATTATAGATCAGCAAACACCACCTAGAAGAGCGTAGTAGCTACTGGTAAGTCTCTTGTTTAAAATCTAAGACTTTATGAATAAGATTAAACACAAGTTTACAGCCTTTTTAAAGAAGCATAAACTAGCTAGAATATTACCTTTAAGAGAGTGGAAGTAACAGATTATTTTCATTTTGGTGCAGTCAAGGTTTCCTTTAGTGAATATTCCTTTGAAATAAAATACGTTTTGCTTTCAAAATGTTGTGATTTTTTTTCTCATCTGCTATTCACTGTTTTTGACAACAAAATAACTACCAATTTTAACTCAAATTCAGAAACATTTTAAATGTTTTAGCTATCACTGAAACTCTTTATTGGTGATATCGCTGTGTTGCCTATGACAATTTGGAAACACAGAAATGTATTTTTTCACAAGAGTCCAGGGAGGTCCTGTGATTTCCCTTTCTGCATCTTGAAAGAGCATGCACTTGGAAATAATTAAAACATGCTCTCAAGTGTTATTCTGGAATTCTGTAGTTAGTATATTATTAGTGACCATTAGATTAAATAGAAGGGAAAAAAACAAGCAAGCTGGTATCTTCCCTATGTTTGGATGCCACTGAATGTGGTCAGGTGTCTTTAAAAGAAAAAAAAAAGCAAACAACAAATAAACCCCAAGACAAGATAAAAGGAATACACGTGTTGGTAAGGAACAAGAATTGTTTTGTTCTCATTTTGATCAACAAGCCATTTCATGCCCTTTACACAGAATATCTTCATGTTCTGCCAACAGATCTGGGACACACATGAAGGTATGCAAAATGGGACGACGCTAAATGATGTCATCAAGGGAAAAAGAATTCACAATTATCTTGTGTGCAACGGGTCTCCACCTGTATGAGGCTTTTCAGTTGCTTATACAGCCCATGACTCATGGAGATGCTCATGTGGACTGGGATGCTCCAAAGACCTTTGTATACAACACCATCATCGGGTAAGATCCCAGTCCTTACCAATTATAAAAAAAGAAATGAGCCTTTTTGTGTGAACAACAATTGACCCAGTTGACCCTGATCCCTCCAAAACCAGCACACATGATTTCCAATCAGAAGAAAACCTGAAATCCAAACCTTTGACGGTGTCACCACTCTCCTAATTTTTCAGGTTTTTTTCCATCTAATTTTTGTTACCCAAATTTGCATGGTCCATTAGTAACGTCATTCTGGTTAATCTTCAACCTGGGGTTACCTTGTATAATAGGAATTCCTCATAATCACAGTAGTAACTTGTCATTGCATTTAAGTGTCTGAAATCCCCAAACAGCCAAACATATTAGGGGCATCACGAGTTACAAACCCCCCAGTCAATTCCTCTCTGTGAAGAGAGCACATTTTTCCCTTCAGTCCCAATGCATGGGTGACTACTTTTCAAGGACTTTACTCTTCAAGCGGCACTTTTGTTTCACAGAAAAATGTCTCTGGTAGTAAAATGCACTGGGTAAAACTAAGTGTAGCGGGCTGAGCTTCCTTAGCGCTTCCACAGATGACTCTGGAAACCTGGCTCCCAGTACTGGTCACTGCCTACCGGCCAGATCGCAGTTATGATCTCGGTTCTGTATTTGTCTCCGTTAATTTCAGACGTCCTTTTGATTTCCTCTATGAAGCAAGCGAACTGTTTCCCCTAGATCAAAGAGCCCCCAGCCCACAAACTCAGATCTTTTGTATCAGTATTTCTCTTACTGGCTTGGACCGCACAACTGAAAACCGTAACAAAATGCAAACTGGGCAGACTGGAAACTCACCTGTGTGGCCAATAAAGTTCCTGAAAGGGAACGTTTCCCTCTCAGGCAGCAGAGACTATATGTACCATACGACATGCATAGGGAGCCAGGGATTTCAAGACCTTGACACAGCGTAGTTAAGTTCGTACTGTAAAAGCTTGTACGCAAATGCACAGAGTGATTCCCCCAGCGTGGTTTCGAATGCCGTTGCTGGCACTGCGTGTCCTGCAGTGGGCAAGTCTCTTTGTCTGTCATGCTGCAGGATGTCTCATACAGTCCTCGTGAAAATAACTGCCAGAAAAGTGCTTCCTTATTTGCCAGCCAAACGCCAGAGCTAAATACACCCCTTGCAAAGCTCGGTTAAATTGTCTGTAGTTTTCCCCTATTGCTCTGCTCTCTGAGCTCCATAACACATAAAGAATTCAGCATGGGAAAACCAGGGATCAAGTAATGGCATGTAAAAGGTAACCTGGATTTTTAAGAGTTTAAGCTGAGACACTAAGGCATAACGACATGACTGAGAAGCTACTTAGTACTTCAAAGACCCAGAGAGGAAAGCGGTTTCTTAACATCAGTCTTGATCTTAAACTACCCGAAAAGAAAAGATTCCCCCTAAATCCTTGCCAGCCGTGAAAGGATGCAAAGTGTGTAACAGAGTTGTATCATAGGTAAAAGGAGGAATACGGACAGCTCCAACTGCAGCCGTATTGCAGCCAATATTTGATAAACTCTCCCAAAGCAGCGAAGCCACTTCACAACTAATGGGGGATCAGGAGGAAAAATTTCTCCTTTGCCTTGATTTCTCAGCTATGACTACCCCAGCACAAGCCCCATACCCGAATTATACCACTCTTCCACAGACAATAATCTGCAGAAATAAACATTTCACACAAAGCAGAGAGGCCACTGAATTTGAGTATTGTGTACGATAGACATTTTGCCATTATGATACCCATTACAATACCAAATGAAAGTTTTCTTTTCAGTGTGCTTTTTCTAAAATAAAAAAATGTTCCAATGTTTCCCTCTTCTTCTCTCAAAACACTGTTTCTGTGATAAGAAAGATTGGTTTACCAACATGTTCCTTCAGCGGCACTATTTTTTCACGCACAAATATTTTTGCCAACATTTGTTTGATGGGTTTTACACCCCTTATAACAGAATAGGGAAGAAGAAATAACTGTTTAAATCTTTCCATTTGTGGCTTAACCTTACTGAAGAGGCCTTGAAGCAAAGGCAGAAGTGATATGCTGTAATGAAACACCACTACCTCCTTAGAATTTCGGCTTAATAACATATGCTTAACATATTCTACAAAGAGAAAAGTTGTGATTTCCAGGTACAACTGTCCCAAAACAGCCCAAGGCATACTAAACTTAGTAGAGGAAATCCAAAATTTGCCAGAATTATGCTGATCCTTGGCTCATTTGGGATCGAGTCCAATGACTAAATTGCCATATCATTCCACAAAAAATCCCTCACAGGTGATTTACGTCACTCATGACAGCAGAAAAGTTGTAGTCTGAGTTACGCAAAAGAGCCCAGATAGACAGCACAAAGCACAGTAGAAAAATTAAAATTAAAATTATTCCTCTTACTCCTGTGTGGACAGATCTATTGAAGCATATACATCCCATGCTGCTTCACTTCACATCACACCATCTTGTGTTTGCTTTTTCATCACCAAAACTTTACTGCAAGGCATGAATCAAGTTATAAACCTTGAAAAATCTCTTCTATATTTAATTTCATGCCTCCTCTACCAGGATGCAAGCAAGAAAACCTCCTATTTAATTGCCTGTAACGTCTCCTTGTGACATTTCTGGTTCACTTCGCTGCATCATTGTTCTTTGATGAAGACATAAAACAGAGTTCACATTGTGAACCTTGCCCCAGGCTTTCCTCAGCAGTACATGATAGGCTTTTGCAGCTATGAAACTGTAGTGTGCTGTATAAAAGCTAAAGTCAAAGGCATCCTCTTTCAATTTGTACGTTATTATCTACTATACTCAATGTGAAAAGCTGATAAAATACAACAGATTTTTCTGTTGTAATCATCTCTGCATAAAGCCAAGCTACTAAGGAATAAGTCATTCACACAAAGCAGTGATATTTACACGTGTTCAATACTTCTCTGATGTATCTGAGCATCTCACTTAACTAATACATTTATCCTAAGAGTACTAATGAGATTGAGACGGTTCTCTGGATGAGTGGTGTCTGAGACAAGAAATGATTTGCTCAAGGTCGCACAGAGTAGTCATGGTAGAGTACAAAATCCTTGCACCTTCAATATCCCAAGGTCACGTCTTAACCATTGTATTATTTATAATTCATATACTGACATCTAAATGTAAAGTGTTCAGAAGACTTGCCATATTACCCTCAAAGATGTCTTTCTGACTTTTTCCATCAGTATCCTCAGAAGCTTCTGCCACCTCAAGGAGCAGATGCTTGTTCCCATGCCGTCTCTCAGAGGTCTGAGAGCATCCCATTGCCCAGGGATACACTCTACTGACCACCACCGCAACTCGGTGCGGAGGCCAGTCAGGCCTTGGGCTTTGCTGTTGGGGAAGACATTGAGCAAAGCCAGGGGAGTTATCTTTTCGGCCTTTAGCTCTTCATTGAAAGCAAATCTGTGTTCCCAGGTGCATGAATTTAAGCCTGTCCTGTTTCCCCGGGATTGTCTGTTTTCCCCTGCACTACCCAGTTCCATTTGAATTGAAAGTGCAGAGTGGCTTTGGAGTAGGTCTCAAACTTAAAAGGCAACAGGGAGTATTTTCCTCCCTCTTCTGTTTGACAGGAAGAGTTTGTATTCAGAAAAGAGATAACTGTGGGAAACCCCTATTTCCCATTAGCTTTAATGAAGCCAGGGAGATGCCTTCAGCCTCAGTGTCTGGCTGATGTATGATCTTGGTCAAAGTTTTGCTGCTGTTCCTCAGCAAGATGAGGAGCATATCAGAATGTCAATAAAATATCTAGGACACGTTTTTCAGGTACCAGGAGTTGTATACAGCACGTGCTATGGTCAAGCACTCATTTTATCTCTGTGTGATGAAGGGCTACATAGCAACATCTAAAAATACATTAAAACCGTCAGCAAAAACATATACTAGAGTAATTTAGAAACACTTCTGCATCCAGTGGCACTCTCCTTTAGGATGTCCATAACCGTAGGCGCTACTAAGGTTATAAATTTCAACTCCAGTTAAGAGTTTACCCCCAAATAATTAAAAATACGTAGAGTAGTTTAGGAGTGTTTAAGTGTATTACACGTGGAACAGGCAATAGCTCACAAGGATGGGGGATCCAAGCAGGTGGGCAAAGAGAGGAGACTGGAAGAAGACGAGGAAGAAGAGAAGTAAAAAGTGTTTGCGTGTACAATCACGTACAATTCATCTGAAGTTGAACGAGGCTCTGTGTAAGATGCGCTAATGTCAATGTCAAACAGAAAAGCAGCCCTGTTTGTGGGACCGTATAGCAGGTAAGCAAGCTCAGGAAGCACCCTGTAAACCAGACACCCGCAATCTATGACTAGGCACATTTCTTTCTTTCTTTATACCTGCTTTCCGTGGCATTTCTCTTTCACTTCCTCAGACAGTTGAAAAGTCTGTAGACCCTCATACAAGCAATATTCTACTTGTTTATGTGCTCTGGATTTTGCACAGAATAATGCAAATGTCACAGAATCACAGAATCACAGCATAGTCAGGGTTGGAAGGGACCTCTGGAGATCATCTAGTCCAACGCCCCTGCCAGAGCAGGGTCACCTACAACAGGTTGCACAGGACAGCGTCCAGACAGGTTTTGAATGTCTCCAAAGCGGGAGACTCCACAACCTCTCTGGGCAGCCTGTTCCAGTGCTCCACTACCCTTAAAGTAAAGAAGTTCCTCCTCATGTTAAGATGGAACTTCCTATGTTCAAGCTTGTGCCCATTACCCCTCGTCCTATCAATGGGCACCACTGAAAAAAGACTGTTCCCAACCCCCTGGCATCCTCCCTTCAAGTATTTGAAAGCATTAATAAGATCACTCCTCAGTCTTCTCTAGACTAAAGAGACCCAAGTCCCTCAGCCTTTCCTCATATGAAAGATGTTCCAATCCCCTAATCATTTTTGTAGCCCTTTGCTGGACCCTCTCCAGCAGATCCCTGTCTTTCTTGAACTGGAGAGCCCAGAACTGGACGCAGTACTCCAGATGCGGCCTCACCAGGGCAGAGTAGAGGGGGAGGATGACCTCCCTCGACCTGCTGGCCACACTCTTTTTGATGCACAAGATTTATTTCAGTACACATGCCTAAATGTGTAAATGGAACCTGTGATAATCCGGTGTTGTGCTGGGAGAGCAGGGGGAAATTCACCAAGATACATGCTGCCTTTCTCCCCGGGGAATCAATACATTCCCACCAAAGAACCACCTACAGAAGGGATTTCATATAAAATCAATCTCAAACATTTAAATTACACCATTGATTTTTTGGTGCTTAATAGCACTTGCCATTGACATTCTGTTTAGCTTGTTTTAACCTTTTTATTTTTATGGGTTGTTTTCTGCTTTTCTTCCTCATATGTCCTCATTTGTCCTCATATCACCCTCATGAGGGTGATAGGACAAAACTGGTGCCTCTGTGACCAGTTTCTGTTAGCAACGGCAACACAGTAAGACGAGCTCAGCCCTGATCTCTCTGCCAGTGAAGCCTGATGGTTGTCTTGTACTGGCAGGACTTTTAAGCCTCCGGTCCCAGGAATAGTCTTTGGTTTTCGTTTTCACTGAATTTTCTGCTCAGAGAATAGTATTTCAGGGGGCATTTTACTTGCTAATGACCTGCAGGGCTGCATCTCAGATATCAAAGGGACTAGGCAGTGATTTTAGAGAAACTAGCGTGGTCTTGGTTCCAGGCGTTATTCCTGCCCATCCTCAGCAAATACAGCAGCTGGACGCCGACATGCCAAGGATGAGCCCCTGCAGAAATGGAAGCCAATAGCTTATGATTAAGATGTGCATTTGGAGAAGCCTTCCCACTGAGAGTTCTTCATTAAAGAACAGGATGACGTTTATCTTCATTTCTTGAGCAGTACAGCATCCAGCCTTTTGTGCAGCATTTTCAGTCCAGGCATACCAGTATTTGTCTTACAGAAGCGGGTGAAGGCGCCCTTTCACAGGTCAGATTGCCAAACAGGAGAGGTCCTGCCTCCCAGACCTCAAAAGCTAACACCCAGGTGGTCGTTACGTCCTGAAAGCAAACATCTCTAGATTCCTGCACTGAAAGGCTAAATTAATTCAATGGCATTACCATGCACTGCATGGATTAAAATACACATTTCATTCCTTGCAGGATCGGTGCCTTCTTAATGCTGCTGTTCTGTTGCCGATAGACCTGGGTTATGGTCAATTACAGGACAGACACTAGAAAGGCCCCTCAGAGTTTAATGAGCTGTGGGTTAAGCTGCAGACATGTTTGCCAAAGCATCCCAGTCTGACTGGCATTGCCATGTAGCGTACAAGGTGACTCCAATATGCCTTCCCCATTTACAATGCATATCAGTGCACTATTGTGAATAAATGTCAGCCAAAGGCATTAAACTCTTTCCTTGGCTCGGTGGAATATCAATAAAATTATAAGATTCTGTGTTAGGAAAAGCTATGTTTACTTATGTCTTGATCAGGTAGTCTTCAAATACCCTGAATGAGCCCTCTAAGAAACCAGTAAAACTAGAGAAATGAAAATAATCACAGTTCGTGTTAAAGTACTGGTAAATAAAATTAATACTTTAAGATAATATCTCCCCAAGTCCACTTATAATCAGAAGGAAATGTTATGTTGGTCTTGCAAACAAAGGCAAAAATTAGCTTCACAAATTATGCTATAACCTAGGCAAGGATTATAGAAGCATTTTTACATAAGTATGTAAAAATACATTCTGGAGTATATTTGTTTGTGTTCGTTTTTCTTAAAAAAAAATTGCTGGAGACCTTTTTTTTTTGAAAACAAATGAAAGCAAATGTGAGAATTGAAACTGACATTGATTTCAACTCCAAATAAAACTGATGTTGGATTAAAGAGAAGATGGAAAAAGTTGTACCAGAAACCACTTTGAAAGATCCGACATCCAGAGGGAAGAGGAGCAATGTGAGCAGTTTACGTGACCAGTTACAGGATTTGATCATGCAGAAATGATACTCATTTAGACTCCAGAAGCACATTTTTGCTATAATCAGCTATTGCACTTTCTTAAGAGTCTTTTATTACACTATCTGTGTTTCTTTAGTCTTATGTCCCTGACTCATGTGTCTTCAGCAATTTTAATTAACAGCGACAAGAAGAAGTGGTTTACTCGCAGGGAAAAACCAGTCCTCATACTCCCAAACCAATCAGCAGCTTAACTAACCAAATACTTCTGGTTAGAGGTGGTTATTACCCACACTGTTTTTGTGCACATCTGTCTATTTCACCGTGCTAGAAAGCATTAATAACCCATTGCCATGAGACCTTTACTTTCCCAATATTGCAGATGGCTGCAAGGAGAGCGGGATTTCCTCCTGAGGACTGCTGGTCTAATCATCTGCTGCTGTGATCAAAAGGGACAGAAAATTAGCTCACTTACTGGGAATCCAGCATAGGCAGTCAGATGCCACCACTCAGCCCCAATGGTTCCGAGGGCAATGTCAACGTACCATCTGCCAGCAGGTGGGAATGTATGAGAAGTGAGATACCTTATATATATTATCAGAACCAGAGAAAAGGTCACAGTACCCCACAGGAACATCTGATATGGCACAGAGCAAAACTCAGCTCTAAGTTAAGCAGCTGCTTTCCTTTGTAAGGTTTTTGCATGTTCCCTGAAGCACAATGACAATGCTCTCTGCTGGAAATACAATGGCCCTGGATTAGACAATGCTTTCATTTATAGGAACCAAAATTCCGATGTCTAAAAATTACCAAAGTAGAAAAGAATCCAACCCAAGGAAGAATTTCACCCTCTGTTCTCAAGCAGAACATTCTGAGTTTAGAATGAATTTCTTTCCCCATGCTGTGCTGAGCTCAACTTTAATTACAGTGAAAAAAAAGAGTACTTCGCCAACTCCTCAGGGGAAACAGCACCCAGGAAAGACGAAGATAAGACAGCTTCAGTCCACAAGAGCTGCTTTTGGCTAGACAAATTTAAAATCCCAGGAGATCAAGATATAATCTCTCACACCCTTCTGCAGAACAATGACGAGCTGCAGCATCACTGCCGCAGGGAGAACATTACCGGGGAAAGAGGGGAGCAGCAACGTGGTGACACAGGCACTCCTGGTGGAAGAAGAATGGATGTGCCACCAGGAAGGGACACTTGCTCTACTCTAGAAGGCAATGCGTCAGGCGTGTGTAATAGACCAGAATAACTGGTGCTGAAAAAGTGTTCAACCCACACACCTTTTTATTTTTGTAGCTATCCTTTCCCTTAACCAGCAGAGAAGATATGTTTTTCATTTACAGATGAACATTAACACTTTAATGGGATGGGGGTTCACATCCAAGGTGAAGGCTTTCTGAGAAGGCAAAATCTACTTATCCTCTGTAATTGGGCCGAGCTTCTCCAACCTCACCACTGCAGGAGAAGACGCCTGCACCTGTTTTCACCTCATTTCTGAGATTTCTCTAGTGTCAGCAGGTACAGTATGAGTTTCACTCACCGCCAGTAAGGGTTTACTGTGAAATACTCAGTGCCATGCTGCTCTAAGGCTGCTAACAGTGCCAGACGCTCCAACAAGCATTTAATTTCAGTGAGTCCTTACATCTCCTAAGCTCCTACAAAAAAGCAGCATGTTTACAATCAACACTACAAAACATCAGCACTTAAATGGCACGTGGCAATAACAGATGAATTTTCTATTTTATCTTATATCAGAAACCATGAGCACACACGATGAGACCAAGAGAGAAAACTCTTCATACCCTTCTCTACTCTGTTTCACTTCAGGCATATCCTTCTCATCCCTAAATGAGCACAACGAAGTATATGATGCAGAGCTCCCCTAAAGGAGGGGAAAAGGCAGGTTTATCCCCAGCTGCATAACACGCATGTCACATACCACTACTTGCAGCAAAGTCCTGTGCCAAAAGTGTTGCCAGAAAGTAGCTTCTTCCAATATACACTCCTCCAAAAGGTTTTCTGAGCAACTAATTTTCTTAAGTAGCAAAGAGAATGGGGGAGGTGCCTCACAGAGTGGCCCACTGAGACCTCTGTCCTGGTGTATTGAGGCTCCTCCTGAATCCCAGTTCAGTGAACCTGGTAATAACTTATATTTGATGGTCTTTTAATGGGATTTAAAGACTTCTTAAACGTGCTCTGTTGTGTTAAATGATTTGCTTAGCAAAGAGTGTTTGAGAGGACTAGGGGGGAGGGAGGTGGTTTGTTTACCTGGGGTAGAAACATTGAATTCTGACTACTACCTGCAGATAAATCTGAAACGCTTCCAAGGAAAGCTAAAAAATGAAAAGTTCATTTAAAACCAGATATTTTTTTCCTGTATAAAGCTTCAATGATCAAAGCTAATGTCTTTTACTAAAAAGAAAGAGAACGTTTTGGTAACTTTTGGTAACTTTTGCATTTTTTTAATTGGCTTTGAACGCACAATGGAAACTGAGTTAACATGATTTTTCTCTGCTGTTTCGTGTACAGGTCAAGCAGATCTGCATTTGGTAAGAAAAGTGTGATTTCTATAATTTACAAATCAGGAGAATGTCTCTTTGCTCTTATGTGTAGAGAAACTACATTTCTGGCAAGGTGTGAATTGAAAGGGCACTCTAGTGAAAGGCTGAAAGAGTGAACTATAAAGACAAATTATTTGCTGAAGATTATTCTTTAAAGTAGCTTTGAAATATTCAGTTTTCCATTCTTTGGGCCCCTGAGGTTTCAGTCTTTACTGCTTTGCCCAACTGCCTTGCCTGGAAACGCTCTCCGTAGACAACACCCCCAGTGTGAAGGCTCAAAGATCGATTCTGACACCTTCTGTTGAAGAAGCAGCTTGTCCATAGTTAATTTCGATTTCTCGTCCCATGCTAAGGAATTTAAACCTCTGAAAAGTAGGATTCTACTCCTTTCTTGTTCACTTTGCTTTTGTTCCGCTGTGGATACAGCTGTAGGGAATTCTGTGGAAAAAATCCTTTGAAAGGCACAGCTGGAATAACCCATGGTGAAGAAGCATCTGCTCCGGAGTTTGCCCTCTCAGTCACAGAGACACTGCTTGCATTTCTGCCATGGGTCTGTGGGGGACCCAATGAAGTGCCCTTGTTTAACTTATTTTCCAGGTGAATTCCCCTGTTTCAGGTGTAAGGCATGTAAGGTTTTGAGTGACAGGTCTGCAGGGGCAAAACCTGCTGCAGGGAGCGTCAATGTGTTTGGCTTAAGACGCTGAATTCCGACTAGTAAGGGCTAGAGAAATGAAGTTCACTGTGTCGATAGTTCCAGCAAGTATAAAATAGTAATGTTCAGGTGACACAGGGACTGCACTGTGCACTGAACAGGGTATTGAACATCCCCAGTTGACAGAAGTTTTCACTATAAGCCATCAAGACTGATCAATAATGGGCAACAGCCATGGGAACGAGGAGGAAGCAGTAACTCTAATGTATTTATGCTGTTGAGGAAGACCAAACGCATTTCTCAAAAAAATCTTCTCAAATCAATATTGACTATTACTGGTTTGCTCGTATTACACTATATCCTTATAAACACACTGACTGTCAGTGAAGTGGAAATAAACCCCCACCCCACCTCCCACCTCCAGAATTTTTTTCCTAAAAATAGGAATTGAGGACTTTGTCTGGCAATTATTCAGGCCTATTTTCATTCCCCCCAAAGAGGAAAAAAAACTAAAGACACACTGTTACAGAGACAGCTTGACTGGCACTACCACTTTTCCAATTACAGTGTGACTGATTTTCATCGTCTTTTCTTATTTTTCTACCTCCTACCCACTGGTGAACGTCCCACAAACTCAGGCAGGAAAGCTTATATCCTCCTCCACAAAAGATGGCATACAGTAAAGGGTATAGTATGATTTCTAATAAAAACCTTCAAAACTGACAGTGTGAAAGTCTCACACGCATGAAATAATAAGAAACTTAAAAAATCCTGCTCTAAAATCGTCAGAGATGAATTGGACACCTCTCTTGGATTTCAGCAGCTTTCATTCCAAACTTGCATAATCGTAACGCTATTCCAGTTGAGCAGGTACAATGTTTTGGAAACTTGACACTGAAAATCAGAGCCACTCCCCTTCCCCTTTGCTGAATGTCCATAATTTGGAAGTTTGGAGTGTTTTTTTCCTATATATGCAGCCATAGAGAGGCTCTGTGAGTATTATTTTCTGAAGTACTCCTCTTTGAAAGCTCCCAAGCAGGGGGTCCTGTAAAAGGAAAGTGAAAACCTGTGATAGGAAGTACTATTAGTTGTAATTGTTCTGAACACAGAAAAGTGGTTGGGAAATTCTCTAAAATGCCTCTAACGGCTGTCACATTTCGCTGCCTGTCACTTGCATGTAATCAAAGTGTCAAGAGGTTTCACTGTAGCTGAAATTCTACCGTAGAAAGAGAAGGAACACTGCATTTAAACAGACACAGACTACTTTCAACATCAAAAGAAGGATGTGAGGAGTGTGTTAATCACACAGCATTTTTTTTTTGCTAGTTTCTGAAGTAAAACAGGAAAAAAGGACATTACCTGTGCCTGACGTGGTCTGACCTATTCCAGCTATAAACTGAAATCCCATAGTGAAATTAGACAATTATTACTGTCTTTCTACAGACTCTTTCACAAGCTCTTGATCCCAGTGAGAGTTCTCATCCAGAGTCACACATCTCTGGCTCTGGAGAAGCGAAGCCCCTTCTTCCTCTTCCAGAACTGGTCTCTTTAAAAGGACCGTACTGAAAATACAAATCTATAGGTTGGGAATAAATTAGTAAAGCTTCAAAACAAAAAGAAAAATCTAGCATAACATTTGTGCAAGCCATGCTAAGCAAGACATGCAGCGTTTGTTCACTACTTCAGCCCTTACTATTCAGTGCTTAAATTATGGGACCCTTGAATGCCGATCGATGGCAAATCTCTCTCTTCCTACACAGCGGCAGAGTCAGGGTGTCCAACAGAAGGGCTGCTGGTCTGCCCGGTCTCTAGAGAAATGTTTTGCGAGCCTCTGCTCCCAGACTAAATGAACTAGTCTATCTCAGCGATGTTAGATATGGCTTTATCACCACCAGAGGCTTCAAATACTAGATAAATCAGTCATGAGGACAGGAATTTTCAGTGTGAAGTGGAGCCCACTGCTCTACCACCAACATCATGTTATCTGTAGAAACCTGTTTGTGGAAGAAAGGTCTAAGCAAAAGAGACGTTGCTGCCTAGGTCTTATCTCCCCTTATCCAGGAGAGCACGCTTCCTGCATACGCTGTTTGGTCACTCAGCTAGGCTTTACAGTTCCTAAACTTTCTGAAGAACTTTGTGATGACATCTCTGTGTTACCACATTTACATTTAGAAGCAGCTGATGCAACAAAACTCAGTAGTCAGAGAAATTAGTAAATACGATTATCATTCATAGTACTGGAATTGTTTGGAGTGGCTTTTTCCCCTTTCTTCAACAGAGAGGAGCCTTAGCGACTCTTAGGTCTTCTTTTGCTGCAGCTTATACAAAACAGCAGGAGAGAAGATGAGCAGGTTCAGAAAAATACACCTATACACTTTCTTTTTCCCTAAGAAATGTCAACACAGTGTTTCAGTGTGCTCCAGTAATAAAATTCTGTATACCAAATATAAACCATTCACGGATTCAAGTTAAACACTTCCAGAGAAAGGCCATCTACTGCTTCTCCAAGCTGGAATGAAAAGAAATCATGATCAAGATCCATTTTAACGAAGTCACCCTTACAATATTAACTTTCACCTGTCCTTTTTCATGAGCTTTCCTTGACAGAAAACCTTGAAAATCCAGGATGGATTAAACTATGGACAAGACATGCTATTTATTCTCTTCCATGTCTGAAAGAGTTTACAGCTGAAAAACACGTGATTACAAGACACCTGCCAGCTGGGTAATGCATGCACAGTACTCTAGAGAATGTTGCTGAAACAGACTGTGGAAAAACTATGCTAATGCTTTTCCAAAACTGCCATTGCAACAGAGACTGGCCCATTTCATGTGTCCAGAGTCTCGCTTGTAATAACGCAAGGGAGTGACATTTAACAGGGCACAAAACAGATATTGCTTTGGCGTGCTACATATGAGGAAGCAATGAGCACACCATCAGAAGCTGGAAAATCCCATCAGAACAAAAACCTGTAACAATTCAAAAGGGAGTGGTTTATTTCAGCCTTCAATGCAACTGAAAGAACAAAACCTGTGTTTTGTGATTCTTGTACACAACCCGTTCTTTCAGTACCGTTGAGATTAGGTTGTCTTGGTTGCCTTAGTATTTTCGTTATGAGTTAGTAATTCCTAATGCTCAGAAAAACAAAATGCAGTCTTAGAGATGGGTTCATTTCTAAATAGTTAATTTTGTTAGTTCTACTGTTGATCGTGTAAGTAGCTCTGAGATCACCATCACAACGCCAGATGCCAGCCAGCTGTCACGTCTGCATTATACTGGAAAATGTTCTTATCCAAGTAGGTCTTCAATGGACACCTTCTCACCTGCAAAGATACTTAAACTAGAGATGCTTAAACTACCAGTGTTTACCTCACCATGTTGAAATCCCTGACTCTAACCTGTGGCCAAAGTCCTGCAGAAACTGCTCCTCACAGTGGGAACTGGACTGCCAGTTTCAGCAAGGGTGAGGCAGAGTACTTCTGAAAAACAGTTGCCTAGCTATTCACCCAAACATGGTTCAGCGTGGTTGAAGAAAAATAATCTTTCCTAATAACTCCTTTCCAGGGCTGTTTCAGGAAGAATGCAGCTGCCTGTTAATTTATGGTGTGAATTATTCTATATTTCCTCTTCTGAGTGCTCCTTTATGGAGTAAACCCTAGGTGACATTTTTCTGTCTTCCTTTAATTTTCTCTGTGGCTCCCAAAAGCCTGTTTTAGGAACAGATCTAACAGCAGAGGCTTTAACTCAAGCACTCAGGATGAGCAATCACTCTGAGCTCTTACAGTGGCACATGCAACAAAACAGGAATACAGGCCAGAAAATTCTGACATTTTTATCTTGTTCTCTCAGTCCCTGTAGGGTCACCTCTTCTAAATGCCAGTGACCATTTCTCACATGTATTTATAAGGTTCATTGCTGATAAACAGCACATATACATTGGTCAGTTTGTGTATCATCACTTCCAGCTCATAGTCCTCTGACCTGGGACATGATAAACTCCTGCCCAAAGTAAAAATATGAAGTGAGAGGGTAAACAGATACAGACTTCAAGAAAATACTACAAATATTCCCACATCCGCTGATTGTTTCTACCTCCAGCCTCCCTCTGGGTACATTTACAGGCTATTTTAGTTCTTCTCACAGCACAGATGAGCTGAAATTTCCCATGGAAATCGTGGCTTCTCAGCACACTTTGTTCTGTGCAAAGATCCAACCCTTATCCTTAAGGAAAGAGTGTTGCATGTGGTGGGCAAACTAGGCCATAAGAACCATGAGATCAGATTCCAGTATATGAAGAGAGAAGAAAAATTCAAAGTTTAAAGTTGCCATTAAAACATGGGAGGTAATCAAAGCCGGAGAAGTCAAACCTCCTCCCTGCTGAGCACCAGGTCTTGCTGGAGCACCAGACCTCCCGCACCAAGGCCTTTGCTGGGAACCAAGAGTGTGCCTCAGACTGTTCAAGGGCAAGGGTCCTGGGTGAGCACAGAAACACAGGGTGAAAACCAAGATTCGCTGTTGTGCAGTAGTACTGATGACCTTGCACTTAATTGCAGTTAGGCAGAGGAACTATTGGTCCTAGAAAGTGTATGAGGTGAATACCAATGCACAAATACTGCCAGTTCAAAGCAGATAATTTTAACAGAATTGGGGGTTGCAAAACCATGCAAAGTCACCTGTGCCCAGGGAAGCACATCAGTAATACCAAACAAGGCTGAAGCAGTCTAAATTACAACCTTGGAAACACTGGATTATGGTGCAAACGTGGTAGAATTGGGATCAGTGAGGGAAAAGTAATTAGGAGAGGAGCTGGTTATTTGGTCAAAGTTTGGGTGGAGAGAGGGAGGCAGAAGAGTGGAGAAGAGGTGCATGGACTGAGAGAACAAATGGAAAGAAAACTTCTGATACCAGGTGTGGAAGAGAAGAGGGGCAACTGCAGAGTTACACAGTCAGATTTTGTCCCTCTTAAGACTGCTTGTGTAACAAATGGGAGTGACAGTCAATCGCGCCTCATCTGCCTCTGTTCCCCTCAGCAGTCTGTAAACCAGAGATTAACCTGAGCTGGAGAAAAACTGTCACCTAAAACACAGCAGCGGTTGCTGGCTCACTCTTTTTCACCTCCTGACACTCCTGAAGGATCTCTTCTGAAATCAGCAGGTTTCTTTATTCTGTTCCACTATTCAGTGCAAGACAATGAGCATTACTTTTCTTCGCAATATGCTTTCCCTGGGAGTAGATGATGACGGCAGATGGGAATGTTCTGGTCTCTGAGACATGTGCCGTGTCAATGCAAGTGAATGGCACAAGTTTCTATCTTAACCTCCAGGCCTCCCCCACAAGAATGAAGAGAAATCATGTTCACAGAAATGAACAAACCCAAAGAGAGTCATGGTGGGTTCCTATTGGCTTCTCGCTTTCAAACAGCTCAACTTTCCTTTCCTTGAGAGCTCTCCCATATGCAGAAAGAACTGATGATGTCATGGTGTTATCTCAAGACAAGTGAGTCTGACCAAGCTTTTTTGGGACAGGAGCTGGAGACTGTTTCACAAAAAGCACAGCTAAACCAAGCTCAGCGAATTTCCAGAACAATTAAAATGCTTATTCTTGAGTTTGTTTCCCCCCATGTTCATCTTCTGAAATGGGGTCAACATGCGATAACAGGCATTATAAAATTTCCCCTCTGTGTTCAGAGCTTTCCAATTATTCTTAAGGAAGAGAGGACAGAATCAATGACAGCTATAGCAAATCTGTCTGTATTTTGTCAATTAGCAGACTCTGGAAGCAACGTCCCTGAAGAATGAGGTGTAAGACCTACTTGACATCAGTACTCTCTATCACATCAGGAACATGCCCAGGGGCATTTCTGTAAGAACATCAATGATAAGGCAAAGATTTCTCTTCATTGCAGAATTAAGACCTTGTTCCTTGCCAGTCTCAGCTCAGAGTGGTCAACAAGTTTGTTTGTTCCCCAAAGTCCAGTTTTGCCTTGAAAGCATAGTAACAGCCAAATTCCTTTACGTACAGGTCCTGGAAGAAACGCTTTGAAATCTGGACTGACTAAAATCAACATGCAAAGCTCTCATTGATTTCAAAGGTAGGAAAGGTTTCAGGAAATGGTGTTTATAGAAAGATTTGTGTTAAGTATTCTTCTGGGCTGTATATTCAGGAGAGCATTACTGCTGCATACATGTCCGGATCCCTCAGCAACTGAGAGAGCCCGACGTACTGAAACGTGAGCACATTTCAAAATGCAGCCCAGCTACAATTTGGCTTGTGTAAGTGATGTTTGGATCAAGAACCAAAGAACTGTATGGAGAAAAGGGGGTTCCAATATAGTTCTTAGTTCTTGCATCTGTCATTACTAATTAGAAACACTGATTAAGTCTTGTTTAAGCACTCAAAAAAGAACCCAGTAGTTGCTAGGTGGCTGTGACATCGCTCCACAGACTCTTCTGTGAATGGGAGGTCAAGGGAAAATGGTCAGTGATCCTTGCTTCAACTGCTCTGTTCCAGTCAGCACAAAAGGCATTCATCAATGATCTCCAAAGCCAAGAGGCCAAAACCAGTCAGGCAAGGTGAAATGAAAGATTTAGATCCTAACCACCGCATTCTTGACCTTGAGGCACTTGTGCTGCTAGAGGAAGAGGGTTATCAAGCCAAGCACAAGAAAGTTCAAGATTTCATACTCACACTGAAGTTTTGAAACCCTAGCCAAATTCAATTCATTGCAGTAGATATGCGCAGTGCTGCTAGGTAAAAGCAGCTCTGCAGAGCCTTGGTTAAAGGCTTAGAAGTGTAAGGAGAGCTTGTGTGATAAATTAAATCCCTTTCAAATCCCGTTTTTGAAGTCTTAGAGAGGAGATAAAATATCACTGCAAATAGGCTGCCCTCTCCCTTTCAATGTGTCGTGTCAGAAAGGCATCAAAAATCTCCAAGGATGGAGACTCCACAACCTCTCTGCGTAACCTGTTCTATTGCTCAGTCACCTTCCAGTAAAAATGTTTTCCTTATGTTCAGAGGGAATCTGTTGTGTTTTAGTTTGTGCCCATTGCCTCTTATTCTCTCACTGTTCACCACTGAAAAGAACTAGGCTCCACCTTCTTTGCACCTTCCCTTCAGGTATTTATAGACATTGACAGGATCCGCCCTTACCTCATCTCTTCAGCATTCTCTTCTCCAGGCTTAACAGCCCTGGTCTCTCAGCCTTTCCTCACAGGAAAGACACTCCAGTGCCTTTGTCATCCTTGTGGCACTTTGCTGGACTGTCTCCAGTATGTCCATGTCTGTCTTGTACTGGGGAGCCCAGGACTGGCCACAGCATTCCAGATGTGATCTCACCAATGCTGAGCAGAGGGGAAGGATCATCTCCCTCGACCTGCAGGCAGCACTTCTCCTAATGCAGCCCAGGATACCATTAACCTCCTTTGTGGCAAAGGTTACCTTGCTGGCTCATGTTCAGCTTGGAGGACCTCCAGGTCGTTTTCTGCAAAGGTGCTTTCTAGCCAAGTGGACCCCAACATTGTTTGGTGGCTGGGCTTGTTCTTCCTAAGGTGCAAGACTTTGCGTTTCCCTTTGTTGAATTTCATGAGGTTCCTGTTGGCCCATTTCTCCAGCCTGTCGAGTTCCCTCTGGATGGCAGCACAATCCTCATGCATTATCAGCCACTGCTCCCAGTTTTGTGCCATCGGTGAGCATTCTGAGGGTACACTGCCTTGTTATTCAGATCATTAACAAAACTTGAACAGGACTAGGACTAAGGGGCAGCTGTCTGGCCCGCAGTTCCCTGGGTTCTCCTTCTTGGCCTTTCAGAAGACATGCATGACATTAGCTTTCCTTCAATCCTCAGGCCACTCTCCTGATCACCACGATCTCTCAAGTCTTGTAATCCAGCCATGCAACTGGCTGAAAACCTGAGTGGTTTCAGGCGCATGTACATAGTTATGTTTGCCTGTGGTGGGCCCAGGTGCCTCTGCTCCTACTTTTGCCTTTTTCTCAAATATGCCTTGCTGGTAGAAGAGATGTGCTAAGTACTTGGGTGGCTTCAGCTCACTTCTACAGCTTCTTTGTTCACTTTATGGGCAGTATCCAAGTACCTTCCAGAGTATTAATCCACTTTATATGCAAGGCTGCTTCCCTCTCCTATTCGTTCCTAAACAGAGAGTAGCTAAGGCTCAGAGACATTAGTGAAAGACTTGGATATTTTAACATTTACCTCATGCAAACCCTTCACAGCAACACCGTGTAACAACTGACATTCAGAGCTCAACGTGTCCTGCAGAGGTCTGTGGCACCATCAGGATATGAGACAGCAATCAGAGGCCAACATCTTTCCATGACATTATTTTTAACCCAGAAAAAAGAATCCCAGAGTTAGAATTTTCTTTCTAATTTAAAATGATTTAAAAAAAAAAAGACAAAAATGGAACAAAGTCACAGAAGTTAAAGTCATTTCAAAGGGAAAACCAGCTGCCTATGTCTTTAGTGAGCAGGAATTTGTATATACCCTGTATAACTTGTTCAAGATACTGTTAGACACACTAGCTGTGAATTATGGACTGCAGCCGCCTCATCTTCCTTTGTCAGTATTCGTACTTTTTATGTCTAGAAAAATGAGAGGACAAAATTTAGTCACCTGATTTATTTTTTGTTTAGTAGAGTCTGGGACTTCAAAAACCCGTCAGGTTTGCTCTTTTTCTGCTTCCATTCAAACACGTTGCTGTCTTTCTCCTTTAATTTCTTTGGAAACCCAGGACAAGGGTTATTGGTCTTATTTATCTTGATTTACTTCTTAATTTCATGCAGAAATATCAGAAATACTGGGTAATTGACTAGGATTGATAACAGCGTCGACAGAGAGTTCATTCAAATATGAAACGGTGACCAGATTTTTTTTGTTGTTTTTACTACTAGAAGTTGCTTAAAATTGCAATGACAACCCAATTTATCTCACGGAGAACGGCACGTGCTACACACAGCCTGTGTGGTTGGACAGAATCCACTTGAAATGATGTGTTACTCGACTGTATTAGTAACCAGTGACAATGTGCCCAAACCCCACAGCAGTGGTGCAGGGAGGAAGGAACATAACTGTTAAATTAAAGTAAATTAACCTTTTAATCTTGAATACCCTTGCTGATAGTTTTGTTATATATACACTGTAATTACTGCACAGCAAGGAGCTGTTCACTCAGGTGGAATAACGGACAAGGAGTAGTTTTTTAAAATTTCTTCCCTCCTCCTCTCGAAGTCTTTCATGCACCTGCATGTTCTCGGGTCGTGCAAACTTTGATTGCCTTGTTCAACGTTTTGATGCAGGTTGTCCACTTTTGTTGCTCCCAGGGAATGTCGGATTGAACACGCAGGAACATACACAGGATATCCCTACACACAATATGGCAACAAATGCTGAGCTCACAGTCAACTCAGAGTTAAAGAAATCGATGCATAAAATAAAATACACGTATATGGGAGTTTTTTATTTTATTTTGCGACTGGTGGGAGCTGTGTTTCAACGTGCGACTTTTGAACTTGGTCTCTCGGGAGTCAGCCTCCAGCACCACCAGGACACCTGACCTTAATTTGGAGGAATCCATCCATGGATCTGCCCTGCAGTTCTTGGTCACAGAAGTATATAGTAAGTTGGAGCAGTGTTTCGGAGGTAGAGCGCCCCAGGCTCCCAGTTTCCAGTCTGTCAGCCTATGGTGACCTGAGGTTCCCAAGGTGACAGTCAGGCTCAGGTTTCCTGGTTCTTTGCTGCAGAGATGGGGTTTTGGAAATCTCACGAGCTTCAGTTCTTGCTGGAACTGTCTTTCGGTCTCAAAAGGCTGGCCATGGGAAAAGTCAGTAGCCACCTGTACCTTCAGTGTCACGTCTTGAACAGCATGTGTCCTCTCACAGTTATTTACACTCATTTTCAGGTGTTTCCCTCAGGTGAAGTTTAATTCTAGGATGCTTTCTGTAGGTAGGGAGGCTTCACACACCATCATTTTTAAAAGAACTCTGCTGACTTTTTTGAATAAAAAAAGCATCCTAACTGACTGAGGAGATGCGTGACCTGCAAACCATTGGATGAAGGGAAAAATATAGGACAGGAGCACTCTATGCTTGCTCTGCTCTTCAGTGTTTCTCTGTGTGTCTGGTGCTTGTCTCTTGGACACAGGATAATGGGTCAAATGAATCTTTGGTCTGGCATGGTAAAACTGTTCTTATTTGCTTGATTCTTCTGTTGCAGGTGGCCATTCCTACTGACCCCGCTTTGGACTCGCATTTAGGGACACATAGCTCTGTAAGTGCAATGCCCTAGACGGGACCATGAACTTTAGCTGAAACTACCAGAACAAAATCAACGAGAGCCTGGATTTTTAGATCATGAAATGCTTTCCATTTTCTTGTCATCACCAGTGAAAGGTTTTTCTACAAGACCCACAAGAGCTAGAAGAGAACTCTGCCTTTTGTAAGGAAGAGCTCCTGAAGATAAGAAAAGCGACAAGAAAGAAAACGGAAAAGCAAAAATCTATGCATTGTACAGATTTAAGAAATGACTGAAAGGTAGGTGTAATGAAAGGCTTTAGACAAAGTGTGCAACATGGACCAAAGTGCCGTTTCAGCTGAGAGCTCACTGAGATCTGGCGCCAGGATCTCATAATCTGTGGCAGGCTGTGGGCATCTTGCAAACTAATTAGATAAATGGCTCCCATCCTTGAAACATTTAAATGAAACCAAGCAATCCTTTTCCCCAGAGGAACTTTGGGTGGAAATTAGCAAAAATAATTAATCCAGCTCTTTTGTGCTATACGAAGCGGTCTTTCAAGTGTGCTCCAGTGGATATGGGCTCTTAGACAGGCACGTATCACCTGTGCATGTATAGAAAGATTTGATGAAGGTTGGCAGAAATGAGAAACAGCAATGCACTTGTGATGACAGTTCTTGAGGTATATTTCCAATTAAAAAAACCCCTAACATTAGAAAGTGCAGCTGAACAGTAGGCTGAGGATGCCCAATTCCAAATTTCATGGCTGCTGTCAAAGCAGGTAACTAACAGAGCTCCCTCCAGCTTTAGTCTATGCTTTTTATCACGCTGTGAATTTTTTTTGCAGCCTGTGGTTCCCATTAAGTCCTAGACCAACTGCACCAAGAGCAAACCTGCAACCTTCTTTTCTGGCCATGCGCGCTTTTTCATTGTGTCCATTTTGGTCCATTCCTCTTGGATGTTGGCTCAGATTTCACTGACTATTCCTCAGGTGGGCTGCCAGTATCCATAGACAACTCTTTGTTATGGTCTTCTCCTTAAAGTTTTGAAGCAACCACTGGTTCCAGGTTACCATAGCAATATCCAGCTCAGTCTTCTCTCTTCAGCCATCTGGCCTCAGGTTCTCTGCAATATCTCCACCAAGCTCTGCAGAGAAGTGAGTGACAGGGTATTACCCCCAAAGCGCTCCTTCACTCACTGAACTCGGCTTATTGTGACTGACCAATAGCCTCTAAACCAGAAGAAGGCTCAATGGAGATGGGCGAGGGTGATGTGCACATGAAGCTCAGGGAATGATGCAGTGTGTGACTGTTGCAAAGAAGCTGACTTTACCTCAGCACAAAGGGCGCCACTGGAGGGTGGCCTTTGGATTCAATGAACAAGTAGCAAAAGCTGAGTGGATCAGCTCGTGGTGTAAATGTTTGTCTTGGTTCATTGAAAGAGTGTGAATGTCTCCCAGAGTTAGCCAGACCAGCATGAGGGGAGTGAATATGTGGCTCAGCCCAACACAGAGTACGAAAACTAAACAACAAACGAAAGAATTTTGAAGGCAGCAATGGGCTTGAGCTGGCTTCTACCCACATATTCCTCCTCCATGACTGGGGATGCCCAGCGTCCTGACAGTGAGCAAATTTTAGACATAAGTAATGGGAATCACGGTGGTGTCGTGGTTGAAATGTGTGTTGCAACTGGTATGTTTTGTGAAGTGTAACTTACATTGCTGTTGTGTTTTCTGTGTATTTTATATCAGTCCGCTAACTCAGAAATCCCCTGTAACACCAAATAGCTTTAGATAAATAAATTTGATATTAACCATTAAACCTTCTGTGCATGGAATACGTGAAAGAACCTGGTCAGAGAGTATTGGACTCTGACACCTGCCTGCACAGAACCATATCTGCCAGACAAACTTTCAGCAGTTTCACTGCACTCTTTTTAAGCCTCTCTTCTAGGAGAACACAGCTACTTGCTGTTTCTGTGGCTCCTGAATCTTCCTTCTTACTTTCTGGAAAAGGGGTACACTTGTGTTTGTCAGCATCAGAGTCACAGGAGACAAACTCTGTTTTTAGCTGGAAATACAGTAGAGGTAAGTGGGAGATCAAGACTGCTTGGTCCTCCTACAAACCTTAAGTCCTTCTCTACTGCAGATTCCCCAAACCACACTTTCTGTCTATATTGTCTGGTTGTTTACAAGAATTGTCCTAGAAGATGGCATTGTCCATCTCTTTTTAGCTGCTCAGATGGTGTGTCTCTATTCTTTGCTCAGTGACTTCCTTGTCTTACTGTAATATATCCGAGGAAACCTGTGGGGTTTAGAACTGTTCAAGATAATCCAATCTATAAATAATACAGCCATGCAAAAAACAACTGGACCGTGATAGTTTACACGTGGTTTGGCGTATATGACCTTGCTCTGGTTTCTGAAGGGTCCTTTTGTAATTTAATGGTTCACATGAATTGCTAGTGCTGAAAGATTAAACTTCTCATTAGCTCACTGAACAAAGATGGAGCCATTCCAGAACTTCTCGAGGTGAAACCAGCCATGAGAGTACTACACCTGTATGCAGAATACTCATTTTTCTAAAAGTTTACTTTCCTTGTCTAGTCTTACAGAAAAATTAGCCTGCTGAAAAACAATTGTTATAACTGAACTGAAAGCCTGCTAGGTTAAATTTATTCCAAAGTATAGGTTTAATAAAGTTAAAGATAAAGAAAACATCAATATTTCAAGGAAGTTTTTATACTACTATTCTAAATACTTTCTCTTGGTGGGAGAAATTCCTGTGGTCTTTTTTCAGTCCCACAATTACAGAGAATATAATAAATCAAATTGCAACTGCTACTTTGAACTCATGCAAAAAAAAAGTAAGCAAAATAGCAGAAATAGTTACATTTGAGCTGCATTTCCAAAGCAGATGGTTTACTTTAATACTTAAGGCAAGAGAAGCGGGAAGGAGAGGATCTGTGTGTTGAAAAGAAAACCACAATGGAATACTGTAAATTCACTCTGTTCCTCTCCCAAAAGAATATTCTCATATTCAAAATATTATCAAAGACTGAGGCCAAAATTTCAAGTGATCTTATTGCAATCAGCTGTCTTAAACCATAAATTTATTGGTTATTACTGGTCTGGGTTAAGTAGTGCCTGACAGAATGATAAGCAGAAAACCCACACATTCATAAATTAATGAAACTTCCTTGAGTAAGTCAGATTTCCAGAGGATTCAGAAAACAGTTTCTCTTTTCTTTTTCTGTCTCTGACAAAAGCCACAAGAACTCATGCCTTCACCTAGTCATTTAGAAGCAAATGGGTTCTGAGGGGTCACAGCTACTACCCGAGTCAAAGATATTGTATTCTGAGACTTTTCAAAAAGATGCCCTTGAATTTCAGCCTTATCCCAGAAAAAATGTCATCAAAGAAAATATGAGATAAATTGAACTCAGACACTGTTTCACCCACCATTAAACCACAGACATACACTCCATCCTTCTCGTTAATACAAATATGGAAACACTGACAGCATTGGTTTGGATCAAAATGGTATGCAAAACTAGCACTACCAGCCACCTCGCCTAGATGAGAGCTGTTAATGTTGGCAGCACAGTGCCAGAAATCCCATGTTGCTCTGTATTTGAGTCTCTAGCCATCATATTGATTTATTGCGTTCAGATTAAAATGAAAAAAGTGCAAAATAAACATAATATTTACCCCCAAATGAGCTACTGAGAATATAAATTTGCTAACATGTTTGTCATCCAGTTATTTGTAACAAACGGGAATGTAACATGAATTCCACAGAGAAGCCTTCTTTCACCCTAGTAACACTGTTACTTTATTGATCATTTTAAATGAGTTATAAATATTTTAAATATCTGTAGCTCTGCAGTCTGGTGATTTGTATCTACATTTCCTAGATAAATCCAATTGCCATTTAAAGATTGTAATCCTGTCCTCAGGAAGTAAGATCCTGTAAAAGAGCCAGCTGAAAATGAAATTTAAAGGAAAAGCTCTGGAAGATTCTGCGCATTCCATAACACACCTCCGTGAGGGGAAATGGTCATGTAAGGCTGCATTAACTATGTAATACATGATGTTCGGTAACTCGTCAGAACACTCATTTGAATGCCTAATGCAGCACAAACCCTGCTTTTAAAATAGAAGTCACCTAGACAGTCCCATCACAAGTTCAAAGCACCATCCCCACAATACTGTCCTCTGCCCCAGAGAAGTCTCTGAAGATGAATGGATCTCTGGAGTGTTGCTGGAGCGTGCGCTAGAAAACAACTGTCCCTGCCAAGAGCATACATTGCCAAAGCTCCTGCAGCTGTCACAGCAGCCATGAAATGTCCCCTTAGGTCCACACAAACGTTGTCTGCATCATATACGGAGCATGGCTGAGCTGTTTCGTCTCTCTCATCTCCAGCAGCATCAGCAAGGGGAAACACTGCTAGCTCTCCTGCCTCCCCTCAACAACAAATTTAGCCTTGTGAGAGTTGAGGACTGATGAAGATTAAGTTTCTTCTATCAGGTATCAAGAAGGATCATTTTCTGGCTCTGCACTGAGTACAAACAAAATGATAGGTATATGAGTGTTTATATAGATTAGCTATAGATAGATATAGATATAGATATAGATATAGATATAGATATAGATATAGATATAGATATAGATATAGATAGATAGATATAGATAGATATAGGTATTGCTCCGTGTAGGTGCAAAGCCCGGAATGATCCAGCTGTGGAAGTGTTTCAAAAGCAGGTATTGTCCTTCTGTCCTTTTCTGAGCAGCACGCAGGACAGACTGAAAGCCAACCCGTCCCAGGAGGTTGTCTGAAGCAGGGCTTGGGTCTTGGCCAACGAATGTTTTCTTCTGCTGTTTTCCCACAGCTCATTTCCCTGCAAACTGAGAAAGGGAGAAACCCCCGCGCTGCTTTCTGGTTTGCAACAGTCGTACTGCCTCGGTGTGTAGGAGGCTACGTCCACCGTGTGCTGCTGCTCAAAACAGCTTCAGGCACCACCCCAGTAGATGCTGAACATGGGTTCTCCATGTCTGCACAAGGAAAGATAGAGTCCTGACACAGGTGCAGGCTTCAGGGCTCTGAACCACACAAGGAGAATAAAAATAATTGGAGACATGGAAATTACGGTGATGTCAAGCAGAAAAACTATACAAAACTGCATTTAACAGAAATAAAACTTACTCTTAACAGAAGAAGCCGAAAGATAAAGTCAGTTTTTAAATCACGAGGTGTGACCTGGAAGTAGTAGAACAAATCACATTAGTATCAGCTGGATCCCGGTTCAGACAGAATTTCTTTTCACGTTTAAATAATCCATAGGGTGTTGATTTCATGAAGCTTCCTTCACATACAGATTCCAAATTGGAACCAGCTGTAATGTGTTTCATCTTGTGCTGTTTACTTAAGACCGGGATGCACTGCTTAGGCAAGGTTTCCTGTCCACAAATCCAGAGGTAATTTCATACCCCACAAAGTGAGAAGAAAACGACATATTAGAAAGGTCTCAAAGGGCAAAATTTAGAACCAGAAATGCAGTTTAATTTTGAAACCTAAACTACAGCCAGCCATTTTCAAAAGTGGCCAAAGAAAAACTGCTCATTAAACCACCACTCACAAAGTGGAGGCAAATCTGAAGAAGTTCAAGGGAGTCAGTTTTGGTTAGTAATTCTTGGTTTTGAAAGGGGTGGGTTCAAAAATTGTGCTGCACTCTTATATCTCGCCCTGGGTAACCTCATCCTGGGATGTCTCTGAGTCACTTTTACTTGTGAAAATTCTGCTCACAATTAAAAATATCTGGCATTTCTTGGAATAAGCCTATTTCTTATGTGCATGCTCTCTCCAGGAGGGGTATGCGTTCCTCCTGGTGGAAGTGCAGTCCAGTGCTGTATGAAGGATTTATTTTTAGCCTTTGGAATGAGTATTTCTTCATCTGTCTCTTTGTAATACTCATTCTGTACATTTCAGTGCCGTTCAGTTTGCAAGTTGGCTAAGAGATTCAGTCTCCTTCTACCATTAAAAATGGGAGAGGGCATTTTGGTACCAACAACTGTGTGAAAGATTCTGCAGCCATTTATGTTACTGCAAGTCTGGCATAATCCCATAAAGTCCCTTTGATGTCATTGAGCATTTAGCAGTAGCTGAATTTAATCAATGATGAGGGCCTTGCTCCATTATAACTTAATAGTATGATGTCTTGGGAGAGTATTGAAAATTGTAGTATGCATAGCAGGAAGAGGGTAACATGATTTATTATGTCAACATGGGTAACTTTCATCTTCCTGAGCTGTAGTCAGCTGCATCTTCCTCTCCTGATAGCCACTGACAGCTAATAGCAAACCACGAGACAAAAGGAGAAGGCACGCTCTCTTTCCCTGTCTTCTTACAGTGACCGTTTCAAAAATTCTTTGTTCAATATCTGGGCCAGAACATTTGTGTATCAGACAACCAACAACATTGCTCCTGATGAAGTCCATTGGCTTTTTGAGAACCTGAAGTTAAAGCTTGCTTTCCTTCAGTACAAAGTATCAAGAGAGTCATTCTTTAGCCTTACAGAGGCCTTACAATGATAAAATAAAATTCTCACCACTATTACAATCCTGGCCAGAAACAGCAGACATCAACTTTGTGCCTTTTTCCCCCAAACCTCTTAGCAAAATGCTGTCCAATTCACAGCAGAAATTAATTGTATCTAATATTTCAAAAATCAACAGCCTAATTAACATTAACAGCATTATTATTTGGATGATTAGCTCCTTTTGTAGCTGAATTAAAATCAACCATTTAATGGGAACAGTGAAGCACCAGGAAAAAAAAAACAACAAAAAACTCCCCCAAAACCCACCCCAAAAAAAAGAGAAGCCAGCTGGCTTGGGTATCCTTTACCAGATCATGTTAGAAATTCAGAAGTGCAGAGATGACAGTCCTTTCCTGGCTAATTGTAAAATTAATGTTGTATTACACGTCCTGTAGAAGGAGTGTGCCTAATGAAATGACTAATGTGCTGTTGAGCACTCATTATCTTGCTCATTGCTCATTAGCTGACCCTTCTTCTGCAGCAGCAGCACAGGACTATGAGATTGTGAGCGGTCTGGCATATTCTTTGCAAGCTTGTGCAAGTGGGCAAACAGAGCTTGGGGTTTTCTTACATGCAGGGACCCACACGAGTTCTGCAAACTTCTACTTTGGGTCCCAAAAGGTCAATGGATCAGACAGCAGCAGAAGCTGCTGCAGAAGTGTCTTTGTGGACCAACCCCCGAGCACCATGGTTTGAGCTCTGCCAGTGGGTAGAAAGTATCATCAGAACCATGGTGTATAGGGAGAAGAGGGGTGCCAGCGCCAAGGATCTCTCTGCAGGGAGTCTACATGGGTGCAGGTATGTCTCAGGTCCCGCCATGCAGGGAGGTGGTGACCTCTCTCCCACAGACGAGTGAGGAGGAAGCGTAACTTCAGAGGAAGCCTCGGTTGCAGGCTTCTCTTCAGAGAAGAAGGTTGTGCAGGGAGTCACAGGAAGGAGTCAAAATAGTTCTCCGAGGCTTTGGTGCAACACAGTGCCCCACGAAACCAGGCGGCCAGACTTTGACTGATGTGAGGATGATTCACTGTAATTGAGATAGTTACTGCAGCAGTACATGAAATTACTCCTCTTACAATGATATTGAAGCCTCTACTTTTTCTGACACATTGACTTTGAACTGCACTTCCTAAACAAGCATTTTATTTAATTGACAGGTTTCAGACCTTGAAGTTGCATTAAGAAGGCTGACACTGAAATCACTGTCTCCAAGATATTTCCCTGAAAATTAGGTGAAATCAAAGATGAAGCACAAGATAGAAAGTAAAAACTTTTCTCCACACTTGGAGCCAGAGATGTTCCCCTCCCATGCCCTTGTAAGAATTTGAATTCTTAGTTTGAAAATGGTCGCAAAACCTTCCCTTCTTTAAAACGGGGTGTTCTGAACAGTCCAGAGCCTGCTTAACCTTAGAGCAACAAAAGGTCCCTCTTACCCTCTTTATTTTCTTATGCAGATCTACCAGTTTGCTAAAAGAAGAGACAATAGAGAAAGGAAAATGAAGCCAGAAGAGCAGGCACCTGGGGTTAAGGTCTCTTCACATCTGCAGAGTACCATTACATATTCATTAACCATTTTGCTGCTCAAAGTGCATTAGAATTCCATGGTTTGTCCTGTGTCATTAATACCGCAGAGTCTGCTTCATAGTTTCTGGAACGTGGCATCATTAGATTTGTGTCCCTTTACATCCTCATTACAATGAAGTGCCTGGCATCTGGTTTTGTTTAGCTGTCAAGTGTCACCAAAGGCATGTAAAACTGAGTCAGCTGTAACTGACCATGTGAAGCAGCTGATCGTGGTCTGGAAGCCACTGTCCATATGATTAATGTTACTGTCTGCAGGTGCTGGTCAGGAGCCAAGGCTGCGCAGAAATTACTGGTGATGGCTCACACTTCTTTCTTTTATGCAGATTCCTGCCCCCAGAGCTCTCTCAGGACAGAGCCGACAATATAAAAGCATCAGAGGGGTACTGAGACACATTATGTCTTGCTCTGTTATTCTAGTTGGTTATGTAAAAGACATAACTTATATCCTTTTCCTACTGTTTTCCCAAAGATGAGCTGCATTCTTGATGCTCAAGGTGAAGCTGCCTATGAGGGTCAGAATGAACTGTTGACAAACAAATCTTCGCTCTTTGCTTTTTTGTTCCTTCATGATGGACAATGTACAACAAATAACTATCTTTTTTCTCCTCAGTTTCATGCAGGACGACCAAGTCTGTGTTTAAAGGGTAACATCTGCTGATGTCACCAAGCACAACGTGCTTCTGTCCTGTGGGTCTTAAGGACCTGACTCTGAGCAAGAAGGCGGCATCTTCCACTCCCGGTCCTGAAATCCCTCCTGGAAAGCAGACTGTGGGTCCTTGCCTTCCAGACCCACCTAGAAAAGTACTGTTGATGCTCTGTTTCTAAATTTGTACGTGTTGCTTGTCCCATAGGAATTGGTTAAATCTTCAGCTTAATACAATAGAATCAGGGTTCTGGTTTGCATTAGAGAAGCCTAAGCAGTTTTTAAGAAAAAAGAAAAAAGTGCAGCCTGTCAAAGAAAGGTCTATGGGCCATGAGCAAGCCATATTTCAAATCAGATACAGAGACCAGATCAATTTTNCTTCCTATCAATGGGCACCACTGAAAAAAAGACTGCTCCCATCCACCTGGCATCCTCCCTTCAAGTATAAGAAAGGTCTATGGGCCATGAACAAGCCATATTTCAAATCAGATACAGAGACCAGATCAATTTTTTGCCCATTATTTGTGTGAACCTATACCTCTAGCAGTATGTTTATTAGGAATATAAATGAAGGAACATGGATTATGCTCTGCCAACACACTGATGGTATCTTCTAAGCCAAATATTCCATAGGAATAAATAATGCTCTTAGAAACTGCATTTAAAACACAGAAAGCGACTGCCCAATTAAGAGCGGCTTTTAAGCTCCCAGGTTGATTTCATTTGCTAATAGTATTTTGAGTACCTTGAAGTGATGATCTGACATAAAGCAGTCATTTGCTTCCCTCTTCCCCATCAGCCCAATTGCAATAAGGCATGCGAAAGTCAGAGGACCAACGTTGTGTCAGAATGTCTTTAGGAGGGGGAAAAATGCAAATAACTGGCCAGATGGGAGGGTGCCCATTTGGGAATGCCTGACAGGAGTACTTCAGCGGTACATGATTCGTCACAGCAGCCTCTGCTGAAGGACACACACCGGGCTAGTGAGAAGTCTTCACTGCATGCCTGATTTAGGCAATGAAGTTGAGCAAAATGTTATCAGTAATGTTCAGAGTGTGTCCACATGAACACAGGTAGAAAAACCGATTTGTGGGAAGTCTGAAGAGACTACGGTTGCTCCTCCAGCTTCTTATTTCTCTCAAGGCTCCTGTATTTCATGTCCTTCCAGAGACATCTTCTCAGTTAAGACATGAAAGCTCAGTTTATGTGAACTGCCTTAGGACTGGAGCTTCCAGCCCTCAAGGTCAAGGACGACGGTCAAGGTTGATATGTGAGAAGATGAGAAAAAAAGAGCAACTTGTTCTTATAAAACACACCTTCCCCTTGCTCAGAGAAGAAAGGCCCCGTGATGGCAAAAGCGTGTCTCTGCGTGGAGTGCTTCAAAGCTCTGGGACCTCTGTGCACATCTCCATTGCTGAGACTGTGGCTGGCTGTATGATCAGTCACAGACATGTTTTTACAACAACTTCCTGAGCATTTGCCCTGGAAAGGTGTAACAGAAGTGACCACAAAGGCCATGAATGAATGAAACGGAGAGTTTCCAGGAATCACTATGCCCCTGTGCTCTGGTTCTTCAACGAGAGTTCAGGTGCAAAGGTTCAGTGCTACGTCTCTGCCATCTGTTTCTCTGAGCTAAAACAGGTGAGTTTTTTTAACACATGTGTGCCTGACCCTCAGAGCTTTCTTGGAGCTGAAAACATGGTAGGGTGCAAAGATTTTTATGTGTTTTTTGATGACCTGCATTATCCTCGTCTGCCCCTATCCTCAGTGAAAAAAACTCAGAACGAGGCTTTGGAAGGCTGGATGTACAGAAACAGAGACAGAGTAATTTCTGCAAAGTCTGATGCCAATAAGAAAATTATCTACCAGGTGAATGAGAAAGATTATTCTGCTGATGTCCTTTGAGCAAGAAACAATTGCTGCTTCCAACAAGAGGTCTATCACAAGCAAGAGCTTTTTTAAAAAATATCCTACAGGTGCATAACTAAGTGTGTGTGTGCATGTGTGTGTCTGTTGGGGGGAGTGTCTTATACAATGAACATTTTTGTAAATTTTCCATAAAAGTGAACTTTTATAAATGTATAAGCTTACACAAATGCAGTACTGGCAAAATTACCACAAGACTGTTAAGTGATTTAGTTCATCTGCTCTGAGTCAGGTCAAGCATAACAAGATTACTCTCAACAGAAAATGCTTGTCTAATTTGCTTTTGATGAAAGGGTATGCATAAGAAATGCCACCATTTAGTCAAAGTTTGGGTTTGTTTTTCCAAAATTGAAATGCTACAATTCAACCATAGGATTGGTTTTGTTTGTTTGGGGTTTTTTTTTGGTTTTTTTTTTTTTTCCCCCAAAGTTGCTATTTTTCTAAAGATAGCCTTTCCAGAAGAACCTGTGCAACATAAAGAAAGGAGTTTGATCGCTTCCTGAAGTGAAGTTTGATCACTTCTGAAGCCTTCACCAGTTCTGAAGTCCTCTTATCCTTTAGGAATGCTACATCAGTTACGGAAACACAAAAACACTCCCAAAGGCTTGAAGGTGACTTCATTAACTGGGTACATTTTTATTATCATATTGCAAATCTGGGTTAGTGTCGTGGTTTAAGCCGCATCAGCTACTGGGGATGCGGGGAACCCCAGATGGGACTGACAGATGCTCCCCTGTACCCCTCTTCAAAGGGAGAGGCAGAAGAGGGAAAAAGAGACTTACGAGTTTAGAAGGAAATAAACTAATGAAATATTAATAACAAAATAAAAGGAAATAATGAAACATATACAAAACCATATCAAGCTCCCAGGATGACAATTATGTCACCGGCTGGCACTAGAGAAGTCCCAGGCTGGACTCAGTGCTGGACGGGAACTGGATTCCAGATCTGCATTCAGGATTGGGATCAAAGGCAGACAAACAGACAGAGTCCTCCTCAGATGTTGGCAGTTGAAGAGAGAGAGCTGACCCTTTGATTCCTCAGCATTTATCCTGAGCTTGAGGCAGATGGGATGGAAAACTGTGTTGGTCAGTTTTGGGTCGCCTGTCCTGTCTTCTTCTCCCCGCGGTGGGACCCCTCTACAATTTTCCGCTTCCGACCCTCCAGCGGGGCAAGTAACCAAGTGAGCTGCCCTTGGGTGTTATAGCAATAAGTGTAAGCCTCTCCGCATACCATGCCTGGGCATCAGCTATAAACACAGGTCTGGTCACTCCGAGAGAGCGAACATTGTCTGCACAATATGCTGTTAATTTCAGTAGTTAGAAGAGGCCCAGCTAAGAAGCAAAGTTACTGAGCAAAATTGGTCTTGTTTTACCTCAAACCAGCACAGTTAGGAAAGGAGTAAAAATGAGCATCCCTGTACATTACCACTGATGAACATATCACTTCCGGTGTTTTCTATCTTACTAGTTACCATCTCTTGATTGTAAGTTCTGTACTTTCACTTGCATGCCTTGATGGGTTTTCAGGTGTCCTCTTTAATTTGGTGATAATGGAATGAACGTTTTCAGTCTTGTCACCATCTGCATATTTTGGATATGCATATGTTTTGTCAATGCAGAGAAGAAGATGGAGTGAAGAGGATGAGAACAGCCTACATGGAAGTCACAGCTGGAAAGACATGGGAACCTTTCTTGTGCTCAGGCTGGGAACCGTGCCTGTGCAAGCAGACTATCACCACCTACTTATCTCAACAGTACATATCCTGGTCTGTAGACGACTGAAATGTGCAAAGGCCTTTGTCCTGCTTTTAACAACAGATCTCTGAGATCCCTCACTAGGAGTTGCTCTGTATTTATTGAATAGATATTGTGTAACAATATTAGCTCTTACAGCAGTATTAATTGAAACCTCAGGGCTAAGTTGTCAGCATCAGATGCATATGACCACTGTAATTAATACAACCGCTAATAGTTCTGCTCCTTTGAAATCTCGGCATGTCCTGGTACCATTCATTGTCAGACTGCCTGGACCGGAGAGCAGGTAGCAGATCCTGAGGCTGTTTTAACGCTTCCCATTTCTCCAGGGTAAGTGGTGCAACAGCTTCCCTAAATTTCATCAATTTGTGAGAAGCCTTTAGGGCAGGTGCGACACTCCAGGCAAATGCAGAGATAGTTCTTTACTTGGGATTACTTTGGGTGGGGGGAGGGAGGCAGGGCACACCAAGATGAGTAACAAAAAAATTGTTTCATATATTTTTATTAAATGTAGATTGCCTGCAGCTGGAGTAACTGTTAAAGAATACTTTACTCAGAATGCTCCTCACAAGAAGATAGACTGAATGGCTTTTATAAAAGAGAAAACTCTTGAGTAATTACAAAAGACATGAATAGCCTGTGTATCTACTTAAAGAAAGGACAGACAATTTTATGAACAGGTGAAAAGACTTTTAATTTCTCCCTTATGTAGCAAAAATGAATAATACATAACATGTGCTTGAGTAGCTTTTGTACAAAAGTGTGTACAGGTACAACCTGTCAGAGAGGAAAAGAAACCGATGAAAGTTTACAAATCAAAAAGCCAGTGTAGGTCGAAATTGCTAGCACTCCAGGGCTGGGGAAAGGCTTCTTCTAGGAAGCCAAAGATAAGACCTAAACACTTAGATCTTCATCAGGCCTTCCAGGTGTTCTTAATTTCCCATGTCAAGTGTGATGATCACATGTTCTGTGAAATTCAGACCCACATAACGGCTTTGTTTTGGTTAATCTAACATGGAGTCATATTTAGTGTGGCAGTTTTAGTCCAGCTCCTTGACAGGAATTAGTCACCACAAATATCTATTCAGAATGACAGAGTTTAGTAGCACTTGATTCAGTCACTGAACAGACTTTAGCAAGTTCTAACTTGCTTCCAAGTTAGCAACCAATCAGCACTCGGTCAGCTTTCCGAATTGTCTCCTGCAAAAGCCGTAAGTGAAATCCCACCTGCCTTCCCCCTTCTGGGTGGATTTCTTTTCCTTCCCGTGTGTAGTACATGGTGTTATCTGACCCTACAAAGAAGAAATGGAAAACACTTCTGCTAACCATGAAAGAGATAAACCTCCAAGCAGAGTTTAGGTCTAGAAATGCCACGGCATACTTTAGCATACACTGCCTTTCTGACCTGCCACACACAAAACCAGTATTTAAGATAGGGTTGAAGAGCAATTCTAAACTAAAAAGCACCACAGCCCTAGTGACTGAGAGAAGAAATTTGAATATTGTCACTCAGTCAAAACAAATCAAACTCAATCCCTACTCATGGTTTTAAATACAATGTACTACCATAGCATTCCTCTAAAATGTTAAATATTGCATGTAGCTCCTCTCTTTCTCTTTTTTTTTCCCCAGACATTTTCATTCCAGATACTTCTTTTCAAAGTACAATAAGGAGGAAGAAATATGCTTCAAACATGAAGGAGACTGGTAGGCTATGTCCTTTTACACAACCAATTCATTGTTGACATGAGGCTCTAGCTTCACTTACATTCATTCTGCCTAACAACTCTTGAGGCTGAAACCTTATATTTACCTACAAATAATCTATGAGATGAGGCTATGGTGGTGCCATCAGTGCCCAGCCTTGGATGTGCAGAAAGGAAGTGGGAAACATGGAGTGCACTTGATGCTTCTTCCCATCTTTCAGGCCTGTTGCAAAGTGCAAATGCGAAAAGTGCCCGCTTGTTTCCAGCTTCATTAAATCTCTCAGTTCTGGAGGGCTTGAAGAGTTTGTGATTCCAAGAATTCCAGGTCACCTCTTCTTTTGCCTTCTGAGAAAGAGAAGTGCTGGTTCTATTCCCTCAGGAATTCAAAGATTTTGAAGGCTGAATTCCTAAGGTAAGTGCTCCAGATCTGGCATCTGAGAGACAGCTGCACATGAGAGACAAGTTTTTTTTTAATAACTGCATTCCAGCAGGCATCGCCTTTAAATACTTACTGTGTGCGTACCTGGATGTAATTCTCCAAGGAATACTGAAGAGATTGGATGAAAAAGACTATACTGTGGTTTTCTTGTCCCTGGAGAATAGAAATGATCAGTGCAGACAGTATTCTTGGCTAATCTTACCATTAAGGGCATTCAAAACTTTATGCATTCAATTTGTTACAGGATGGAGGAATCATAAGAAATTCCACACTGGAGAGGTTGTTTCCTCCGCCTGACCAGTTCCTTGTATTAACTCTGTGGTTTTGAGCTGTAAAGAGCTACAGGGAAGAGAAGAACGACAGCTCTGTGTGGAGAAGCTCTTCCCCGTACTTCCTTCACTGCACTACCCAGCCCCTTCTCTGCTTTCTGCGCAAGGTAACTGGGGCAGTTAGGCTGCAAACTCACAAGCTTTATCTGTGTACTCCAGAAGACAAAGTCACCAAAGTGACCAAAGTCAATGAAGCACTCCCTGGCAATATTTCCTTGCTCTCTCCACCAGGTCTGTAATTCTTTTGAAACCTGGTCATAGGTTACCACATTTCTGTGGTAATGGATGACTTGCTGTTATGGTTTGAGAGACCCGTAACAATTTATTGTCATTTAGACAATCATCCTATCACCCAGTGTCCCCTCCCCACCTGGGAAAGGGAATTGGGAAAAACAAAGAAACCCAGGAGTAGAAGTATAAACAGATTTAATAGAGGAGGATTAGGTAATTAACACTAATAGCACTAAAGAACCAATATTAATCCTGATACCAATACAGAATATGCAAAGATTATACTCAGCCAATTGTATCAGCAGGAAGCTGTGCACTCCCAGCAGTGGACAGCAAATGTCAGACCCTGCGAGTGCTACAGCTTTGGGAGGAAGGGAAGGCCTCAGGGGTCCAGCACCGGGGCACGAGGTTCTCAGGATGGCAGCCATCAAGGGAGAGAGTGAACTTCACAGCAAACTTTCTAATTTATAGTGAATGTGACGTCGATGGTATAAAATAATCCTGTTGGCCAGCTTGGGTCAAGTGCCCGGGCCTCGCTCCTCCTCATCCCTGCACCTGACAAGCTCGAAAACAGTGAGACCTTGAAACCCACACACCGTAGCTGGCTAGAAAGTAAATATTTTCACAAATTCAGACACTAGAGTCTTATAAAAGTCCCAGGTATTAGAAGATAAATCAGTCCTGTGTTGCTCAAACCACGACACTTTCAAAACCAAAACCATTTCTTTTTTTTTCTATGGAAATACAGTCTTCTAAAATTAATGGTTGCACATATAAAGAAAACATGTATTTCATTTCACATGGGCAATTCATTTTGTGCAGAGTATTGTACATCAAGTAAATCAGGTATGTGCTGAAATAATCAAGACATTGAGCAAATGTGATTTGGATTTAAAAAAGAATGGGACTATATGTTAATCAAATGCATTTTGCCTCAGCGCTCACACTTACTGAAGCTTTGGGTAAAGATTAATTTCAGGGTGAGAGACTTCCACATTATTTAGAGAAGCTGATGTATAACAACATTGTTCGAAGAGCATGCAGAAGCAAAGCACCTGTATAAATACACCTAATTCTCTTCAGCCACAAACAGAGCTTTAACAGATCATGGGATGCTGGTGGTTCCGACTCCTATGCTGTGCTTTCAGGGATGAGTTGACTGTGTTCAGAGAAGCTCAGATGCTGAGAATGAGGATAGGTTCTGAAAACAGATGGGTATGGCTGAATCCGTAAGAAACAGAGGAAATATCCACCAGGAGGTTTCATAGCCTGACTATTAGCAAAGCCAGCATTATCTGCACAGCCCTTTGAACTTTACATGGCCATTTTCTGCTTCAAAAATGCCTCCTGAAAAAGTTTTTGACCTATCAACCAGACAGGTAGGCCAGTCCCAAGCACTGATTACTCAATGCTTGAACATCATAATCCCTATCAAAGTGCTGTAATCTTTATAAATGCCAAATCATTGCTTAACCCTTTTTTTTTCCTTTTTTTTTTTTTCCTTTTAACTGATGTGAAGCCTATTAACCGCATTTAGCCTTTCAGTCCTAGGCTCTGTTCTGAACATCCCTCTGGGAAAGTGGCTCTGAGCTTCAGCAGTCCAGGGATTAATCTGTCCAGAAAGCCTCCACACTTGGAAAGATTAACCTTCAGCAGCTGCAGCAGGACATTAACTAAACACTTAGATGTGTTTACCTCTTTGAATTGCAAAGTGGCGATGTTGTTTCTGAGTACTGTAGGAGCTGTGTCATTACGTTGTTCTCAGTATGGTTGTATCAATTCAACTCAACAGAAAGTAATTTGGGAGATGCAAAACAAGCAAAAAACCCCAAAGAAAACAAAACAGAACAAAAAAAAAACTCAAAGAGAACAAAACATAACACTTGTGTATTTAATTTGAATGGTTCATCTTGTTAGACATCATATGAGGACCAAATCTTAAAGCTAATCTGTTTTGTTTTGTTTTACTTCCCCTACTATATAAATTGGTTTCATAAAGTATTTTACCTCTAACTAAAAAGCTTGCCCATTTCACATTATTGGACCTTACAGCTAAAATAACAATATCAATGAGTGTAAGGGAAAAACAAATAAACCAAAGATAAATTTAAACAGCATGCCCAGAGAATCCAATTTTTAAAAACATTTAACATTTTTTTAAAAGAGCAATGTCAAAAAATATTAGCTTTAAGGGTTTTGTTTCCTCTGTCATTAACTTCAATGATTTATAGAGCAGAAAAATCCCACAGCCTATGGTCAAGACTGAGACCAAAGCTTCACAATGACGAAGGAGCTACTTACTCCCTGCCTGACTGGAAGTTGCACAGGGTGGATATTAGAAATGTAGAGCTGGTACGGGTGTGATGCTTTCAAGAAGGAATTAAACAAATTCTCAAGTGCCTTTTCCATCCTTAATTCTGTGATCACAGAATAAAACCATTCAACAGAAAATCCCAGACAGAATCTAAAACTAAAATCAAAAGAAATAACTATTTCTCTTATCATCCCGATTCTGTAATCACATCTTAGAAAGATAGATAGACGTCTTAGGGGGAAACCAGCCAAAAATAGGTTATTCCCTAAAGAAATAGTGAACAGTAGTCAACAACTACGGAGGAGGATTGTTGCCTCCCATCAGCTGAAAAAGCCGGCAGCCTCCCAAGTGATGTATTACCTCCTTATTTTTTGTTAAATAGAAATTTTATTCCATTTCTGTGTGAGGCAATGCCTGCGTATTTCTAAATTCTATTAGCAAATTACGGGAATCATGACAAGACCATTTCCAAACTCCTACACTTCATTTGTTTTATTTAAACACAGAGTTAACACAGGTAGTCAAGCAGAAGTCANTCATGTTAAGATGGAACTTCCTATGTTCAAGCTTGTGCCCATTACCCCTCGTCCTATCAATGGGCACCACTGAAAAAAGACTGTTCCCAACCCCCTGGCATCCTCCCTTCAAGTATTTGAAAGCATTAACAAGATCCCCCCTCAATCTTCTTTTCTCCAGACTAAAGAGACCCAAGTCCCTCAGCCTCTCCTCATATGAAAGATGTTCCAATCCCCTAATCATCTTTGTAGCCTTTTGCTGGACCCTCTCCAGCAGATCCCTGTCTTTCTTGAACTGGGGAGCCCAGAACTGGACGCAGTATTCCAGATGAGTCAGGGTATTTTCTTCATTTCTACAAAAATCTCATCAACCAACTTCATCGTAGTCAGAGGTTCCAGACAGAGATCAGTGGAGGGAACAAACTGGTCTGATTGGACACTCTTATTGCTCTGGAAGAAAACTCAACAGCAGGTAGTGTTGTGGTTTAACCCCAGCCAGCAACTAGGACCACGCGTTTGCTTGTTCACTTCCCCCCTGTGAGATGGGGAAGAGAGTCAGAAGAGTAAAAGTAAGAAAACTCATGGGCTGAAATAAAGACAGTATAATAAGTAAAGCAAAAACCACACAGGCAAGCAAAGCAAAACGAGGAATTAATTCAGTGCTTCCCATGGGCAGGCAGGTGTACAGCCATCCCCAGGGAAACAGGGCTCCCGGTAACACTTACTTGGGAAGATAAATGCCATAACTCCGAGCATCCCCCACTTCCTTTTTCTTCCCCCAGTTTTATATACTGAGCACGATGTCGCATGGTATGGGATATCCCTTTGGTCAGTTGGAGTCAGCTGTCCTGGCTGTGTGCCCTCCAACTTTTTGTGCACTCTCAGCCTACTCACTGGCTGGGTGGCATGAGGAGCAGGGAAGGCCCTGACTGCCTAGCAACAACCAAAAATAATACTGCGCTGCAAACACTATTCTCATCTCAAATCCAAAACACAGCCCCACACCAGATGCTAGCTAGAAAGTTAACTCCATCCCAGCTGAAACCATGACAAGCAGGTCTCCACAAGAATAAACAGTCAATCTTAAACCAGCCAATGCTACTTGGAAAAAATCTGGAGCAGCGTACCCCCTCCTGACAGCATCAGTGAAGTCTAAGAGGGATTTTAAAGTAAAATATACTGCAGAAACAGAGAGAACAGTCAGTCCAGCTAAAAGATATTCTGCTGCAGTCCATGAGTGGTAGGAAGTGCCAATTCTACATGGGAGTTAAATGGATGTGTCAGGGCCTGGAGGGAAGCAGCTGCAATCCATGATTAATTTCTGTGCATGCGTTATTGCTTACAGTGGTAAAATAAGTATTTGTCTGGAACCTGAAGGTAAAAACATAGGTTCAGAATTTAGTGGAAGTAAAAACCTTTGTTGTTAAATGTTCATTTCATTGATCAAGGAAGTTGAAATAAATATCTGTTGGTCATCAGGTGGTGTATGCGAATGGATTTGTGCAAGAAAGTTGAGTTGTCAGACATCTTCCACTGAATTGCTTCTACGTTGGGTAGCTGTCCCACTGATGTCCAATTCTGCATGCTCATGGGGGAGCAGAGGGAAGACAGCTCTCAGTCTATCAAAATGTGCTGCCCTTTCTCAGCCCGTCACTGACTGGGTAGCAAATTGAGTCCAGATGAAGGCTTTCAGCATGTGGAAGATCTCATCATCTAAATGATGAATACGCTATTTCTCCTCCCTGCTATGGGCAGAACTATTTGTCTTACTTAATTTTGATGGATGTTCCTAGGCAGGAAAGATGGTGGAATTAACAAAAAACAACCTGCGCACAAGGTGTGAATACATTACAATGAGTGTATTCATCTCCCATAAACAAAAACATACTTTTATTTTCGAGCTCAAATGCCATTAATTTGGAACATTCACCTACAACTTTTCCTTCCATGCTATTTTTAAACTACGAATTCATATAAACGGACAAGACTACCCAAAGTCATATAGCTTAGTAAGTGAATACTGCTCACATGTGTCAGTGCTGTGTTTTGTTTCATAGCATCTTCCTGCACCCTGTCCCATTGTCTCAGAGATATGAACGTGACAAGGCATAATTTGCTCCAGGGACAATGACAGTCCCCAGTTTCTGTCTAGACATTTTCAGTATGTTGAGAACCTCTAGCTAAACAGCCTTCTAGAAAAGTGAAAGATAGAACATAAATCTGACAGTACTGCAGGGACAAAAGTGAAAGACATTTCTTTCTCTGGAAAAGAGATAACAGGAGAAGGAAAGGTAGATGCTTAAATGACAGTTTGTCTACCCATAATCATGATGTATAGAGTTCCGAGGTATTTTCTGAGTACTTAAATGCAGAATGGAATTCCATAGGTAAGATGAAACACGGATCAAGGAAAAGGCAATTCATTAACAGCTTAGAGCAAGGGAAACTCCTGTGAGAGAAACTGCAGCATTTGAGCATTATGGGAGGTCAGTGTGGGAGATAATATCTCATCTCTGGACTAGAGCTAATCTGGGGTCTATTCCAACACACAAACACTTTCTTTCACCATGTCACACCACAGAGGCTTCTGAATTGTTCCTAACGTGGATGGCACAGTTGTCTTCACAGCTGCAGACTCTGACTCGCATACAGGTACATAGAATGAGTGTAAATCACCCCTTCCCACTCTGCAGGCTACGACAAGCAGCATGGCCAGCTTTCCTTTTACCCAATTCCAATGAAGACCTCTAGACAGGAGGAAAAGCCTGTGCTCTCTCCTTAAATGATTGGCACTTTCTCTAAGTAAAATGTCAGAGTTTGTTAGACACATGTAACCTGATCTGTCATTGAACCTTTGAAAGCAAAACTGCCACTACAAGTTATTTTTCAGTACCAACTCTGAGGATGCTATTTGACATAAATCACGTCACAGGCAAAGCTGGATTGGCGGCTGTTGAATGTTCAGTTCCAAACAGGTAAAAGCAGAATGTCAAACGCTGACTACTTTGACCTTGAAATCAGTCTGAAGTCTCAGTCTGACAGAAGATATTTTCATCGTCCATCGTTCATAAATCAACATTCACATTCCAGCATGGTTAGATGGGAGACTTACCTTCAGCTGGTCAGAACTTTTCTGTAACTAACCAGATTCCAAGTGGAAGTTACTGTGCATCGATCCCTGAGAGGCTGCGCACTCTCCACCCTTGGAGTATTCAAGACTCAACTGGACAAAGTCCTGAGCAACCTGGTATCTCGTATCATGGTCGATGCTGTGTGGAGCAGGAGGTCGGACTAGACACCTCCTGAAGTCCCTTCCCATGTCACTTATTCTGTGATTCCAGGTGCACAACTTCTGTTTGAGCATTCCTACCAAAGTGGCAGACTCTACTAAATCTGGGCTGACAGAAGCCAGCTTCATTCCCCCCAGCTGCCTTTTGGAGTCAAAGCTGGTTACCTGCAGGAGGAAAGGAGGTTGCCTGCAGAGAATCAGGCTTGCAGAAAGAGGCTTCTCAGCAAGGTCCAGATCTTAGGGTCATGTAGTCTTAGCAGGTGACACATTCTGCATTTGCAAAGTTGTTAGTGAATTGAGATCACAAAAGTAACAATAGAGGAGGAAACAAACGGTTTTGTATTTCTCAAAACTACACAGTGTGTCCCTACCCCTGGTCTTTTCCCGGAAACACTCATTTTATCTCAGGAGTGCCTTTCTGTCGGGATTTCTGGTTGTGGGAGTCTCCATAATAGGACCTTTATGAACCACAGGTATCGGTCTCAAAAGTCTTTTTGTTCTGATAACTGGGGAAGTGTGTCTACATGTGTCACCTTAATCGTTCTGCTTTTCATTTCAAGGGACAAGCCCTACCAAATGAGGCTTGTTCTTCCCACTCCTTCTGCTATTGCAGAAACAAAGGGAATGCTTTATCGGGCTTCCTAAGTAGGCAAAGGAGCTGAAAGGACTATTCTGAAACTCTCTAATGACTTATGTGCCTGTCTATATTTCTTCCTCTGTGTACACCCAAAAATGAAAACTCATAATTTTATTCAGGAATCATCAGTGTATTTATGTGGCCAATGGCAGACGTGCTAAATTTCCTGATACATTTAAACACCCCTGCTTTCAAATTCTATTTAGCTGTTCTTTGGCTGGTAGATGCATTTTAACATACAGTCACCAAAGAAATCATGTCTAACTAGACTTCCCACTTGCCCCGGGGACATAAGTCATGATCCCATGAAGAAGCAGAAGAGTCAGGTTATAAAGCGTGACGGAGGGGAAAGGGGAGAATCAGCAGAAGATACAGGGATCATCTTAATGTGTCCTACTGCTGGGGTTAATTCAGGCTTGACAGAGTAGCAGTCTAACTTATTCCCCAAGAAGGTGCACCCAGGGACTCACCCCTTCCATCAGTGATGCCCCACAGCTAAGATCATGTGTGCTGCCTTCGCTTAAGTCTTTTATGCTTGAACTGAAGATGATGCTATTCATCTCAGCTAGAGCAAACTCTTTCTCTTTTGCCTGAGTTGACCTAAGACTGTAAATGACATGTTTTTTTCTGGGAAAGGTGAAGAGCTCTGCTTCATGCACATGTGAACATATGTGTAAACCCAGCCTCCGCCTCAGTTCCCTATAGAGTCATTTTCAGAAAGGGAATTGAACAGCAGAGAAAGGGGGGAAAAAGCTTTTGAAACAAAACATCAAGAAAAACACTTTTTATACAAATGAAACCTATTTTATCTTCCCTACCACTAGATCAAATAGTAAAAGGAGAGTCACGTGCAAATTTCCATTTATCCATATCCATGGTTTCATTCACTATCCCAACAAGATTCAAATGTATATTCAACAGTGATAAGTAACCAGAAATGACACAAAGAAATTCAGAGAGATAATTCGGGGCAGGAGGGAGGGAAACTTTTTATCCTAATAAGTGGTCTGAGGGGGAAAAAACCCCAACAGCTCACAAAGACTCTTGTAGAGAAGAGTGGGTGGGAATTGATTTGATCACCATTTCAACATTCCTGCATAAAGAGGAGGAAATATCGGAGGCTTGAGGACTCTTCATTCTTGCAAAGGAAGGTTTAATAAAGTGCAGCCTGTGAGAACAGCAGCTCTCCCTGGGAAATGGGAAAGCCGCCCGGCCAGCAGGTAAATAGAATTAGACAGGGACTGAAGGCACTCTCATAAACTGTAACTGAAAAACACTGGGAAGACTTATCAGCTTTCCGGTTAAGTCTTTCATTCTTTTTCCATCCCTCAGTAATTTGGTCTTTGCGAGATAACCCTTGGCTTCCACAGGGTGAGCCAAAACTACAATAATGAGGCAGGCACAGCCCTGAAGCCTCAATGCGACTCGATAACATCAGGCTGTCTGAAAAGGTAAATAGCAAAGCACCTGAGTGAGGACTGCTGACATCAAGGCTCACGTATGCAATGACACGCGGCAGAGCCCCGTGGCCCACAGAAGGGAGAAATGTCTGCAGAGCAGCACTTGGTAAACAGGTGGTCTTGCAGCACATCCAGGAACAACACTGGAAACAAAACATTTCAAGAGAAGCAGAACCAGAGCTGAACCCCGTGTGAAGCTCCCTGAAACCATCGCCATTGTTGCCTTGGGGGCAGTACTGCCACCCTGGCTGGGTGAACACCCTGAACCATGTTGAATTACTGTCGAGTAAGCTGTGTTAGGCAATACCACAAAGCTTTTCTAACCAAAGGAAGAGGAAGCTGTTCAAGCCCAGGCAAAACTGGACAGCATTTGAGCTACCATCTCACCTTGGGACCACCTCCCTGTAATTCCCCTTGACAATGCAAATGGCACCGTGAAGTCATCCATCACAGCAGCCAGGTTATTTTTCCATGGGTAGAAATGACACAGTTTTAGTACTCAGTTGTCTTAGCCCAGGGCAGATAGTTCTGCTACAACTCAGAAAAACACAGATTTGCGCAGGTGTGTTTTTTTT
>VZSZ01010354.1:0-12507 GCA_013398815.1 Ibidorhyncha struthersii
CAGCCGCAGACACCTCAGAGCCTTTGCAACACCAGCCCAGAGGATCACTTTCCAAAGCCACCAGAGGAATCGGAAACACAAATGCCACTGACTGTCACAGAGACGGAGGCTGCCTGACACCACAGGCTCTCCACAGAATGGGGCATAGGGGAGAACATGACGATGAGGGACTCAAGTCGTCGTTGGCCAAGGGCTGTCCCACCCTTAAGGAACTCAAGTCATCATTGGCCAAGGGCTGTCCTACCCCTAAGGAACTCAAGCCATCGTTGGCCAAGAGTTATCCACATGTGTGTGGCCTGCCCACTACAACAAGTTGTGGCTGGAGAATGGGCAGCCATCCCTACAGCGGGGACGGGACACCTTCCCTTTCAAAAGCAGCTGGAATGAAGAGGGTCTTTGTTCTCGGGTGTTCTCTCCAAGACGGAGAGTTAAGTGCTCCAGATCATTCTGCAGACCAGCGCAGCCGCTCACCATGAGCACTGCCAGGGAGGTGTGGGGTAGCTCAGCTTTCAGTCAGAGAAGACAGGTCGTCTCTCCTCACGGTCTCCCTCCAGGTTGCCAAACACACGGTGGCTGCCTCTCTCGGGAGGCAGCATGACTTGGTGGTACCATCCCACATGGCGGCTCCTCATTGAGGGAGAAGATCTGTTCAGTCAGCCAAATGCCTGGATGCTGACCACATTCAGCACAGGCAGATAAGATGCCCAGATTGAGTCACTCTGACGTCTTCAGACAAGATGTGAAGATTATACCAAACCTGGAGTCACTTCAGCCTCCTCCAGGTAAAACTCGATAGACAGCCTGGGCTCCAGCCGTTCCTTCACATCTCTTACACAAGGACTTGTACCCCATAAAATCATCAACATTAGGCAAAATGTAAACTCTGCAGAAAATGTAACTGGAGACCAAGCCAGGCTGCAGCTTTGGATCTCACACGGCAAAGAGGTTCTGGTGGCACAGAGAAGGATATGGCAATGACTCCCCACAACAATGCCTTCAACACCGTGTTTCAGATTTTAAAGATGAGTGGAAATGTAGTGCTAAGCTTAAGAACCAAACCAGGTGACTCTTGCCCCAGGCCAAACCTCAAAGTGCTCTTGGCACAGCCCCAGCTTCGCAGAGGCATTGCCTTCTCATCCTCTTCTTTTTGGGCCAAACCCAGCCACGTTTCCCAGCTCTCGCACTCTTGTGCTGGCCCTCAAAGCATGTAGGAGTCCCTCTGCCAAGAGCCCTGTGGCTATTCCCCACTGCTTTACCATCACCTCTCCCTCGGTCTGCAGCTCCCTGACCTGCTGTGGGGACATGGGCACCTCGCAGCAGGTTGTTGTGGGACTCCTGAACCACTACTGAAAGTGGTTTCTGGCTCTTTGATCTCTTCTTGTGGTGGAGGAACTGAAGCACAGATCAAACACACAGCATTCTTCTCCCATACCCTCCTCGAGCGAGAACAAATCTCTCCCCCTTGCTCTCTACGTAAAGAGGAGACACCAAGGGGGTCTCACCCCACTCTTCAAGGGGGCTGATGGGTACCTGAGCCCAGGGGTTTGGGATGAATTGTGCCTTCCCAGCCCTTTGTGTTCCTACTGCTGGTCAGTGAAAGGGAGGATGAGTTAGAGGTTCTCCCCCACTCCTGGTGCTCGTGGGGTGCCGAGCTGTGCAGCCTGCCTGGCTGCAGCCGACTCGTAGAGCGGAGGATGGGTGCTTGGCCAACGGCCATCTCCATGCTTCCAGGCACCAGAAAACCTGCCCTCCCACCACTGCCTGCAAGACCACTGCCATCTTCTTCCCCCAACACAAATCAAATTCTACACTTGGGGATGATCAGATAGGAATGTCATGAGAGGGCGCTCAACTGCGTTGGTTGGTACAAGGGCTGAGCCATGAATTCTAGGACGGTGCTCCTGCCTCATCTGAATTACTGCACATTGCTTGGCTGGAGCACCCAGAACCCCAACAGTGTAGGCATGGGCTTGTGCGTGCAGGCACTGCAATGACTGACAAGAGTCAAGAGGCACCACGCGTTCTTGGGCACCATCCTGCCTCCATTTGCTTCCCTCAAAGCACGGTCACGGCACCGTGAACGGAAGAACAACCCACACCCTCCCAGCAAGTTTCTTCCCCAACAGCTAAGACCACCTTGCCCAGAAGTGGCCTCCAAAGCAAGGACACAAAGACGTGATGAATGTTCTCTGCAATTTATTGAGAATGGCAACATCCCGAGGAAGGAGGGCATACCACACACAGAAGAGGAAGGGAGGTGGGGACAGTACATCTCGTTCCATGTCACAGGGGGCCTGGTGCTGAAGAGCAAGCTTTGTTCTCCTTTAGGAAAAGTCCACATGTGCCTGAGGTGTTACCAGCTGTGATGGACAAGTGGAAGTGGAAGGCACTGCTCCAGAGAGAGCTCCTGCTTACGGCACACCTGGGGCTACCAGGGGAGCAAAGCCACCCAGGTGCTCCACCCTGGGGCAATTAGTCCCTCTGGCCACCAGCCCAGAAGATGCTCCTTCCCCGGCTCTGCCAAGGGAGGAGTCCCGCTTGCCCCACACCTACCCTGACCCCAAGGCTAGTGAATGCAAGCAGCAGGATGTACCGCACGCAGAAGCACCCCGGGGACACGGCCATGGAGGAAGGGACATGAGGACAGAGGAGCAAAGAGGAGTTTTATACACGTTTGCCATGAGGCAGCCAGAAATGTACAACGCAGCAAGAGAGGCAGAGCACTTCCCTCCTGTAAATCAGCTCTCCGTGCCAGGTATCCACGGGTGAAGATATTCTTTGCCCAAGACGGTTCTTTCATCACTGGGCTTGGGGCTAACGAGCAGCTCGCCAGGGCTGCTAACGGGACGTGGCATGGCCACCAGTCTCCCCTGATGGGACCAAGCCAGGTTGACAAGCCGGTAGGCGATGGGCCGTGAGGGACACAGTTCATTTCATTGCAGGACGCCGGAGCTGGATTTAAGGAGGTTGGGCTGCTGCCGGGAGAGGATAGGAGATGCTTCTTTCCTTTTTCCGTCTGGCCTTGGGGCTCAGAATCTCACTCCTGAGGATTTGACGGAGGTGGTCGTGACACATCTCCGTATGGAGGACGATCCCCCACCAGAGCTGAAGTTGCCACCTCCAGAGCCGCACATCCTTCCGCTTCCAGAAGAGAAGCCACCGCCGTACATTCCTCCTCCCATTCCACAGCTGCCGCCCATGCTTCCACCTCCCATGCTGCCTCCTCCGCCACAGACGCCTCCTCCCATTCCTNGTGGTCCTGCCTACCACAGCTGGAAGAGAAGCACAGGTTATGCACACATTGTCCACTGGCAGGCTCTACCTCCAGAAAGACATGGTCTTCTACTACATCTCAAGGCAACAAATGCCCATACTTACAGACATTGACGTTGGACATGCCGTCGTTGCACAGCCTGCAAAGGGAAATTGGTAAATTTCAATTACCTCACCGAAGTGACATCTTAAAAACTGAGAACTGCATTTTCATTATCAAACCATTTTCCTGTTTCATCCCCATCAGCAACTTTGGTATCAATAAAGTATTTAAGGAGGGAAGGCATTGACAATTCCTCTTTATGACGAGGTTCTTCAGGACTTCAGATTCAGCAAAAAATTTGCACGTAACAGAGATGAAATGGTGGTTTTACCACCTGTATTGAGCGGGATATGCCGATTATCCATCCTGACCACCCAAAATGTCACCAAGAGTGCCAACAGCCATCTCTACCCATTCTAACCAAAAGAGCTGGTTTGAGATTACACTCTTAATGTCAGAACTCAAGTTGTCCAGCCAAGATCACCACATGCCTCTCAAATCAAAAGTCAAGTCTTTACCTGTTCTCCTCTCCCTCCAGCAGCTTCCTGTACATGGCAATCTCCACGTCCAGGGCAATCTTGATGTTCAACAGCTCCTGGTACTCCTTCAGCAAGCGAGCCAGCTCCTCCTTGTCTTTGTTCAGGGCACATTCCAGCTCTTCCAGTTTCCTCCTGGCATCCTTGAGGGCCATCTCACCTCGTTCCTCAGCCTCGGCAATAGCTGACTGCAGCTGCTGGTTCTGAGGAAGAAAAATGGGGACTTTCTCGGATCTCCTCTGGTCACTCAGGATCAGCCCTCAACCCCCAAGTGGAGGAGTCAAGGGCAAAAAAAGGGTAAGTTTTACATTTAGCGAACGAGGGGTTGTTGAAGAAACCATTTCTGCCCTAGACATCGTCATTTGTGACTCAACCTGATGGCAGCATCCCGTGGGCCACTAGCCAACCCCTACCTGCTTCTTCACGCTCTCAATCTCAGCCCGCAGCCTCTGGACGTTCCGGGTCAGCTCTTGGATTTCTATCTTGGTGTTGCGCAGGCTGTCCCCATGCCTTCCAGCAGTGCTCTGCAGCTGTTCATACTGGTGGCACGAAGACAAAGCAAACCTTCAGTGAACCATTCCTGATGCCTAGACAGGATTTGTCGACAGTTTCATAGCTCATGTGCTGCTACAAACCCCTCTCACGTTGGTCATGGATGCTCCGCTCAATGTAAAAGATGGTTCTGAGACTCAGGTGTTGGTTTTGAACTTCAAAATAGATCTTAGTGACACTAATGAGCGTCCCTTCTCTTATGAAAAGCTACTTTGTGCAGGCATTTTCTACTTAAGGTACATTTTTGGCCATCTTTATTGAGAGGCTTGTACCGTGCACCAAAGTGAGATTCTGGACACCTTGAAAACAGTAATTCAGACCCTTCAAATGTCACACAATTCCTCCTGAGACTTCCTAGCACGGGCTTCAGCACCATTAGCTTCAAGAGATGCCTCACTTTGTCATAAGTTCTCTGCAAACCCTAGCCATCCCCCAGGTTCCGTAACCGCTTCCCGACTCACCTGGCTCTGGTACCAAGCCTCAGCTTCAGCTCTGCTGCTCTGTGCAATCTGCTCATACTGACGCCTGACCTCCTCGATGATGCTGTCCAGATCCAGGTGACGGTTGTTGTCCATGGACACCACCACAGACAGGTCCCGGCTGATCGTCTGCATCTGAGACAGTTCCTACAACCAAGACACGCAACCCAAGTGACCCTCCAGACCAAACCCACATGGGCACCCAGGCCAACCTCAGTGTCTTTGGCCACCACACGCCTCATTGCCACTCCAGCCAGCAAAGTGTAAGAGAGACATCTTACCTCCTCGTAGATGCACCTCAGGAAGTTGATTTCATCGGTCAGAGCTCCCACCTTGGCTTCCAACTCTACTTTGGTCATGTAGGCACAGTCCACATCCTAAAAGAAAGATCACAGGGAATAGTTTCATTTCCTCTTGGAAGGCCTCCATGGAAATTAGTCTGTACGGAGGGTAACAGCTGGGATGATGTTATTCAGTTATGCAAATTAAAAACAAGGGACTTCAAATATCAGCCCACAGTCTCTCCAGATTCCCATCCAGGCGGGAGTCCCCGCAAAGCACAGACAGAGCCTGATATTCAAGGGATCATTTTCTAGAGCGTGACTCACCTTCTTGAGCACCACAAACTCGTTCTCAGCGGTTGTGCGCCTGTTGATCTCTTCCTCATACCTATGGAAAGTAAAAGTACAGGCTGAGTTTCCTGAATTTTCCTGCCTACGGCCACTCTAAACAAACTAAAAGAAAAAGAAGAAAAAAACAAAAAAAAAAAAACAGAATAAAATATTTAGGTTGAAAAAACAATGTCCACAATTGCCATGGAAAGGATGTGTGTGAAGAAAAATGGCTATCAAGCTGCTTGAGTTCCTTTCTGGGTTGGATTGTCACTGCACTTACTTGGTTTTGTAATCCTCCACATATTGCTGCATGTTCTGCAGTTCCGACTCCAGCTGTCCCCTCTGCGCCAAGATTGAGTCCAGCTGCCTCCTTAGGTTCTGGATGTAATTTTCAAAGAGGACATCCAGGTTCTTCCTCGGCCCCGAAGGCCCTTGCTGTTGGAGGAGCTCCCATTTGGTGGAGAGGACCTTGTTCTGTTGCTCCAGGAAGCGGACCTGAAAGCCAAGACGTGGAGTGTCCACCATCACATGGGGAACAGCAGCAGAAGCCAAGACACCCCTTTCAGCCCATAAAAAGGATGTTGGTTCGCCTTTGCATGACGATGCTAGAACCAGTTAACATTTAGTTAAAAATTTCTGTTGTTGCCCGAACGGCAAAATGGGGAAAAGGAGGAAACATCTAAGTCATATTCAAGTCAAAGGAGCTTTTAGATGTAGCACCAGCTCCAAGTACATTCCCATTGCAGATAATGTAGAAATCTTTGATTTCTAGTCTAGATTTAAAAGCCTGGATATTTGAAAACAAAGAGAAAAAAATAAATTATATTAGTGAATATTTAAATGGGAGGATATTTGGAAAGAGAAGGGCACAGGAGGGAAAATTTGTCCCTGAAACCTGCAGGTGTTTGGAGGCATCGAGCCTGTCCGCGAGAATAACCTATTAGCCAAGCCTGGTGCAACAGGCTGGAGTAAAGCCCTGGAGACACAGCTTTGATCTCGCATGGAGGAGAGATTCTCATCTCTTCCCCAGCAGTGCTTAATAAACAGACTCTGCTCAAGCTTCTCAGCCTGCTCATGGCTAGCTCAAAAAGGACATTTCTGCAGAACTTGGAAGTTGCTCCCAAATTAATCAGACGCAATCCCGCCCTCTCACCTTGTCGATGAAAGAGGCAAATTGATTGTTCAGAGTCTTGATCTGCTCCTTCTCCTGGTTTTTCACTTGCTGGATCTGGGGGTCAATCTCAACATGGACCGGCTGTAGGAGGGTTGAGTCAACCTGCACTGGCTGGATTCCAGGGCCACCTCTACCGGGGCCGCCAAAGCCTGGCATGCCAAAGCCTGGGCCACCAAAGCCACCCATTCCTCCACCGCCCATTCCTCCACCACCCATTCCTCCACCATAACCACCCATTCCTCCACCGTAACCACCCATTCCTCCACCACCCATTCCTCCAAAGCCGCACATTCCTCCTCCACCCATTCCTCCACCAAAGCTGCCTAGTCCTCCTCCGTAACCTCCACCAAAGCCACCCATTCTGCCTCCGTAGCCTCCACCTCCATAACATCCACCCATGGAAATCCTTCCACTACCACCTATGTTATGGAGACTCTTGCTGCTAAAGCCTCCACAACGTCCGCCACCTCCAAATCCCCTGGACATAGAGAACGAGCTGTAGCTGCTCCTGCTTCTGCCGCCACCTCCTCCAAAACCACCACCGATGGCAGAGCAAGAGCTGTAGCCCCTTCTACTCCCGCCTCCAAAGCTTCTGCAGACAGACTGCCGAGACATGGCCGTTCCTTCTAAGCCGAGTCAAAAATGGAGAAGACAAGAAAGATCAATGGAGTTGTGCCACAAGGAGGTGAGTGCAAAGAGAAGGGAAGCGAGTCCCTCTGACTGGAGGGCAGGAGATGCTCTCTTTTATCTGTTTCTGGAGGTGGGCTGGGTTTGCATGGGCGTGAAGGAGGAGACAGTTACTGTCTTCATCTGCGTGGCGTGGTTTACAGATTTTCATCTTCAATTTGCCAAACATTGACCCTACCCAGAAACACACCCTGTAATGCAGGAGAAAATTAAAAAAGATACAACTGTGCCTACCAAATGGGAGCACTCAATGACTAAGTCGTCTTAGCTTTTGCGGTACAGTAACAGTCTCCCTAGGATGTACGAGTCTTTTTTTTCCACCTTTCATCCATCGCGGTTGTTTCCCTGCTTATGTTTATCTTTATTTTGATCTTTCACTCCAAAGCCCCGTGGCAGGCAAGCGCTGCCGTTGATGCCAAGTTATAGCATGGCTTTCACAATTCCCAAAACACACCTATGTTACACCCTTCGTCTTCTTTTTACATGGAAAATTGCCTTTGGCTTTGAGAAGTAGTTTCTCAATCTAGAGCCAGGGCTCAGCAAATTGCATTTTGATGAGGCTCTGCGTCTTTTCGATAAATAAAACCTTACCAGAAACGAGATACTGGAGCAATGGTTGGCACTGGAAATTCATTTATTGTTGGACCAAACACCAAAAGCGAATCCCGGAGTCTTCGTGCCAAGACAGTCTCAGCCCCAGTGAAGAAATGCCATGAGTATCCCAGATGGGAAACAGCTTTAGGATTTTCTGAAGCCTTCAAGACCATGGGAAGAGCCAGAGAAGACGTCAGGAACCCGGCTGCTACGGTGGGACGTGTGGACAGAGCTCTTGAGAATAGGCAGGGAGAAGGAGGCATGCAAAATCACGCTGCCCACATAATGAATCCTGTAACTATTTAAATGCAATTAGCTAGGCAGAGGATGCCGGAGAGCTCAACTCCTTTGTAGAGACACATAGAAATGAGGAGAACAGAGGGCACAATCACTTTCACTTGAGGAAATGCATGTTTTTCAGCTGCCGGGCTTACTTCGGTATTTATATGCAAATATATTTTTGGCAGACATACCCGCTTGTAAGCTGTGCTGAGCCCTCCTTCACGACCAGGGGCAGGTATCGTTTTTAAGCTCATTTGAAAGCCGTCACCGTGTTTTAGAGAGGCAGAAGCTTCTCCGAATGCCACAGCTTTGGTGCCACGCCGAGAGAGGAGTAGCTTAGGAGTTAAACTTGCCGTAATGAGCCTACGACCCACCAGGCGTTCATCCTGCTGTCCTGCCGGAGCCTACTTACCAAATAACAATTACTGCCTCGTTTGAATTTTTTTTTTTTAATGAGAATTTCCCCTTTTTGTTAGTTTTCAACTTTTTTAGAGCCACCTGAGAAGTTTTGAAGTTCAAAACTCTCTACGACTGCTGAGGCAGCCGGCTAGCAAGGTGCTCAGGTGTTCCCGTAGGACACCGGCAATTAAGTGCTGCTTGAAAATCCACACTAGCAACTCTTGGTGCCTTCAGATGTTTAAATGCCTCTAAAAATATCGCCCAGACACCTATTTCCAAAATGCCTAGGGACCCGCTGCATGGCGTAACGTGCAGCTGAACTGGCATTTCCACCCAAAACCACGGCCGTCCCTGCCCAGCCTGCTCGGCCCACCTCCCGCCCCAGCACCAGCATGGGTTCCTGAGCACGCGGGGAAGTGGATCAGGGACAGACAGGGCTTAAAATATATATATATTAACAACAAGTCACCGCGAGGCCGAAGGGGTGGGGAGGACGGGGGGTTGGGAGTTGCACAACGTGGTTTATAGACAATAAATAGGTGGGCTGAGGAGGTCCCCTGTGGCTTGGTGGGCTTCAGGAAGACTTTGTCTCCTTGCCCTGGTGTGAGACCCAAACCACAACACTCCTAAACGCCACAGTTGGGGCAAACTCCCCAGCCCAGGAGGATGTGAACCACAACGTCCACCATCAGCCAAAGGACTCCACAATGACCTGAGCCTGTCTCGGGACGATGGCAAACGCCGTCTGGAGGAGAGGCAAATAGCAGGCAAGACCCGGCAGCACCATCTCCGCCGACCGGGGCTGCCAACACCCTCCGCTTCTGATTTATCAGTCACATCCATTCCACCACCGCCTGCCACACCACAGGGTTCAGGAGGGTGCGCTGGGTTTAGGGCTACTGGAGATACCATCACCTATATGCGCATGCATGAGCGCACATGCATTTAACGATGTCTTTGACAGGCTGAGAGAGTTAGGGGTCTTCAGACTGGAGAAGAGAAGGCTCCGGGGAGACCTCAGAGCCCCTTCCAGTGCCTAAAGGGGCTCCAGGAGAGCTGGGGAGGGACTCTTGGTCAGGGTGGGGAGTGATGGGACGAGGGGGAACGGTTTTACCCTGGAAGTGGGGAGATTGAGATGAGATTTCAAGAGGAAATTGTTGCCTGTGAGGGCGGTGAGCCCCTGGGGCAGGTTGCCCCGAGAAGCTGTGGCTGCCCCATCCCTGGAGGTGTCCAAGGCCAGGTTGGACGGGGCTGGGAGCACCCTGGGCTGGGGGGAGGTGTCCCTGCCCGGGGCAGGGGGTGGCACTGGATGAGCTTTAACGTCCCTTCCAACCCAAACCATTCTATGAGTCTATGATTCTTGCCTTCCTCAGCATTACCAAAAACGTGCTTATATTTTTCTGGGGGGTTTTGTTGTTTGTTTGTTTGTTTTTCTTTTTCCTGTGGGCGGGACGACGTGATCAGAAAGCTTTCTGGTTCCCAGCCACGCCGGGAGGAGATGCGTTAAGTCAGCACCAGGCTGGAGTCCCGAGCACCCTGTGTTTAGATAAACGCGCTGGTTGAGTCACGGCCACGTCGCCGGCCAAGTTTAGGAAATCCAGCCGGCATTTGGATATCGACACCATCACCCACTTCAAACGCAACAGGCAGCTTGAGACTGCGGGGATCTCAAACAACATCGTTGTACCCAAAGCCCTGAGGAAGGAAAATGGCCTTTAAAGGTCCCTCCCAACCCAAATTTTTCGGTGATTCTATAAAAACAAACGGGCAGGAATACAGGAGAAGCTGCTCGAGCCATGAATACTTGGAGGAAAAGGCTCATTTCAGCAGCAACGCTGTCGGTCGACCTGCACTGAGCTTCTTCCACCAAGAGAGAAATTTGGGGGCGAAAGCGAAGCAAAGCGTTTAATTCCCACACATTCCATGAAACATTTGGCATCTCAGTGTTTTCATTGTGCTTTAGAAGAGACTTTTACAAGGTGGAGGAAGCGGGGGGGGGGGAATCATGACGAAATTAAATGAAGCTTACTTCGGGCAGGTAAAACAAACCAGGGCTCCTCCAACAAAAGGCAGAAATTATGTCACATCTGGGTCCAGCCCAGGAGAATTTTCCCCTAATTACTGGTGCAATCATCGGAACAAAAGGTGCGGGCTTTTCGCTGTCTGTTTGTTTTAACTACAGCTTTTGTCCACCCCTGGAAGCCTTTTGTCTCTTCGTCACTGCTGTCGGGAGTCATCTGCTGGAGGCAAGTTTACGCAGAGGCCGCTGGATTGGGGTGACTCTGAGGGAAGTAGATGTCTCTTCATTCAACGCCATCTCAGGTCCCTTTTACAACTCACTGAAATATTTAACCATTGCCCAAACCATCTCCCCATCCAAGCGGTTACACGCCTTTGCTGGCAGCGTGGTGACATTCCGCGGTGGCGGGTAGGTTTATGTCTCCAGCATTTACAAACGGAGCATGGGATAAATGAAATGACTCATCCGGATCGCAGAGCCGGTCTGCGGTTGACCAGGGACGTGATTCAAGCTCTCCTGAGCAAGGGGTCAAACCACACCAGGAGCTTTTGGCTCTAAATTTACGGGTCATCAAAAATATTCTAGTTTTGTGGAGAGGTAAGGCTTGACAAAGGGTTGAGATCTTGCTCTTCCCATGTTCTCAGTTACCTTTTGGAGACACCTTGAAAGCAACCCACGGATCCCCAGCCAGTCCAGACAACAGTAAAAGCTGCAGGGCTGGCTCCAACACGGTGGATGCTGAAGAATTAGCTCTGAATTAGCTGGAGGGGTGATGATCATCCTTCCCTCTTCCACACCGTCCCTCATAGGGTGCCCCAAGAGCCCTTAGGGCTGTGCAGTGTCTTTGCCGTGACAGCACCAGGCTGTGGGCACCACGGCATTGGGACCACCTTGGAGGACAGGGAAGCACGGGTGGAGGCAGCAGTCAGTCAGGGGCGGACTAGCTAGGGAAGAAATTTTTCACTCTGAGGGTGGTGAGCCCCTGGCGCAGGTTGCCCCGAGAAGCTGTGACTGCCCCATCCCTGGAGGTGTTCAAGGCCAGGTTGGACGGGGCTTGGAGCAACCTGGTCTGGGGGGAGGTGGAAGTGGATGATCTTCAAGGTGCCTCCCAACACAAACCATTCTATGATTCTACGAATATCCCGAGTTGGCCAAGATGAGCAAGGAAAGGGCTTAGGAAGAGAAAGGGGAAGAGAACGGTCTCCCAGTGTCAACTGAGTCCAAAAGTCTGCTCTCCCCTAACGGGGCCACCCCAGGAGCCCCAGCGGAAGGACAGAGGAGAGGAGCATCCAGGTTCAACACTGCTGCCTCCTGCTCTTCTGCCACGCTGCCAGCGACGGACTCGTTCCCACGGATGAGCACCCCGTGTGTTTCACAGCCTCAGCAGGATCAGACCATCACGCCGAGCCTGACCCAGCAATTTCACCACCCCAACCGCCCAACCCCTGCGAGACCCTCCTTCGCCCTCCTGCCAACCTCACAAACCACCCAAATTTTTGGAAAGAGAGGGGCGAGAAGGGCGGGAGACCGGGCTACGCGTTCGCGCTGGTTCCTCTAAATGCAAACTTCAAAAGGCGAGAGAAAGTCAGGTAACACTTCCAGATCTCAGCAAAAGCTGAGTCTTGTTGCAACACGAAACTCTTTGGTCAGAGAGAAAACCACACGAGCTGACTGCCTCTAGTGTTTATTAGGGTATGTCGCATGCCAAAGGAGAAAGGTTTAAGCAAACAAGCACAAGTGTTCCCATGATCACAATGAAAACCCTGAGCAAAACTAAACATCTTACAACAGCTTCTAAAGAACACGGGGGAAATGCCGGTGTCTTGCTTAGGAAAAAAAAAAACAAAAACAAAC
>VZSZ01010355.1:0-11526 GCA_013398815.1 Ibidorhyncha struthersii
CTCGGCTGTGGGGCTGCCCGCGGCGGGCTCGGCCGCCTCGCAGCCCCTCACCCTCTCCTCAGGTGCACATCACGGGCCGCAGAGGTAACTGGTCAGAAATTCAGGTCTGTGCTCCATCGAGGTCGCTCTCCTCTCCAGAGAGCACCGGCGACGTTGCCCTGGCTCTCTTTCTGCGGCCGACTGGAGCCACAACACCAGCGGGTGGTGGCTTGGAAAGACCATGCAGAGGTGGTCTGCGAAGACCTCCTTGTTCGCAGAGGCTGTTGAGGAGCTGCTGCTCCGGAGTTAGTCTGGCAGGGCTTACTGAGGGTCTGTCAGACAGAGATTTGTCTTTGGCAGAGGAAAGAGTCTATGTCAACAGGTCAAATGATGTCTTCTGGACACATCTCTCTTTCTGTGCCTTTGACTGGCAGTGGCAATACCTGTGCGTGGTTCCTGGGAGCCACAGTCTGGCTCAGAGTCTTCATCCTGGGCCCACACACGTCTCTAGCACTGATGGCTCCTCAGCTCCTCTGCCTGTGTCAACGGGGAGCATGTCTTTATCTAGAACCCAAGATTTCAGATGTGTATTTGGGCATCAGTGTAGAGCCGTTGACCACATGCAGTTCCAGCAGTATGGAAAAGTGGGATGGGTGGCCGCTTTAGCCAGCTGGACTTTGTAGGTGCTGTTGCACATGAAGTTGTTTGGCTGTCATCAGACAACCGATGATTTCTTTAGTGGCTGCTATTCGTATGCTTTCCTTTTTATTTTCTTTTGAACTGCAGGATCAGTACTGGGGCACTGTGAGCTTACCAAGAAGTCAGTCATCTAAAACATATTTTCACCCTCAAAATAATTCATGCTTTTTTATTTTTTTGTTTGGAGTCTTCTCGAGGTGAATTGTGTTATAAACTGGATGTGAAACTTGCTAAAGAAAAGTGAAACTTAAGATAATGATTCACATCGTTCCAGCAGAAGACAAGTTTCTCAAAATAGGTGTTTAAAGGAGAGGCAGATAAATTGTTTATTTCAAAGTTATTTCATTTTTAATAATTAGAGATGTAGTGAATTGCTGAGGATCAGCAATCAGTGAGTCAGAAGAAAAACTAGAGTTAAAATTCAAGTGTTCTGGGCTCCCAGCCTATCAATGACTTCACTAAAATAAAGTGTATCTCAGCAGTTCATATAGACTTCTTATTCAAGCAGGTAATACTCAGTTACCCGCAAGAGCCATACATGCGAATTCTTGTATGAGTAGCAATAAGAAGAAACCACAAAATAATGTTAATAGTTTTTGTTGAAATGTAGGAGGACTGTGTGGTTTTTCTGCAACAATAAGTTGGCTTTTCAGCTGCCAGCTCTTGTGGAAATCTTTGCTGATACCATTGTCTGCCACATCTGGAAAATTTAACTTACACAGATTTTTTTTTTTCAAGAGACAGGAGATAAGTTCTTTAGCCTTAGAGAAAAATGCAGTATGGTAATAAGTATTTTTAGGAAATACATTCTATTTTTCTTCAGTTGCTGTTTCTTCATTCACTGATTGTCATTCACAGGACTGTTTGTGCAGCTTTTGACTTAAAGAAAATCTAGAACACTTGGGTTAATTTACATAATTAAAAAAAGTCCAAATAAGTAAGAAAGGAACGAGCACTTAATAACATAATATTGTATCAATGTGCTTTCTGATGCTGTATTAAGTCAATCAAGTCCTAAGAAACACTGAATTAAACTCTGACATTTTTTGATTCAAACTGTGTAAAATTCAGAGGATCCAAAAAAAGGCTATTGTCAGCTGTGCTGCCACAGTAGAAAATAAGAAAAAAATGGTTTTTTAAAATTAAAATAATGTGTATAGTTCAATTTCCAATTGTTTAAAGGAATTATGACAATTGTTCCATTTCATTCTTAGCTCATCACGAAGCACTAACGAAATGTGAGACTGCAGTCTGGTTAAAGAGATGCCAGTGATGTTCAGACACTGGAATAAATCAAAGGAAATCCACTGATTGCAGATACAACATATTGTTTTGGTTACTCATTCCTGCCCACATTCCTGATATTCTTGAATGGATTTTTCATATCTTTTCTGCTTTAAAAGGCTTTCTCTGAATCAAGAGTATGCAACAATATCTTGTTATTTTTTCCTGTGCTAAGAATTAAGTCATCAGTTTACCAGTCGTTTCCTAGTCTGATGGAGTCCAGTTAACACTGAAGGGGTTTTGCTGTCCTTTTTTTCTGGAGGAGGTACATTTCGAGAGGTATAGTCTGTAAGACCTAGCAAGCTGTTAATGATGGAAAAAGTTGGATTCTAATGGATTATGTAGAACGGGAGTGATTTAAAAGCATTCAGTGCCCTTCGGCTGTCAGTACAAAGCCCGTTACTATCCTGTGAGGAAACCGCTAACTCCAGCAGACTGCTGTGTAGCTCTTCTGCAGTGACTTGTACATGGATCCAGCACACCTTCGGGGTCTGATTCCTGCATGGGCTTCTGAGTTCAGCATGTAACTTAAACCACCAGCTGTAACAGACAATGTGCTGTTTATCTACCGTCGTGCAGACTCCTGTATTTCTTGCGCGCACTACAAGTCTTAGTGTTTTTTTTTAATTTGTGCTTGTGGAACCGCTAGAGAGAGACCTCTCGCTTTCAGAAGAGTTTAAGCACAGAAGGGCAAGCTTTCAGTAGGCAGCTAGATCCCAAAGAGAAGCGAAGTCTCTGAAATGAATCTTCCATCTGAGCTTTGGCACTGGCTTTTTTCTTGGTCAGATATCCACATTGCTCTTGGCAGGCTGGCAGAATTTGCTAGTTGACACGAAGTGCTGTTCCCTGTCCTCTCTCCAAGTTGGAGCCGGAGCACACTGGCAAGGTGGTGTGGGAAAGCTGTTCACGGAGACAGCTGTTTGCAGAAGTGCTGACCTCACCTCTGTGGAAAACAGCGTAAACCAAAGCCCAGACTTCACAGAAATTTTGTTATCGGTTTGATCATTGGTGACTGCATATATTTTTACTGTTCAGAATTTGTACTACCCACCTGATCTGGTCTTGCATACAAAAGAAAACTCTGAAAAATGTGAGCACTCTGTATGGATAGAGCACAGCCCCTGTCTGCAGTGCTTGCAGGAGCGAAGGAAGTGAAAAAGGACGATGCTTCCACTTCACCGGCACTAAGTATTTGAAGGCTTTCCTGTTGAAATAGGGAATCTGTATTCTGCATATAGCTGAGAGGGTCCATGCCAGGATCTGGGCAGGCAGAAAGGTACAGAAACCACCTTTGCCCTTCCTCTCCAGCAGTGCTGGCTCAAACAGGAGGTTTGTTGTATCATCGTTCTGCGTACAGGTCTTGCACTGCTGTGTATGTATACAACTCCAGGGTTAGAGGATCCCTGTGCAGTCTACTGTACAGTGCACGCTGTATGTCACTGTTCGCATCAGTGTTTCAAAATGCTGGGAGAATTTTGCTTGGTAGCCACTCTCCACATGTCCTCTGCAACTTCCATAAAATAGTTGACTGGATAAGGCTGGTATTAACAGGCTTCCCAAAATGTAATCAAACACAATATTTGCACTGATTTTTATCAGTTGCTTCTGCATCAATTACTAGAACGAGGGCAAAGGGGATTAGAACAGCATTGGTGCAGTTAATTGTGCGTCAGAGCAGGGGATCTGAAGCTCTTATTAGCTCTGTTTTTATATGAATCTGTGGGTAAGACCACTAAAGGCATGGGACAGAAATTGGAGCAAATAACGGGTTTGGTGTTTCTTGGGCTGCATGTTAGTATTGAGCACCGTTCACCTGAAGAGGAGAGTGCACAAAAAATTGTTCTGCTCACTGTAAAACTCCCTTACTTTGAGCGACTGTTTGTTTTACAGTTTAGTTCTTATATATTTTTATTTAAATAAATAATTATATATTTATTTATTCTTATATACTTTTANCTTATATACTTTTAAAGTGGAAGAAATCAGATATAAAAGATGTTAACACAAAACCCCATTATGCTATCAGTATTACAAAGAACATTATTTTAATGAGAAGGCATATTTGGAAGAATAACCTTTTTTGCATTGACATAAAACATTTCTTCTACAATTATGCTGTTTTTTTTATCAAGTGAAACAGCATCTACTAGGCATTCATGTACTCTACACATATATATTCACACACATATATGTATGTGTATGTATATATGTATATATAAGTGTATATATACACATATATGTGTATATATACATATACACACATATATATGTACTTATTTTCATTTAGATACTAACTGAAAAAAAAAACCCTGTGTAGTATAAATTGTCAAAGATTTAGGCTAAGGAATGCTGTTATCTTTTTGTTTCTCATTATTTAAAAGTATGGTGGCTTTTATTTTGTTTTACTAGGGGAAGGAGGCATTATATGATACTTATGAAAAAGAAAAATGAAATCTGTGCACAAAATTGTAGGCTTAAGAGAGGAATTTATTTGTCTGCTTAGGCAATGTTAGGCTTTTTTAAAAATTAATTTCCTTTGGGGTAATTTGTTTTGTGATAATATTGCAGTGTGGAAAAAAGTTTGCTAGTAATTCAGTTCATGCTAATACCTTCACTTAAAAAAACCCACAAAAACAACCAAGAAAAAAGCCCCAGCAATGATTCATTCTGACAAATGATATGAGGTAATGTGTGTTTGAACCACCAGCTATTTGTGTAACATGCACGAAACATTCACATTTTTCTTTTTTATTTGGAGTCCTGCTGAAAAATAACATTTAATCCATCCTCATATTTCTTTTTTATCACAATGCTTTTGCCCAATATATGCCATTTTGTATTTGTGAACAAGAATTTCTTATGGGCAGATTTGCCAAGTGTCTGCATCCGTTTCTGCTGGTACAGAGCCCCTGAGGCAGCAATTGCACTGGTGCGGGGAATTTGCAGTCGTGGAGTTGCTCGGTGTTTCCTAGAACCAAGACTGATGGCACAGCCGAATGTGCAAAAGCATACTTTGCTGTGTTGGAGAAAGGAGATAGGGTATCTTCAGTGACTGATTCCTTCTGTGAAGAGGGCTGCCACTTCTGCTGCTCCTCTGCAACCCTGGTAGAAGTTTAAGTCACTTTCCATTATTGGACATAAGGGGGGAGAGGAGGTGATACTTCTGTCTCAGGTGGAGCTTCAGCTGCATTCAGCGAGGCAGCTGGTGGCTGGCACAGCACACACTTGACTTTGCAGGGAATCAGGACCGTAAATAAAAATGTCATGCACTGACAGGCAAGAAGTCAAATACACTGTGCTGCTCTCTCTCGAGCCATTCCTCACTTCAAAATAGATGTCGTGGTCCCAGTAGTCACTGTGCATCAACATGTGTTCAACGTGGGTTGTTTTAAATGTCGTAAGTTGTGTTATGGTACAGCAGCAAATACATCTGTTGAATGCAAAAATGTACTATGTTTTGAGAGTACAGTGCTCTTACAGAGTCATCCTGTTGACAGCAACTCAGTTCCCCAGTATCAGCAATGAGGATGACGGTAGTGTAGATGAGCTGCTGATGCTTTCAGCACTGGCTTGATGAGATCAGCTTTGAGCAGGGTTAGACAGCACAGCTATTAAAATGGCAGCAGCCAAACATCTTTCAAAAGAAAAGGGCTCCTGGAGGAGCCAGTTCCTGGCCTTTGGGTCTGGGTAGAAAGCGTTGCTGACTTGTGTCAATGGAAGCAGGAAGCTAATGACTGTGTTCCTTGGGTCGAACTGCACACAATGCAGTATGTCATCTGCAAGGTGATGTAAATATTGATGGAAAGCTAATCCATTCATTTCAGGTACCAAGAAAAGGGATTCTTAAAACATGCAACCTTAGGTTTTGGACATGGTTCAGTGTATGGTTCAGTGACTTCATTGATGAGGCGCAGTCACACTGTGCTTGTAGGGTAGATCTGCATTGTTACTCCACTGTGCGGTGCAGGTCTGACTCATTACATACTGTTACTTAGTGTATGGATGCTGTCCTGGTGACTCCTGGCTTGTTTGGCGTGTCTCTGTGCTAATCATAAGCCTTTGTGAACCTGGTGGGAATGCACTGTTAGGGAACACCTCAACTACAGCTGAAAAATGTTAGCCCTGTGATAGTACTGAGGTCACTGAAACAGCAGATTATGCCATTCTTGTATGCCCAGCTGCTGCCTACTACTAGGGTGACAGGTATGGACCTTTGAGAACCATTGCACATGTATTTTTTCTAACTCCTGGTAAAGACGCCCTAATGTGAACAGACCAGATGCCTGGATCTTCTTTGAAACTTTGGCCACAGGACACAATGATTGATCTTTTTATTCCAGCCAGTCTGTGTTGCAGAAGAGTCAGAGATCACGTGGACAGATCTGATCTAGTAGTTTACTGAGTTCTAATCAGTAAATTTAGGTATATAAAATACTTAACAAGTACAGATGGATTGGTGGTCAATACTGTGCTGTTGACTACACTTAGAGTTAGTATGGGGTACAAAGATCATTGTGTAAGCTTACTATATGTATCTTAAATGTTATCTGCATGCAAAAAATGTCACTTACCAACCCATCGATGTCTGGTGTCAGGTCTCTCAGCCTCGAGCTATAACCTTGAGAGGTGTCCCTGCTCAAGAGGAGATCAGTGTGCCGCCAGCTGCTATGGAGGGAGAGCTCAGCAAACCCTGATGGCTGCAGGGTAAAGTGGTTGATTTGTAGTCAGATTTTCTGCTGTTGATGCAGTTTTGGCCACTTATCAGCCCAGTCTCCAGCCAAACCTGGGTTTGGTGCTGAGTTCTTGCTGATAGCCCCCCACAATAGGATTAACTTTGGTTAGGACAACTTGCTGAGCATCTGCCTGGACCGAAGTTCAGTTAGTTCAAACAGGAGGAGTGCATCCCTCCCAGTGTGTCAGGGATCTGCCCAAGTGAGGCAAGGCTCCATAGCATAAGGTAGAAAAGGATCCTCTTTAATATTTTCCTGGGATAGCACTGGTACTGCTTTCGCTGGGGTTCTTCTCTATGTGTTTTGACAGAAGTGCGCAAGCGCGTGTATATGCAGTTACCTAACAGTTATTACAATTTTTTATTAAAATGCACCATTAAAATAAAAGTGCATGGAGAGAGGAGCAGGTGTACAGAGAGATTCTAATTATGAAATTCAAGTTGGGCATTGTATCACTTTTGAGCACTGGCCTGCTGTGTGCAAAATTTGAACCAGCTCTGTCTTAATAAGCAAACTAGAAAAGTTCAAATATTTAAAATATGGTATCTGGAAAAGGCCTGTGAGAAAAAAAACCACCCCAAACTAATTAAAAAAGACTGCTTTTCTCCAGAAGCATCCAAACCAAACTGTCTATTGGGCATGGGGATTTAATCATGGCTTTAAATAATAACCAAATCTCTTCCAAATCTGCATATCTACTTCTTGCTTTTTCTGATTTGGTGGTTTTATGCACTATATATTGACTTTGATCAGCTGTAGCATGCTGGACTAATCTTACTTGTGTTTTTAATACAGTATGCTGATTGCCTCCCAACTGGAACCAACGTATGCCAGGACAGTTTACCCATGTTTTGATGAACCTGCCATGAAGGCCACATTTAATATCAGAATTGTCCATGACCCAAGCTATGTGGCTCTTTCCAATATGCCTGCTATTGGTAGGTAAACAGCAAGTAGACTTACGGGTTTCCCCCCCTCCCCCAAATTACTTTTTAAAAGGGTGTAATTTATCTGAACAGACTATATCATCTGATACAGCGATGTTCTGTTGTCCGTGTGCTAATGCCTTGAAAATGCACAGAAAATCTGAGCCTGTGAACCTAAAAATTTGGAGACAGTTATTCATAATTGATGTCTCTGATGGCAACAATTCCATAGCTTTGTCAGTTGCGATGTGCACTCCTCTGGTTGCTGGAGGCTGCACAGGGTTTGATTCCTGGCATTTAGTGCTCAGTAAGTAGTGTACCTGTCTTACTGCGTGACATCTGCTTAAAACAAAATGGGAGCCCCAGTATGCAAAGCCTGTAATTGTGGTATTAAGGGATTCCTTTCATTCTAAGTAGATTTTAAGACATATTTACAACATACAAAAAATTGTTTTACTAGGCAGAGACACTAAAGTCTCCTGTCTATGTGCAGAATAAGAATGAGAGGACTCAAAGGCTCTGGACATGCTGCTCCTGTCCCTTGCTGGGATCTTGTGTGGGATGCATGTGGGATATAAGATTCCAAACAAGTTCCATAAATTAGTATTCCTACAGAAATCTGTTGGATCTCGTGCCTCCTTCTTAATGGCTTTCTTCTGCAGCTCAGTGCCATGAGTCTTTATTTTTCACGTCAATAATTTTCAGCTATAGAAAGTTTCATGAGGTTTGCATGGAAGCTAAGTAACTTAGAAATTGTAATAGATGGGATCTCTGTGAGAATCACTTGAAGCATTTTCTTCCCCTGAGAATCTTGCCCATGTTCCCCTTATTTAGAAGGAAGGTATCTGATTAAGTATTTCATAATTCTCAGGCACACATGACCTATATTTGAATCGTAATAGGTCATACATTTTAGAGATATGCAGCATGGCATAAATTGTCCACAGTTTTCTCACATCCTAAAACATGCAGTTTGATATCTTTCCAAGACTTCAATTAAGAAGCTCAAGAGTGGATTTTTGGTGTTTGCATGGAAGGTCATGACTCTGATACGTGGCAGTAGCAACAATCTGGCTGCTTGCCTTCTACCAGAAACATATGAAGTTTGTGCAGACTTACAGCATATTGAAGAGAAGTGCAAAAAACCATGCAGAAAACACGAAATTCCTTGTTCATTATGGAAGAACAATGGTTTGAATATTTCTTTGATACTTTTTCCAGATGTATCTGAAATGAGGGATGAAAATGGAAGCCTGTGGACTGTTACCACATTTAACACTTCGCTGAAAATGTCGACTTACTTGACAGCTTTTGTGATTTGTGATTTTCATTATGTGACCAGGACTGAGCGGGGAAACGAGGTAAATATGAGGCTGCATAGCACCTTATAGTGGTTTACAACAGAAGTTGGCTCTGTGGTGCATCATGTGCTTTAGAAGATATCACAGACTTTAACTGTGCCTTCTGTTCCAAAACTATTTGCTTATGTGGCAAAACTGCTAAAATTTATCCTGCAGATATTTCTGCAGAAAGCTTTCCTTTGGGACAGTTATTTTATTGTCCTGTCCTGTTCATTTCATACAATTCCACAAGTAGGTATGGGCTCTGTATGTTAAAACTTGAGGAGCAGCTACTCTGCAGAAAGTACTGGTCATAATTCAAGGTCTTCTTTTCTTAGCTGTCTTAGTTGGAAAAAATACCCATTTCCACTGCTGTGACAAGCCAGTGAAGTTCAGTGCCTTGTTCTTCAAGGCCCTTTCAGGAGCAGCATCATGACATCAGTAGGAGCAATACTGTGCTCCAAGCATTTTGTATACTAGTATTTTAACCTTTTATTCTGCAGCGGGCACAATTTTTAGCCTCCAAAACTGACTGTTTTGTGTTTGAAGCTTCTTCATCAGTGAGTATTCAGTTTTGCTCTTACACTACAATGGCCAAAGCTTCTTTAGGGAAACTATAAAAAAATATACTCTATGGCACCAGTTGTTTCACTTTCCGTTGCTTGCTGAAAGTCAGCAAAAAGAAAAAGATGTATCAAGTTGTTCCAAAATAAATAGTAAACTCAAGCATGAAGCTATTAAGGATAGCAAGTATATGCATATACTTGCTATCCTTAATAAGTGAGAGCACAGTGTTAGCTTCATGGTTAGTTCCCTGTCATCCTACTGGAGAAAGGTGGGAGAAGGTGAGAGGACAGTGCAGAGGTGACCTAGGAAGCACAGTATTAGTTTCTTTTTAAAGTGAAGATTTGACTTGATATACCTGCCATCCCCTATACAGAACATATTGGATGCTTATGGCTCTGAATGTGGCGCCTTTTTCTTGGGCTGATGTGTACTGACAGGAGTCAGCAATGCAAAGCACTCAAAAGAGCGTTTTCCAGAGGGAAGAGGCACCTCCTGTGTTCTGTGAGATACAGGGGGGAAGGTATTTTGTCCCTTGATTTCAGGCAGAGATGCTCAATTTATGCCTCCACAGTATTTGTGTGAGCATGTTCATTGTGTCTGTTTTGTCATTTCTGGTAAGCAACTTACAACCTGAAACACCAGTATTATAACTCAAAGCTCATACTAGAATTAGGATTTTAAGTCTGCCCACTGTGTTCAGGTTTTGCAAAATAAAGTGATCTGGTCTTTGAATCTGCTCTGTAGCCTTAGCTGAAAAGAGGGGCTCAGAGGCTGAGGATACTCCATTGACTGAATATGTTTTATTTTTTCCCGTGTAAATTAAATGCTGAGGCTTCCAAACTGTCCTCTTAGAGTTTGGCTGTGCAGCTCTTTGTGAGACCATGTATTGCATTTAGATGCAAGAAATGCGTGGGCTTTGAGCTGCCAGGCACCCAGGGGGGTCTCACACCCAGAGGTACATGATGAAGACATAGATCTTTTCTCAGTCTACTCCATCACCTTGGGCAAGCAGCTGTGTTTTTCAGTGCCATGACAAAGCAAAAGGGCACAGGAGGGGAAAGCTTTGCTTGCTGCTGCTGTCTCCGTTACTCAGAGGTGCAGATGTCATCTGCTCAGATGTCATCAGCTCTCTCTAGCAGCACTGGGAGGCCGGTGGTCTGTTTCAGGCTGTGAGAAAGTTCAAGAGGAGAGATGGGTATGTTTGGACAGCAAATGCTCTCTGAACATCCATTTCTCTTCAGGGAAAGAGTGGTGGGCTGAAGGAAAGCTCATCACCCAGACTCACTGGTGGAATACATTGGCTTAAGATGTGTCATTTTGAATAGTTTTACAGCATTTCCCATTTAATAAAAGAAAAGCCAGGAGTCCATTTGTTCCAGCAACATATAGTTGGATTCAAATGTTGAACCCTTTTGAAGTACTGGAACTCTCCTATATTTTAGCAGGATTAGGCTCTGTGCAACATTTTGTTAGGTCCAGCAAAACCTGACTTGGGATTTTTCTCATTAAAAGCTTCATTGCGTGGTCTGGTGTGGAGGGACAGCATTTTCAAACAATGATTCACAGAAGAGAAGTAAAGAAAATGAAAATATGAGGGTTGTCTAAAATGACACTTCCTTGTTTTATTGCAGATACGTATTTGGGCTCGGAAAGAGGCAATTGAAAATGGGTATGTTGACTATGCTTTAAATATCACAGGCCCAATATTTTCATTTCTGGAAGACTTACTTAATGTCAGCTACCCTCTGCCAAAGACAGGTGAGACTACTTATTTTCTTAAATAGACCAGAAATGGCTGCTGATGGTGTACCATTCACAGAAGCAATAGGTTCTTTTGCATTATTCTCTTCTTAGAGCTTACGACATTCATGGAATAAACCCCTTAAGCTTTAACTCACTGAATTCTCCTTTCCTCATCACGGCACTTACTAACCTGTAGCTCAACACTCTTACCTTCACATCCCACTCATTCTTTTAAAGCATCATTTCCTAATAAGGGGG
>VZSZ01010355.1:11544-22051 GCA_013398815.1 Ibidorhyncha struthersii
AGATTGGACTACAAAGGGGGTAGGAAAGAGCTGTTCAGTCACGTGGCTATTTCTGGGATGCATAGACCATACGAGGCACGGATGTTGTAGTCCCTACATCCTCCTAGTAAATCCATGCTTGCTGTAACCCATGTCTCCCCAAAACATTTCTTGCTTTCTTCAGTATGTCCTTATCTTACCTGTGAGTCAGCTGTATGTTCCTGCGCATTCCTCTCCAGAAAAAAGACTCCTGCTGGAAAACATTGTTTCTATTTAAAATGGATATCAGGTAAAAAAGTCAGGTCAAGCTTCAATCAAGGAAAGAGGGTGCTATCATGTAGTTCCACTGTACAATTTGTCCGCTAGTTGTACTTGGATTCCCAAGGGCTTCAGCATGAATATTATGGGGAAACGTGCTCTTTTAAACAAATGGGGCAGAATATTGAGAGCACAGAAGGCAGTTCTTGTTTAAAATGAGTTTTGGACCTGCCCATGGTCTTAGCGGATAGCAGGACCGTGGGGGAAGATTTTCCCTCCTTTCTTGACTAGATAATTTGTGAATTTGTCAAATCTGTATTTTGGCACTTGAAATAAATAAATTTTCATCTGTGTAAATGTATTATCTCCCAGTGTATTTGGAATAACTTGCAGAATTATTCACCACGCTTCTGATGGACAATGTAATATATGCAGTCTTCACTCTCTAAATTTTGTTACCTTAGTAATCATACAAGCTGCTCAAGGGCTGTAGACAATTCTGTTTCACACCTGTGTTCTTTTGTTCAGCAGCAACATCAATACATCAATTCATTAGTATAAAAATCTTAAAAAATTAAAGTAGAAGAATGGCATTGCAGGCTTCCTGTTAGGTAAGATTTCAGTTTCACAGAATGCTGTAATACCATTACAATCCCCACTGTAATGTCATGCAAAACCAACTGCATTTCCCACTGATTTTCTTTGAAGTTTTGCCTAAAGATCAATAGGATTAGATCAACCAAGAATAGCCCCTTGTAAATGGTAGAGATTTATATTGTGAACTCCAAATGTGAAATTAAGAATAAACACACTTTAAGTCAGGGATATTTAAGGGTTTGTCTTCACCTGATTTTAATGCAGTTATATCTTGCCCCAGGCTGGCTAGATGTGAAGTATCTTTGCTGTAAGCCTGAGGCGATAAGCTCTGCCGAGAAGTAGTCTAGCTTTGCTTGGGTTCAGTGCCATGCTTGCATTAACCACCTAGCTTTTGGACTGGAACTGGCTCATGGACAGCTGGTTTGGAGTAAAAGCTTGTGTCTGCTTCCAAAATGCTCTGTATACCTTTTCCAAATTTTGGTCTTTGCTGCTGTGTTTAAACACTATATCTCTCTTTGAGATCCTTGATGTTTCGTCCAACTCTCGCATTTGAACTGGAAAACTGCTCCCTGTGCATAAGGCAGAAGGGGAGTGCAGCAGTAACAGCCATACTGTGGAAACAAAGAGATGATGTTTCTACGGCACCTTTCAAATAAGAATGGAAAGGATCCCTCTACTCACAGACCTGAAAGAGCAACATTGCTTTCTTATCAGTTGCTAGGCTAAAGAAAGAGATAAGCAGGATCTTTACCAAACACAGGGAAAACTCATACAGAGAAAGATTTCTGAGAGCCAGAAGTGAATATATTCTTTTGTGGCATAGGTAGAATATAGCCTTCATTTTTGTTCAAAACATTTGTATGAACAAGACACAGTACAGATCCGGACTTCGTGGGAATTTATTATGTTGGCTTCCTGAAAGAGTGGCAACTATAGATGAAAAGCATGACAAGAAGAAATTTCGCAGACCATTTGCAAGAACGTTGCCATAATACCACAAAGAACCACTAAAATGTAGTATCCTTTAATTGCACACTGAACCAGTGTGAGCATTAAAATCATGTGAGCATTTTAATTCTGAAAATTTTAAAAATACCTTTTTCTTTTCTCTGTTTCAATCAATTTAGATCTGGTTGCGCTGCCTGATTTTGGAGCAGGTGCTATGGAAAACTGGGGGCTAATGACTTTCCAAGAATCATCATTGATGTATGTCCCAAGTGACAAATTCACAAGCAGAAAAGCAATGATTGCCATAATAGTGTCACATGAGCTAGGACACCAGGCATGTGGTAAAAAATTCTGTGCATTTTTTTGCTTATGAGGTTGTTTCCTTCTGGTTGCTGATGATGCAGACACTGATTAGTAGCAGAAAAATAGCGAGAGAAAAATAGCGAAAGAAAAATAGTAGGGGGTGCAGGCACTAGAGTATTGGAAGACTATTTGATCATATGTTGCACTGATACCTCAGTATTAAAAGCCGTTTCTGTCATATTACAGACTGCATACTGACTGCGCAGGACTCTGATATGAAACTGTTAATGAGCTACTTTTTTTTTTTTACACAGTACCTGAATGCCATACTACAAAATAGTTTAGGGATGTAGGGATGACACAGTGCTCTCTATATACAGCATCCTTAGTAATTCAGTGGGAGAATTAATGGACTTCATAAGTAGTCTTTTGTAATGGCAGTGTATGTACATATTGCAAAACATATCTGGTTTTCTTTAAGAAGCAGCCTGTGGTATGATAGAACAAAATTAACATGAACACATTCTACACCGTAGCTGAACCTTTGTCCGGTTTTCATAGAGATTTTCAAATTTTTTCTTATTTGGTTTGGAATGATGATGCAGTTTCACTTTTTTATTGACTATGTTTAATTTACTGTTGTTTGCCAGAGCAACAACTGTTTGCACTTAGTCAACAAAGTTAGCAAAAGAGTTTAACTTGGCTAGCGCACTTGTATGCCTTTCTGACAAGGTCTGTAAGTTTTCAGACCTTCAGATGAGCAGAGTGTTTTTATTGCATGCCAATAAAACAAATGTCAGTACTTAATTAAACTCTATTTGAAAACAGAGTTGTATTTCAAGTTTTTAAGGATTAACAAATAAAATACAAACCCGCAAGTGATCAGTTTTTTGTTAAATATGAACTGCCAAATATGAGTATGTAGCAGCTGTTGTGGAAGTTTTATTGCTTGCCAGGATAGGGATTTGCTGATTTTGGAAATGGTTATTTCCCCAGTTCTGTTTATCATTCCCCTGGCAATTTCATTTTGTTAAGAACATGGAAAAATTTGTTTGTAATTGCTTGATAAATGCCCTACTTCTAATCATAGCCTCATGTGATCTTTTAGATATTTAAATTTTATTGTGAAGTGTTTAAATAGAGTAAAAGAATGACATAAAGCACTGACATCCATACTCGTGGTATGAAATTGTAGATGAAACAATTAAAAAATAACTGCCCTGAACCTCTGACTTTTTCCAAGGTGCATCTTTTTCTACTGAATTTTCACTATCTGAAGGAATATGCAGCGTTTTATTCAAATGGTGTGTACGCACTAAATAAAGTTACTTCAGCATAGGTATGTGTGTTTAACCTGCAAAAAAGAAAACAGCAGTCCAAAGAGATGTTGAGACATTTTTTCTTTCTATTTAAGTGGTTTGGAAATCTGGTTACAATGAACTGGTGGAATGATTTGTGGCTTAATGAGGGACTGGCATCTTACTTCGAGTACCTCGGAGCCACCTTTATTGAACCCAAGCTTTCACTGGTAAGTACTAACGCTTACTGAAGTAAGCTAAAGCAGCAAAGTTCCATCATGTACAAAGAAAAGGGAGGTGCAGGAGATGCGATTTAATTAAGCCATAGTAGTAGTAACTTAGCTCCTCTGGGAAAGACCAGCACGTCTTGACTCTTCACTGGAAGGGTCTCCATCTTCTGGGGGCTGCGATCATACCCAGCTCTTCTACAGCTGGCGCACAGGATGACTGGATAGCTGTGATTCTGCAGTGAGAAGAAGTTAGTGTTTTGCCCTAGATCTGTCACGTAGCAAACCCCACTTTGTCTCCTTGGTCCTGTAGCTGATGGTTTGCCTCCCTTCCTGTCCAAGCTCTTTTCCAAGCATCCCATACCTTAGCTATCTTTACCAGGCAGTGGCTAAGTTGGGCTATTTTGAGTCTGTTTACTGCACTGGGTCCATGGATGTCTGTTTGTAGATAAGGCAAATATAATGCACGTAGCTAATCTGACAGCAGGTTAAAACTCCTTCCTGTTCCACCCAAACGGGAATAAGCATAAATCCCATAGTGTGTTAGAAAACTCCATCGTTAAACTCTGAGACAGGCGGATAGGTGCTGCTGATTGTAGCCATGAGATGAGGTGCACTGACCTGTGCAATTATAAATGTCTGTGTGCAGCGCCCTCAGCTTCTGAAGAAAGGAGATGCGTTTAGTCTGGGCACGCCTGAGACTGTAGTCAGTCCAGTCTGCTGTTCATTTGGCTGAGATGAAATACTATTCATCACTTTGCTTTTCTAATTCACCAAAGTACTTAATTACATGCTTAATTGGAAACTAATACAGTCATGTCAAACAAATTCAGAAGGATTTTTAGGTCATGGGATATCCTAATCTTCTGCTTTGAACTTCAACAACTCCCTTTATTTTCTGTAATGCAGTATCTTAATATCTTTGAAGAGTATAAAGGCCACCAAATTTTAAAGTGGAAATAAATCCTTGTCTCCTTTTTAATTTTAATCTTTTCATTTAGAAGCTTGCCTTTCTAAAAGTCAACATTTGCCATTTTATTTATGTCCATAAAGTAAATTTTAATACTGGGCAGTAATTCAATTTGATAAATTACAGTTTTGGGATGTGCCTCAGAAATCCAGAGTAAATTACACAGGTGTGAGAATACAGGGCTCTCTTGTGCAGTTTTGTGGGCCATGCATATTCGCAGAATCACAGAATGGCTGAGGTTAGAAGGGACCTCTGGAAATTATCTGGTCCAACCGCCTGCTCAAGCAGAGCCATCTAGAGCAAGTTGCCCAGGACCATGTCCACGTGGCTTTTGAGTATCTCCAAGGATGGAGATTCCACCACCTCTCTGAGCGACTGACCACAAACAGTGCTTGTTTACCCTCAAAGTGAAAAAGTGTTTCCTCATGTTCCAAGGGAACCCTCTGTGTTTCAGTTTGTGCCCACTGCCTCTGGTACTGTCACTGGGCACCACTGGAAAGAGCCTGGCTCCATCCTCCTTGCACCCTCCCTTCAGGTATTTGTATACATTGATGAGATTCCCCTGAACCTGATCTTCTCCAGGCTGAACAATCCCCACTCTCTCAACCTTTCCTTATAGGAGAGGTGCTCCAGTCCCTTCATCATCTTTGCGGCCTTTGCTGGACTCTCTCCAGTAGATCTGTATCTTTTCGTCTACTGGGGAGCCTGGCACTGGACCCAGCACTCCAAGTGTGGTCTCACCAGTGCTGAGTATAGGAGAAGGATCACCTTCCTTGACCTGCTGGCAATACTCCTTCTAATGCAGCCCAGGATACCATTAGCCTTCTTTGCTGCAGGGACACATTGCTAGCTCATGTTCAACTTGGTAGCCTTCATGCCCTCAGGTCCTTTTCACAAAGCTGCTTTCCAGCTGGACAACACCCAGCATACACTGGTGCCTGGGGTTGTTCCTTCCCAGGTGCAGGACTCCGCACTTGTGCATGTTGAACTTCATGAGGTTCCTGTAAGACCATTTCTCCAGCCTCTCCTGGTCCCTTGGGATGGCAACATGACCCTTTAGTGTATCAGCCGCTCCTCCCAGTTTTGTGTCATCTGCAAACTTGCTGAGGGTACACTCTGCCCCATCATCCAGATCATTAATGAAGATGTTGAACAGGACTGGACCCAGTATTTCCCTTATAACACTGCTAGTTAGTGGTCTGCAACTAGACTTTATGCCACTGATCACTACACAATTATAAATTGAACCCCGAAAATTAAATTTACTGGCTGCTTACAAGCAGAAAAATTGGCCAGCAAATTTGATGCCATTAATTAGAAGACTGTGTTCTTCTCCTTGAGAAGCAGAAATGCTCAAAGTGGCCTTCAGTGTTTTAAAAATTTAGTTTTTTTTTTTCTTTACCTTTGTAACAATGTAATTTTCCATCCTGTCTTAGGACAGATACTGAGCTGGGGGAAATCAAGTCATCATTTGTAAAAAAAAGAACTTCACTTATTTACACCAAAGGAGCCATTTTCCCTCTGTATTTCCCACTGGGTGACAGCAGAAATGCTGCATAGCCTAGTTTTTAGGTTATTGCTGAGGTTTGCAGCAGGAGAAACAGAGAATTTGGGAGGAAAATGCTGCCATATTAATGACATACAGATGTAAATGAGGTACATATTTTCAGTTTTCAGTATTTGTTCATTGGCTGCTTAATATAGTTGTCTTATTTTTCCCTGTGGATTACACTGTAATTGTCTTTGTCAGGCTGAAGTCCACAGTCTTCTCAGATGTAGATTTTTTATTGGTTACTAACATTGCACGTGGAAAATGTTAGGATTGGGTGTATGGTCCCTTTCACTTCATGGGAAAGTTAGGGAGAGGGGAAAAGGATCGTTCCTTGTTTATTGATAGACTGTTTCTATTACTGCTAATACCATAATCTGCATCCTTTCCTGAGTGTAAGTATTTTCTGTTCAGCTCACTTAGATTTGTCTTTTTCTTGCAGGATAAAATCTTTTATGATCACGTTGTACAACCTGTCTTAAGGGAAGACAATGAAATAGGAGTTCGATCACTGTCAGAGAGTGAAGACAAGATCAAAGGAACATTTTCTTTAATGTCTCTGTTTGACAGCATCACGTACAACAAGGTTAAAAAATATAAAAAATCTTCCTGTTTCTTCTGTATTCTAAACCAATGGTTCAACATAGGCTTGAGAGGAACTGTTGAATTACAATGTTTTTTTGTAGGTTGTTTTGTCATTCAAAATTTGTTTCTGCTGCATGCACAAATTTATTGGATGTTGCAAATCTATTTGGCTGTGAAAGAAATGGTGAAAACATTTTTAACCTCTGTGAAATATGAAGTGTAGGAGTAGCGTGACTAACTTCTCTGGAATATAGTTTGAAAAAATATTGCAATAATAATTGCAGTAATAACTAATGTTTTCTCATGTCTTTTTTTTTGTACTCCAGGGGGCTTCTATTACCTGGATGCTTTCTGGTTTCCTGACTGAGAAGCTGTTTATCAGAGCACTTACTGTAAGTTTAAAATACTACAACACCTTGATCTTGATTTATAAGCTTGAAAATGAAAATTGTACAAATCGCTGTTTGCCTTGCTGATGTTTTTCATTGAACCCTTATGAATTCTGATGTTTCTGTTTGCTTCCATACAGTCGTATCTGAAAGAATTTTCCTTCTCAAATGCTAACCAAGATGATCTCTGGACCCACATACAGATGGTACTCATTTTATCTGTAGTATTCTTGCTCCGGTGTTTGGCACCACCCAGATATAGGGCATATACTATTTGTAGAAGACTGCACTGGAATTTGGCTATCCCTAGTGCAGTCTTTCTCTCACATAAAACTTGCTTTGCTGGCTCTTTCAGCTAATGTCTTCACAAGAGTTTATTTGGCTGCTTTACTGCACCTGAGATCAGTGGAGTTAAGTACAAGGAGTAGAGAAATGAGGTGGGAAATCAGGGCCAGGTGGAGTTTTGGGTTTCATGGACACTGCCTAAGCCTACATGAAATTGCATAGACTATTCTTCTGGAGCTTAAGTTTTGCCAGATCAGAGCATGTGCTGCTCTGGGCTTGATGATCAAAGATGCTGATATGTCACAGATCCAGCAAAGTCTGTACCCAGGGCAGTAGCTCAGCATTTTGTGCTTTGCTGGTTTTGGCGGAAATCTGAATAACAAAACAGGTGCTAATAATAGGTTAATTTTTAAAAATTCCAGCTTCGTATTCCTGTAAAGAAGACCTCCATTGTGTTGCAGACTCAGTCTTAGGTTAAGAACGAGAGTGCCACAATTTCAGATATGCAAGGCTGTCACGTCTTCTAAGCCAAGAGAGACTGTACCAGTTCACACTAGTGGGGATCCTAGCTTATTGTCTTTTTCAATTTGTCTTTACTGTTCAGCTTGTTTATTAGGTAGTCACTTAAAAATCTCTCTGTTCTGGTAGCTTTATTTGAATGAAATTAAGAAATCAAGTCTGTCATAGCCATACAGGGGTGTAAGTATATTAATACCGAAAAGAGAAAGGTTAGCAGTCAGGTTATAAGAATGAGAAATGTCATCTCAATATTTCATAATTCCTAAAAAGACTTATACTGTCTATATCACAATGTCAATAGTGTCCTTTGGACTTGGGTGCATTGATTTTTTGCATGAATCAGACTAGCAAACTGCAGTTGTATTTTCTCTAATATGTTAGAACAACCCCTAGAGTGTTGCTGAAGCCATATCAGTAAGTACCTGTTTATTGTAAATATTTCTAATTCCTGTTTCTCTTGCAGGTCATAGATGCACAGGATGAAGTTCAGTTGCCAGCATCTGTAAAACAAATAATGGATTCCTGGACATGCCAAAATGGGTTTCCAGTTTTAACATTAAATCTAACCACTGGCACAATCAGTCAGGAACAATTTCTTAATAAAAAGAATGAAAACAGTACTGATTCTTACAAGTATGTTTAGCTTATGTTTTTGTTGTATGTTTATGCCCTATTTTTTGCAAGAAAGTCTTCTTAGGACATATTTTGGCTATCTCACTTCGTAACTTTTTTTCTTGTCACGAGCTGTCAAGGAAAAACTGTTTGGGGCTGGAGTTTGCAATACTTCTGCAAGCCATTTATTTTGCCAAAAGGTTGCTTTCCTCTGGAGTAGTGACTCTTCCAGCCACATAATGGCTTTGTAAGGACAGACACGGGCCATGAATAGGTTGCAGGGCAGAAGTTTTGGCTGGCGTTCTCATCTGTCCTCATCCCTCAGTTGTACGAACTAGGGACCTGGATGAACCATGATGTAGCTTCTTTCCAGTGTGCATATTCCAAGTCTCTTCTGCTTGGCAAGGATAAAGGGGTTGCATTTAAGTACTTATATAAATGACCCTTTTCTCAGAAAGTGCCAAGTCCCTGCCATGCAGCTCTGAAGTTCCTGTCAGTGAGAACTGCTGAATGCCTGGTTCTTTTGCAAACTGTGCTGCTTATTTAGATGCCTAAAAACGGTGATAGAAGGACCTGCCTGCCTTTGGTGACCCGCCTTGGGAACTCATGGCTAGAGTTTGAACTTTCATGAAATTCAGCAGTTGTCATGAGTGTTGGGATGCATGGACAGGGCCCATGAGATGAGTTCTCATGCAGGGTAAAAGTGTAAAGGAGAGCAAAACCCAAAGCAGTTTTTCCCTGGCTGCTATTGCTAGTCATACAAACAGCCAAAAGAAATTCTGATGAGAACCACAGAGTTTCCTTTGCTCCAAAGCTCCAAGAATCGCAGAGCGTTAGTCCATTCAGGGCTTTTGGTAAGCTCATATAAGGAGTTCCAAGTTACAAATGTTAAGTCTTTTACTGTAGTTAGCAAGAGGAAATACCATCTGACTGTAAGAAAATCCAGGACATGTATTACAGATTTTTTTCAGGGTTTTGAAGCTTTCGTCTGTTTTTGCCAGGAGTTTTACATTCCCTTAGAAAGGAAATTACAGTTGTCAGAATTACAGTTGTGTTGCTTGCCTGGGGCTTTTTTTAGTAGATACCCTTCTGAAAAGGAGCTTTATGTTCTCAAGCAATAGGGTGAAGCGTAATAAGAGAGGAGAATGAAATTATTGCCTGAAGAAGGAAAGCCAGAGGACAGAGACACGGTGGTATTCAACTACCTAGCATCGAACAATATTCTAGATATGAGTGCCTATTTAAAGCCATGCTAAAACTCCCTTATCTTTGATGAACCTAAGTGCTGATCCAGTGTAAGTACCACCATCTGATGAGGTTTTGTGTATCAGAGAGGAGAGAAGGTGGATGGTGATTCTTGTAAGAAGAAACTCATCTACAATCTACTTTAGTGTCAGCGGAGAGGGTTTTTTTAAGCATAAGAATTAATCATATTGTCTCTTTTTTTTGTTAAGTAACACATGGATTATTCCTATTTCTTGGATGAGAAATGGATCATCACAGCCCTTAATGTGGCTAGATAAAAGCAGCAGTAAGTAATGTGTTTGTTCACAGATCCTAAAACCAAGCTGATAAAACCACACCTAACTCTTCTATAAACAGCAGATATATTTGAAGTAAATAGGGAGATAAAACTTTAGTATAGAAATGTCTGTGTTTATCTGTTGTGCTAATTTTTTGTTACAATAGCAATAGATTTTCAAATAGGATAATATTTTTTAAAGTCTTATCAAATTCAGTTTATGTTTTTAATAATATGGTAGAAAGCATACTATAAGTAGTGATTTCCACAGTAATTTTGATTTTGTCATTTTGTACACAAATCCAAACTCTTAGCTCCGTATTCTTCTGTATTATTCTTACCCCAGCAGATCCCATTGATGTTAATGGCAGCTTTTAAGTACAGGTAGGATCTCAGCTGAGATATATCAGATAATCATCAGCTCAAGTAGTAGACACAAGACTGGAAAAATTAAAACCAGCCTCTG
>VZSZ01010355.1:51042-61631 GCA_013398815.1 Ibidorhyncha struthersii
CGCGGCCGCTCTTTTTTTGAGCCTTGCAAGAAGAACTGCAGCGAGGACAACAACGTCACCTGCTGGTAAGCGAAATGACTGCTCCTGTGTGCTGTCGTCTTAATTTCCACTGCCCATCGCCGACTGCTTTTACGTGTTCTGTGAGAATACCGCTTCTCACCTTTACATTAAAGGTGACAACTCGGTGAAGCAGTGTCAGTAACAGATACAGCGACGACAGCATTTCTCTAAACTTCTGTGTTATTTGAACACTAGAGATTTTCCGAGGTTTGCTTAACGAATAATAGAGTGGCTTTGGTGATACAGCTTTTGTTTATGTTATATCATTTTAATACTGTTTTAAAATCGAGGCTAATACTGAGCCACATTTTGTTCTGCATTTGCTGTTGGTTAAGAATACATAAAAAGCCTATTATGTGTACCACCTGCTCACCTTAAAATCTTCACTTAAAACTGCGGATCTCATGCTTCTGTGTAAGTCTAACATGTATGTATGTATTTCACAGGGGTGGCCAAATGAATGATCATACACAAGAAAATGGCAAGAAAAGCAATTCTTTCCAGGGAACATCTGCAGAAGGGAATGTGTCTCCTGCTAAAGACTGCTCGATAACCCCAAAACAATTGGTATGATTTCTCCAGTACCATTTTATTATCAACATACTTACCATTGCCTTCAATTTCTTTCATAATCATAGAAATTAAAAAACTGGAGTCAATAGGGAAATATCAGTAATAACAACAGTGAAATGAGTCAAGTTTGCAGTGCTGTGATGTAGAGGGCCAAGAGTACTTCCAAGCTCAAATGAAATAGTAAGTAGGGAAATAGAAGAGTACCCTTAGAGGGGGACTATCACCATAGCTTATTATTTGTTTCCAATTTGAAATTGCATAATTTATGATCACAGACAATGAGGATGCTGAAGCATATTTTCTGCACTGCAAATCTACCCCAGACTCAAAAGCAGAACTGTCTGAATAATGTAGGTACATGAGATTGCCCTATAGGTTTTCAGAAGGATGCAACTGAAGATGCACAGCATAAACCACCTTGTGAAGAAGTGCACGGATATTTCTAAACCACTGTATCAGCAGATTGGACTGAACTGCCACTGCTTTGCCCATGAGAAGCAATGAAGGCACTCACTTGTTTGTGAAAAATCACTGTGGACTCTGAAAGGAATGGCACCCCCTAGGGAAGCTGAGGGGTCGCAGTCAGCTCCATTTACCTAAGAGGAGAAGACATAAATTTGCATGGATGTTTGTGCCTTTGCATAATGAAATACAAGTGTATGGTCAATGTCCACAGTCATTGTCCAAAGAGAAACTGTTTGACACAATGTCCGTGTTTGTTTGCATTGACTTTAGACATGACTGTCAACATACATAGGCTATGTGGAATAGCCATACACAGAGCTGATGTTTTAACCTCCAAAACTATTCAGCAGTTTTAGCTAACTGCAAACATGAATTCCATAAAATAGGCAAGAAAGTGCTCCCTCCTATTTCTCAAAAACCAGTCAGTTTAGCTTCTTTATTTTTGTCTGTGCTTTTTTCATGCTCCTTTCTTGTGCAAATGCTTCCTTCCTGCAGTAGTTGCTCCTCCAGACACTTCTCTTGCCCCCAGATTGTTTGGACAAAGATGGGTTCTAAGCATCTGAGGGAACAGTGAAGATAAGGGTGAATCCAGTTGAGAGGCTTATAATCATAGTATTTGTTTTTACATTATAGATAAAGTTGAATAAAAAAATACATGATTCTGCCTTCCACAAGACAACTTGCAAACTCCATGCCACTGTACCAGAGTCATGTCTTCAGGGTAGTGCTTGTTCCATCTCCTGTCAGGATGCACAATCGGTCAACGGAATACTCAATTAACAGTTAGACAATCAAACAATTTAAACATGATCTTAATTTAGGTCGAGTTTTGCTTAATTTTCCTACCTGTGTTGTTTTAAGTTACCAAGAATATGAAAGTTAATGTCATTTCAAAGCCAGTGAGGACGTTTGGCAGCTAATAAATGTTTGTTCCTATTGTACTAATTAGAAACTTTCTGTTATTTATTTATAGCAACAACTTGAGAAACAATTAAAATGCTTAGCCTTTCAAAATCCAGGACCTCAGGTAGCTGACTTCAATCCTGAAACTAGAGAACAGAAAAAGAAAGCATGCATGTCACAGATGAAACAGAAACAAGATTTTTTTTATAAGCCCAAGTAAGACGTGCTAATTTATTACATATTTTACTTTAAAAAAAGACTGGTATGCTATTTACTGAATATAAATGAAATTAATAAAAGAATTAATATTTTGCAGATAGATTTCTTACTACACATGAAAGCTGTCCTGGGAAAACAAGTTTTTTCTGTGTGACTTAAGAGAATTTTAATTTACTTCTTTGGCACACTTTCATTTTTAATAACAGCGGCTGTTGCAATTATGATATAGTGCTGGTATTTCATTATGCTGTGAGGTTGTCAAAGAGGAAATATTTGTTCCTGGACAGATGTCTTCCACATTTGGTTTAGTCTTTGAACATGTTGAAGCATTCTTTGAGAATCCCTTTTTTTCTCTTTCACAGAATTACAAAGAAGTACGACAAACATGGCAGGCTGCTTTGTAATAACATCGATTTGTGTGATTGCCTAGAAAAGAACTGCCTGGGTTGCTTCTATCCTTGTCCCAAATGCAATTCAAACAAATGTGGACCGGAATGTCGCTGCAATAGGAAATGGGTTTATGATGCAATTGAGACTGAAGCTGGCAACGTGATCAGCATGTTGCCATTTTTTGTCCCTGACTGATTTTCTTCTGATGGCCTTTGTGCCTGAGCAAAGTTCTTCTTTCTTCTTATTTTATTGGCTTTAAGAATTGTCTCTAGTGAAGTGCCTGGCAGTGGTGTTTGTGCTTCTTTATTGCTGCCTACTTAGCAGACTTCAACCCTCCCCATTAAATAAAAGCATGTATTTCATTCTTCCTCATCTTTGTGAGCTTTACTAAGGCATCTATTCCGTCCTTTCTAAATCCTGACTTTCTAAAACTGAAGGTGTCTGGACTGCTGTGGGAAGACAATTTTCTTACCTTGGGAAGCTGAACCACGTTACTTGTAATGATACATTAATATCTTCTATAGATGAGATAGGAGTCATGTGAGATAACACTGTTCTTTGAAACTAGGTCGCCACCTTCTGTGTCCCTCCATAAATAAAGCAGAGGAGAGTGGAAACGACTCTTCAATTTTTTCTTGCTGCCCAAGACTGAAACCAACATGTTCAGCCAGCATTTTTTTTTCTTTACAGCATATGACACACTCAACCTGGATCAGTCATTTATTATATAGCTAGAGGTAAACAGATTTGGTATTTTTGCCTCTGCACAGAAAAGTCTCTTCAGTTCTAGGAGTTTCCTCTTCGTGCAACACGTCAGATTTCAAATATCGTAACTTACACTCAGGCTTCTTATGAAGTAGGTGTTCTCCTTCATGATGGGCACTCACACCCTTTTTGAGGAGTTAGGGTCCCTCCGGATCTTGAAGGAGGGAAGGCTGCAGATGGCCGCTGGCAATCTCCAGGGGCATGCTGCTATTGTGGTTTTCGAGGAGACTCTCCCAACTTTGAATGTGGCACCACTTTTCTCCCCTACCATTCTCTGTGGACAAAGACCTCCTGCTCCTTGGCAGAGAAATCTCTCAGTAGAAGAAACTTCCTGGAACAGTGCTAAAAATGCCTTAATGTGACAATCTCCTTCTGCAGAAAGCTGACCTCCTGTCAACTAATGACACCTCAGTACTTAAGCACAGACTCATTTTTGACTTGATTGACTAAGCAGCTTTTCAAGAAGATAACGCTGACTTACAAGGACAGGAAGATGGCAGCCTTCCTTTCAAATAACCACAAAGCTCTGAAATGGACAGGCTTGAATTAGATTCACTTCCTTTTTGCTTAAAGGAAAAACCCCGAATAGTTTCTCAAGTGCATTCATGTGGAAAGGCTACATGATAAATTTTTAGAGTAATGTGATTAAACCCAGATTAGTGTAAATCTTCAGAATCCCATTATTGAATTCATTGGTGTTCCCTCGTGGTTTATAACATGGACTGTCTCTCTCTCACAATCACTGCTAAATGCAAAGCTTAAGAAAACTCCACCACAAACACGCTTAGTGCAACCTTGAAAATGTAGCACAAAAGCTGAAAAAACCCACAAGTGAGAGCCAAGAAAAGGATAATGAAATAAGAGGATGTTGCAGAGGCAATTCTGCTGTGGTGTGAGAACAACACTCTATCATTGCAATGATCCTGCTAACTTTTTCCCCAATTCCAAAAGAGCAGCTGACAGTGCACAAGTATAATCCCTATTAGGGCACTTGTACATGGAGGGCAGTGAGGAGGGGAAGAGAAAGAAAAAGACCAGTGTCATACATATGTTTATACTAATTGTGAAACTTAGTGGTAGATACATGTATATAAAAGTAACAACAGAGTGATCTGACAGTTTTTGTTAGGCAATCACACAATGCCACACTGCATGACATTATGGTTTTAAATAAAATCCCTTACCAGAAAAGGCAGAGAACTTGTCTTAGTCTCTTATGAAACTGGCCACTCTCCAGATGACACTAGATCATCTTTTCACCTTATGTCAGTCTCAACAGAATATGTTTTTCCCTATGGAATGTTTGTTTTAGAAAGCTATTTTTTTAAATAGTGGAAAGCAGATCAATGAACTGTTCCATAAGGTCTGTACGTTCTTCTCTCTCTTTCCTGCTCTGGATTTGCAGGTTAAACAGTTTGTGACACTGTCAGTTTACTTTGCCTGTCTTTTCCTTATCTACGTGGCTGCTTTGCTCATGGCTACCAGTGATCGCACTGTGGCTTAAGGAGACATGAAAGCACAGGTACATATATTAAACTATAGCCTAGCTAAGATACCATCTCTGTCTCTTGCCTAAAAATTGACTGTTTCTTTAATTTGAATTAATTGTGTCTTCCACTGTATTTCCCTTGCTTACAATCCATATCTATCTGGAGGGAGATATTCACCCTCTGCTTTCTTAGATGTTATTACTACAAAGAAGTCAATCTCATGGACATGAATAATGTGCTCCTGCATGACTTTTGCATAGGTAAAGATGGTTCTTTCTCCATAACCTATGTGGTTCTAACCTCCTATGTGCTTGGGCATTGTCTTCCTGGGATCCTCTTGATTCCAAAGACTTCGCTGTGCATCTCATGCCGTTTACAAACTTGAAAACTCAGAAAACAAAATAAGAGCTATGCACAGCATCTTGTTTGCTTTCATGGCACTCCCTTGGACTTAAAGCTAGAAAGTTAGCCACTGAAGACACTTGTTATTTAACAACTTGTCTATACTTCTTGGTATCAGAAGTTGTCACAGCTCTGGGGGAAAAAAAGCACAACAGCTGTCCTTGCATATTGCATTGGATACTTACAGCTGCTCCTAAAACAATGGCCAATTTAAAGAAGTATTAATAAAATTATCATGTGGCTCAGAAGAGGACACAAGGAAAGCGAAGGCCGTTAAATATTGACTTTTACATTCCAAAGGTGTGCTAAATACAAAGAACATTGGAGGCTTTATCAGATAAATGAAGAGGTGAGAGTTTTGAATAAAAAGGCAGGCCAAAGCTGTATTGGGGCACAAGGCTGACCAGGCAGTCACCTGTAGCAAGGCCACCTCTCCCACCTCTGCCTCTGTTTCCATGCTAAAAAATGGGCAAAATTATGCTGACTTTTCTCTTGTTCAGTGTTTGCAAATTAAACAGATTATAGCACTATAAAAGAATGGACAGAAAATGGAGATTTTTTTTTTTTCCCCAAAGTAAGCTCCCAAATTTTGTAAGAAAAGCTTTATAGGATTCCTGTCCACATGGAGACTTAACTTTAGGTAACTTCAGTAAACTGCATGGTACTCAGTTTACCTACAGTGCTTTAAAAATGATGAAGGACAGTCAGCCCAAGGAGAAGCAGATCTGTGGTTCCAGAAAGTCTAGATAATTTCAGTCACAATCTGAGACCACTAAACTGTTCCTGCTGGCCTGAAATGAACTTGTGCATATGGCGAAGTGCCATTCAATCCAGTCGCATCATTTACAGAAAAGTAAGTCCATACTCCTATTGAACTTACACGAGTATGTACCAGCATTTGTCAAGGTGAGAACTCTACAGTTAATATTTGCCAGCCTCTGTAATTCATACAAGCATAGAAAGGCATTAAAAAAGAAGAAAAATAATACACTTGAACACTTTTCCAGGCAGTTTTCATGATCCTTTTGATACCTCCTATAAGAGCAAAACTGACCTTTCTCTATATCCATGCACACCAGAGTAGAATACAGATTAGATTCACTTCAGTGGGAAAACCAGAAGAGCTTGACTAAAGAAATATAGACTGATACTTTTTGGATAAATATTTAAATATGCCTTAGATAAATATTTGCACCAAAAACATTACAGTTCCTGCAGCTCTATTGAGTAATTGTTCATGATCTTAAAACATTTTAGAACTAATTATGCATGTTTCAATGGACTATTTTGCTTGATCCCATTCTATTTGGAAAACACATATATCAAGTCTGAGCGAACTGCAACTTTAGACATTAGTTAGAAAATGACACTTGCATTTCATTAACCCTAATTTGTAATCTTAGCGTGAACCACAGAGTGATTTCCTGTCCTAGTATTTGCAGAGGGCAATGCATCTTTTCCCCACTGGCCTGGTCCTGTAAGTACTGATCTGCTTCCACCTCCTCTCAGGTGCAAATGTACAAATGCTGGTTACTCACAGGATCATATCTGTTTGTGTTATAATGGAATAAATTAATGCCCATTGTCCACAGCTGAATCTCCTGTATGCTCACAGATGCCTTCGATTAAAGGAGTAGGCCATGCAGGCCTGATTTCCATTGTGAAGCACTGTGTCACCCAAATAATCTGACTCCCTTAACATGACTAGACATAATAGTGAATGTTCACGTATAAGCACAAATATAGCAAACACTAAACCACCATACAAAACCAATAAACTAAGAGTCCCCTGCTCTTATTCATAGTCCCCTGCTCTTACTCTTTCCAAGCAGAATCCAAGTCATCTCGGTGATTTTAATATTACTTATTCAGTGCAACGCAAATAATGACACAGAAAAAATGGCAGATTGTTTCATAATGATAACAGTCACAGACAGCAACAGAGGGGTAATTATTTCTAATAGACATAATTTAACTGAAACACTTAGAACACACTTCGCAAAAAAAATATTTTTTCAACAAGATTTCAAAAGTTGAGCTATTTAACACTAGGTGAAAGGCACAATTCAATCCGTGCCACATAAATTTATAGTTTTGCTAACTTCACTTGCTTAAGCCACTTGCAACTTGCAAGTGAAAATTCATGTGAAACATTATTGGTTTATTTCCACTGAGTTGTAGGACAATTATTTAGTCAATAAATAGTGTCAGGGATATTGTACAAATCAGATCTGGAAAGAGTTCAACATGTTCTTTTGTGTGTACCTTCAGAAGTAAGGAAAAATAACAGAGATGAAGATGACAAAAAAAGGAAAGGCTTGAGTGTGAACAGAATGGTATTGCAAGTAAGAGGCTATGGAATAAAAAGCGGATCAAAAGGACCTGAGAAAAAAGAGAAAATAATACACTCAAAAAAAACATGTCCCGGTAGGATCTTGAGAGTGTGTAGTCCTCACTGCTGGATCACCTTTACTCACTTCCTACACATTTACTACCCATTTTTCATGACAGATATTTGTCTCTGCCCTTTAAAACCTGTAATTGAAAGAGATTCTTCAACTTTCTCATGCAATTTATTACAGTGCTTAACTAACCTTGTGTAGAAAGTATTCTGTAATTCCGCACTTTACATCCTTTTCATGCTCTGTACAATCAGTTTCATCTGATCACCATAGAAGTATTTTAAAAAGCAGAGCCTAAATTAGTTCTAACTGAAGGACTGGGTGATAAGAAAAAGCTGTAAACCAAACCATAATCAAATAACACAAAGGCTTGTTTGGTCTCTGTGAAAGAACAGAACATATAGTTCAATTTCTGGAAATTCAAAGGTGAGACTGAGCTTTTCAAGATTGTTGTAAGGCAGTAAGGCTCCTAACTTTCATTAGCAGTTAAATGCTCTGAAGTGCCAGTCACTGATGACTAAGATTTTGTCATAGGATGTAAGCAGATTAATCCAAAAGCCCATACAACATCCATTTGCATGTCTAAGGGGAATATTTTGAGTGAAAATATGGGTAACAATTTGACTCAAAATATGTCTTAACTAGATGGATAGTTAAGACAACAGTTAAAATACATTACATTGTGTAATATCATTAGCTCAGTGAAAAAAAAACTAATACATTGGAAAAATGGATCATGGATGCAAGTATAAAACAATAATAAATGAATGGATGTATGAGAAGTCACAACATTCTATGATTCCTTTTTAGGAACAGAAAAAGTATTAGGGAAAAAATATTTAATTTTGCACTTGACAGCACCTTGTCAGGTCAGCTTCATTATTTATGATTTCCAACCAGGTGCTCTCTTTCTTGTCTTTCTTCATTGCGGCGCTGATCACAACCTCCAGAGGTCTCAAGTCAATGCTCCTGTGTGAAGCAGGTCCAGCTGGAGCAGGTTGCCCAGGATCCTGTCCAGTTGAGTTTTTAACGTTCATTGTTTTGACTTCATTCATTCATTTTGAATATTCATTTGATGCAGCAAAGTGTGAAAGAAAACACTTTAAATTAGGCCCATATGATTATAAAATCAGTGAATTGGCAGCAAACCTGTGTGGTGCATCCAATACCTATATCAGCTGGAACTTTTTAAAATAAGTAAGCAATTGTCTAGACTTCCAGTCGCCCTTGCTCCTTTTGACTGAACAAACTTCATAAAATTCTGCTCTTGGGGGAGATTTCCTAGAACAAGAAGTTACATTATTTCAGTGTGGGGCGAAACACTCATTTTTCTTCTCCAGCTAAATAAATTTCTTGCAAGGATATCGTTTTTTCATGTTTTATACGAGTACAGAAAAAACAGATGAAATAGTTGAATGTAATTCTGTTTCACCCCAGAACAATAGCTTGAAAAATGTAGCTGCCTTTCATAACAGTGACTGTGGGTCCAACTTCTGCTAAGAGGTATAGTATAAACATTGTTAAAGTTTCAGCCAGGAATTCTCTGCTTTTAAAATTCCTGCTGGAGTACAGCCAGGTTTGACACTCTTTTTTTCCAGAAGTTAGTTCTTAAGGCCGAGTCTGTTTAAATAGACATTATCTTTTCAAATGTCCTGGCTGAAATCCTGGCCGTGTTGAAGTTAATGAATAAATTCCCCTCACTTCAACAGAGGCAAGATTTCAGCATATATGTTTATAAAACATTTATTTACAGTATCTAAAAAAATTCCAGCCTTTTCCCACCTGCTTCTTGAGCCCAACATAATTTATTACCATACACCTAACCCTTCAGGCCACATGTTATAAAACTTTACAGCCACATTCAGTAGCCCTTTGCAGATTTTTAACATTTTTAGTTGGCTTCCTAGGAAAAGCAAGGTTTACCAAGTCATGCTGCCTGTTCCTCTGTTTGCTTGTCCCATTGTCTTTTAGTCCATTTTTTCAATTTCAGTCAAATCTGATGGAAACTAGAGGTCCCACACGCCTCACACCCACTGAAGGTAGTATCTGTGGAGCAGAGATACCCACTTCAGCGCTGCTTCCCTGTGAGCTCAAATGTTAATGCTGCTGTTGTGTGGCTTGCCAACCAGCGTGCCCTTGGCATGACACCCGAGGGGAGCCAAAACAGTGTGGGACAGGGGAGAGTCTGGGGTTGCCACCTGGGAACGCGTTATTTGGGGAAGACGGCGTGGCAGCCACCCGCAGCCTTGGTTCCACGGCCTCTGAGACACCCTGCTATAACACTCCAGGCGTGACAACTTTCCGCCGAGGTCGTGGTGTGCTAACCAGCAGTGGGCTGACTTGTGGCTTGGAGCCGGCCGTGCGCCAACACACGGGCACAGCAAAGGCTCTGTGGGGTGTCACACAACACACGCTCTGCCGGTACGGTTTCAAACGTGAGCCCCAACTGTGCATGACATACTGGGACATTCCGTCCCCGGCACCTTCTGTGAGGCATCGGTGGTGTCTGAAGAACAGAGTTATAAGTTTATCAGGAAGCTTCAGGGGGGACATGGTCAAGGCATCAAGGAACGTACCTAACCTTGAATAGGATAAGAAACAAAACAATGTGCCTTACCTGTTCTTTTGCAGTTGCTGACTTAGGCATAAGATAGCAAAATATAACTTCCGGAGCAAATTTGGGCCAAGAGTGTATCCCAAACTAACCTTGGGTCATTACAATGCTAAAATACACCCTCCTTTGTGAATAGTAAGCATGCTAATTGGGTAACCTCCCAAAATGCGTTAAACATGAGCTTGGATGCGTATGTATAGTTAGGAGCGGCGAATGAATCACTATTGACCAATCAGACGTATTTTATCGTTATAAATACTGGCGGTTTGAAACGTGAGGTGTGCTGGCTGCCGTCAGATACCCGGC
>VZSZ01010355.1:62471-110595 GCA_013398815.1 Ibidorhyncha struthersii
GACTATTTCAGGGGAATGAAGTAATAACCAGTAGCGACTGGCAGAAGGTGAATGGTGTGAGATTCGGTGATGCTGGTTGTAACCTGCATCCCTCCCTCCAGGTGCTGGTGTCTCTGGGAGCCCCCTCGGTGGAGACCCAAGTTCCTTGGCTCTTTGCACAAACTCCTCTCTTGCTCTCTCGCAAGGGAAGCACTAAATGCATATTATTTGTTTTTCCACATTTCTGTATGTTTTGCCTCACTAGCCTGTCCGGCCCAAACCATGACACCATCAACCAAAGCCATCTGTGGAACTGAAGTTAAAAGTAGACTGCATAACTTTTAGTGAATATTTTTGTCATCTTCACAGAAGTTGTTCTGTTGTTTTTTTCTTTGTTTTTTATTTTTTTTAATTGCAGAAGAAATTTAAAAGTAAAGAAGGGAAGTCAGTAGTCAGTTTCATTGCACAGTGCCAGAAAGTCAAATGGAAACTAAATCTAGCCTTGGCACTAAATATTGCAGGGGAAACTGTAAGGTAAATGCTGAACCAGAAATTATTTTGTTGAGTTTCTTTATTGTTCAGTGTCATATTTTGTTTTTTCCTTATTTTGTGTTTAGACAAAATATGAAAAGACATACGAAATTTGTTTTCTATACACATACAGAAACTCATAGTTAAAATGGCACAGGTTAGGAGCAGCACAGATAGAAAATACAAATGTATTAAAGGTCACGATTCTGAGACTATTAGGATTATTTGATTCAGTTGCTGATTTTTTTGCCTACCAAAATTACTAGCTTGGATGCTGCCATTATTGCAGAGGGTTTTCTTAATTGTTTTGCATGGATATTGATTCATTGGTAACTGGAAAGTGTCACCAATCTTTTTTTTTTATTTTGTGTTTTTTACTACTCGGTAGGAGTTTAGTTGCTCTTCACAGCTTTAATTGGGGTTTATGTGAGCTGGAGTGGTCTTTTTAGTTTAGCCCACTCAGTCAATTTAATGAATTGTTCAGCTGGCCTTTGCAAAGCGTCTGACTCTAGGGCATGTTAAATTGCTGGAAACTTTAAATAAACTTACTTGCCTCAACAAAGCAGATACTCAGAGCTCTGCGTTTTCTTCTAAAAGCTAATGATTCAAATAATGTTTCCATTTTGATATTCTTGTTACACAAAACCTTCAGTGATCGCAGTGTTTGTAATTGCTTCATTTTGTTTATTCTTCCAGCTGGATTGCTTTTTTCTGTAGCGTTGCAGTTTTGGATTACTAAGTGTTCTAAATACGGTGTTTTGATGTTTGTAACATGGATTTGTGAAGTAATTACGTTTTAAAAGAAGGCAATATCTGCATTTAAATTACTATTTAATTTGCTGTAGTATTACAAATACAACTGTTGTATTTTAAAAGTACAGCACATTCTCAGTAATCTTCAACCATACAGTAGGCTATAGATTAAAATCTGACTTTCAAAGTAAGCATAAACTAGGCCTTTATTTCTTTTCTAACATCATGGGTGATTTTCAGAAGAGTATCCAGAGTGGAAGAAGCGTACGTAACTAACTTCACTACAGTTTTACCTTCTGTTTTCTTTGGGGCCTGATTTAAGTAATGCACTTTGTACTTACCTTATTTTTATTTAAAAAAGGTTGTTGGAGATGTTCTGATACTTGAAAGAAAAATGTTTCTGTAGTATGTCTCAGCTGTGAAGAGAAAGCATTTTCTTGTGATGTATTTCAAGCAATCCTGATAACTTCTCATGTGATACTGTTGGCTTTTAAGTTTGATTTTCAATGAGAGGAACTGCATTGTATTTTTCTGTTGGGAAAGAGCTTTACTTTGTTATTTCTATTTAGAAACAACCAGAAAGCCCCTGCGTTTATAAAAATCGGGAGAAAGTTTTTGTTTTGACAAGTATGTTCTTTGTCACTAAATGGAATGTCAGGATTAACCATTTTTGTGCTTCAGGCTGAAAGTAGCTTCAGTGAAGAGGAGGAAGAAAAACTTCAGATAGCTTTTTCGTTGGAAAAGCAGGATCTTCATCTAGTTCTTGAAACAATATCATTCATTTTGGAACAGGTACCTTGGTTTTATCATTATCAATTGATATTTTTTTTTTATCCAATTGTAAGTTTCAAAAATATAGAAGTCAAGGTAAAAAGGAATTAGTGAAAACATCTATCTGTAGTATGTTGTGTATGTTTTGGGGGCATGATTTTACTGGTTCTGTTTGTGTGCCTTCCTGATTTGGATTGGACTCACTGCATTTGTGGAGTGAGTTTCCAGCTAATGTAGATATAGGTGGTGGAAGGGAGCTCTGCATGACTTCAAGAGAAACGTTGATAGTTATGAGATATAGTCTTTCCTCTTGTTCATTGTAAGCAAGCCAGCCATGCATTTTTTTAATTCCTGTAAGGAAAATATTAGATGGCATTATTAGCACTGCTTAAGTTACATGAAATGTCAGTTATGGAAAATCTTCACGCACAGAAGCAGTCTCTACTTAGGTGAGCAGGCACACCTGATGTAGCTGTAGTGTCTGAATGAACGTTTGTTTTTTTTCATAGTTTGTCTGTCTTGAAGTCATTTGTAATACTGCATTTCGAGATACAATTAAGATATCTTCTGACTGAGAAGATAGAACAATTTAGCTAAGATGAACAAGGTGCTTGCAGTCCCACTGTAGAGTTACTAGTAAAAATCTTGTGTGAACATGGTGGCCATGTGTGGTAGAATATATCTGCTGCAACTGGTAGAACAGCACTCAACAACAGTGGTTATTTTTCCTTTTACAAGGCAGTCTATCATAATTTGAAGCCTGCTTCATTGCAACAGCAGCTGCAAAGCATTCACCTGGATGAAGACAAAGCTGAAGCATTTGCCAGCGCATGGGCAGCTGCAGGTCAAGATACGATGGAGAAGTTCAGGCAGAGGGTTTTGACCCCTCAGAAGGTAATGTTGGGGTTTTTTTGAGGAAATAAAGCTGTGTAGGTCTGTTTTAAGCAAGGAGTTTAAACTAAGATACAAAATTTGTGACAAGCCAAGGGACTGGAAAATAAAAGGGTAATTATTAGGTAGTAGATAAATGTGATCATGGCAGTGGAGTTCCATTGGCTTAAAGAGATGTTACACATTAGCTGAGCAGCTGTAACTGTTGGAACCTGACTACATGTGTGCTGTTAGCAATGTCAAGTAATGCAACCTACGTACCACTTGGACGTGTTTGTGAACATGCTTTACAATAGGGCAAGGGTAAAATGTGCTCATGAACCCTTGTAGTGGTTTAGCTCATCAGCCTGTTGATTCTCTACTTGAAGCGTATCTGAGCTCCTGCCATCTTTAATTTTGTTAGCTGGTTGGATTGTGCATTTTATGAGATACTTACTACAGCTTTGAGAATTTTCTGCAATGGCATAGTAATCTTGCTTCATATATGCCTGTTACTAGTTAAAACTTTGGTGTGTGCTGTGGTAGTATCATTGTATCTTTAGGCCTAGATGTCTACATCGTATGAAAAGATATAATAACATCATAGGATCATAGAGGTTGGAAAAGACCCTTAAGACCATCAAGTCCAAGCATTAACCTAACACTGCCAACTCCACCACTAAACCATGTCCCTAAGCGCCATGTCTACATATCTTTTAAATACCTCCAGGGATGGTGACTCAACCACTTCCCTGGGCAGCCTGTTCCAGTGCTTGACAACCCTTTCAGTGAATAAATTTTTCCTAATATCCAATCTAAACCTCCCCTGCTGCGACTTGAGGCCATCTCCTCTCGTCCTTCTGTTGATTCATAATAAGCCTCCAGCTGCATGAGGAGGTGTATACAGGACACATCAGAGGCAGCCAGGATCAAATAGTTCAAAAGCATTGTGGAATACTGAATTATTCTTACTTTATTTTTGTCATTGCTATATATCTTGTTGGGATAAGATTCAGTTCATTACTTTATGATTTGGTTAGTAAAATATACATAGAAAATAAATTTATATATAAGGTACACATGATACACTGACAGAAACAGAACAACATAATTTATACCAGCAGGTTTACATCTAAATAAACTCAGAGTTTTATTTAAGTGTAAACTGCATGTTTTGAGAACACAAGATAGATCTGTGGAACAGACTAAAGATATTCATAATTGCATCACAGTTGATTTTTCCAAAGTATTTAAATTTGATCCTTTGTAACATTGGGTAATTTTAGACACAAAACTTGTAGACTTTTGATGCGCAAAAGTATCATAACTCGTGAACTTGACCAAGTAAATAACTGATAATGTAAGTATGCAAAAAAAAAAAATAGTTGAACAAGATATTTTGGGCTTCTGTCTTTTTGAGATAGTATTTACCAATGCCAGGCATACAAGTCATAAAGTTTAAGTGGTCAGCAATACAGTAAGTATGTAGGCAAGTATGACCGTCCATTGAAGATTAGTAATTTGAAAACCCAGTGGAATCACAGAAGGTTATAAGGCTAACTTTTCAGAATATGGCATATGTGCACAGAATGGAAGACAGTTCTGAAGATACCCTACAAAGCAGCTGTTTGAGAATTTTCTTCAGACAGACTATGCACTAATACATATTTTACCCCTGGGTCTCCAGTGTATGAGAAACTAATAAAAATACTGTTGATCCTCTTTTACGTAGAGGTTGCACCATACACACCAGCGGTCCTTCTGTGATCTGGTTTGGGGATGACATTGCTCTGTTTTGTGTCTGCAGTTTTGTGAGCCCTGCAACATACAATGCTTCTGGTGTATGTTAGAGTTTTAGAGATTCTTTGTGACTTCAGCACCATCTCATATAATGGAATGGCATTTTGCTAGTATATTACACCCCATATAAAGCAGTTTTAAACTGTCATTTGTAATTAAGCTTACAGAAAAGCAACTGCAAAAATATCATAGTGCAATCTACTTGTTTTTAACATGAAGCAGGTTTAAATACAGATGCTTAAATCATTATTTTCACCCCCCCATTTTACTTTTCCTAGCCCAGATGACAAATTGAGTATCAGTTTGAGTGTGAGGTTAGATCTTAAGGTGTAATTTGAGTTTGAACTTGAATTTACTTTCTCAGTTTGTTTTGAAAACCGCTGAAGTCAATCCTGTAGACTTTAGTTGAGTGAAAACATCAAAATTCACAAGAACTTTTCCTTAACCCAAAGATTAAGTTCACAAAACTAATTGCTTAATAAAGTATTTGTTCTGCTAACAAGGCACACAGATAAAATATTTTAAAAACTGCATAGATAATGGAAGAAGAACTTGCTATCTCCTTATAATATTACAAATCTCCTTGTAACGTCCTATGAATGCAGTAAATGACTGCATGATCCTTCCATTGTTTCCTTCTATATTCTTTAAGTAATTGTGTATCAGCACATATTTGCTGTATTGTCTTTCTGTACCTTGAGAAATAGTAGGCAAAATATTCCCTTACTTGTGGTACATTAGCCAACTTGCTGTAAACTTTCATCAACATCTCTTGAATTAAAGATTAAAAAAAGTTAGAATTCTAAAAAATACTTACATGATAGTGGTAGCTTTTTAGGTTAGATTTACAGTTTAGGTATTTAAAATGATTTAGAAGTTATACTAACTTCTTTATTTGTTTAAAAAAGTGTATTGAAGTATTACTACTGTCTGCAATGTTATACCCATGTATACATATGTAAAACAATCGATCCTATAAATGTGCCCTCTGTACAAATACTTGTTTATATGGTTGTGTAAGGCTTCCTGATTTGCATTGTGCACTTCTCTCATAGAAGCAATATTAGGTATAGAAAAAAATATTACATTTCTGTTGTCATAAACCATTCTATGATTCTATGAATTAGATTGGAAGGGATCTTGAAGATCATTGACTTCCAGCCCCCCTGCCACCTCCCACTAGACCATGTTGCTCAAAGCCCCATCCAGCCTGGCCTTAAACACCTCCAGGAATTGAGCTTCTACAACTTCCCTGGGCAACCTGCTCCAGTGCCTTACCACCCTCAAAGTGAAAAATTTCCTAGTATCTAACGTAAATCTCCCTCTTCCAGTTTAAAGCCATTCCCCCTCGTCCTGTCACTACAGGCCCTTGTAAAAAGTCCTTCCCCAGCTCTCCTGTAGGCCCCTTTTAGGTACTGGAAGGCCACAATAAGGTCTCCCCAGAGCGTTCTCTTCTCCAGGCTCAAACCCCAACTCTCTCAGTCTGTCCTCGTAGGAGAGGTGCTCCAGCCCTCTAATCATCTTTGTGGCCCTCCTCTGGATTATGTCAGCAGCATAATCACAGAATGGTTGAGGTTGGAAGGAACCTCTGGAGGTCGTCTGGTCCAACCCCCCTGCTGAAGTAGGGCCACCTAGACCCGGTTGCCCAGGACCATGTCCAGAACAGCATTTGAACACATCTGAGGATGAAGACTCCAACATCTCTGTGGGTAACCTATGCCAGTGCTTGGTCACCCTCAAAGTGAAAAAGTGTTTTCCTGTGTTCAGGCAGAGCCTCCTGTGTTTCAGTTTGTGCCTGTTGCCTCTTGTCCTGTGACTGGGCGCCACTGAAAATAGTCTGGTTCAGTCTTCTCTATGCCCTCTTTCCTTGATGAGCCTTCTCTTCCCCAAGCTAAGTCCCAGCTCTCTTAGTCTTTCCTCATACATGAGGTGTTCCAGTTCCTTCATCATCTTTTTAGCCCTTTGGACTCTCTGCAGTATGTCCATGTCTCTCTTGTACTGGGGAGCCCAGAACAGGTTAATAGTGCTCCAGGTGTGGCCTTCTCATTTTTGAGTAGAGGGGATCACCTCCCTTGACCTGCTGGCAATACTCCTAGTACAGCCCAGGATACCATTAGCCTTCTTTGCTGCAGGGGCACATCGATAGCTCATGTTCAACTTGGTGTACACCAGGACTGCCAGGTCCTTTTTCACAAAGCTGCTTTTCAGCTGGACAACACCTAGCATGTACTGGTGCTTGGTATTATTCCTCCCCAGATGCAGGACTTTTGCACTTCCCTTTGTTGAACTTCATGAGGTTCCTGTGAGCCCATTTCTCCGGCGTATCCTGTTCCCTTGGGATGGCGTTATGACCCTTTGGTGTATCAGCCTCCTAGTTTTGTGTCATCTGCAAACTTTCTGAGGGTACAGTCTGCCCAGTCATCTAGATCATTAATGAAGATGTTAAACAGGACTGGACACAATATTTCCCTTGGGGTACACTGCTAGTTACTGGCCTCCAACTAGACTTTGTGCCACTGATCACCACCCCCTGGGCCTGGCCATTCAGCCAGTTTTCAACCCACCTTTGTGTCTGCTTCATCAGCATACATCAGCAGCTTATCTATGAGGATCTTTTGGGACACAGTGTCAAAGACCTCCCTGAAGCCAAGGTACACCCTGTCCACTGCTCTCACTTTGTCTACCAAGCCAGTCATTTCATTGCAGAAGTTTAGGTTGGTCAAGTGTGACTGACTTCCTCATTGTGAATCCATACTGACTACCCCAAGTCACCTTGTTCTTCACGGGCCTGGAAATGGTTTCCAGGATTAGTTGTTCCATCATCTTCCCGGAGACTAAGGTGAGGCTGACCAGCCTTTAGTTCCCTGGGTCCTCCTTCTTAACCTTCTTGAAGGTAAGAGTGACATATCTGAGCAATGCGATCTAGTGACAGATGTCCCTGGCTACGGCAGTGCGGTTGGACTAGATGATGTTCAAAGGTCCCTTCCAACCCAAACCTTTATATGATTCTATGAATACAGATTTTTTTTTCTTTCATACTCTTTTAAAAATACATATAGGCTTCTTGGTTGTCACTGCATATTTGGTAGGGGTTTTTACTGACCTGTTCAGGTGGTGTGCAGGACTACATATTACTTTAGAATTCAGGGTATACGTGAATATTTCATGCTTTTGCTTGCTATGTGCTTTTCTGCACACTGAGGAACTCTTAGGGGTTTTTTTAATGGCTTTAGTGGATGTATGCATGGGATTGCTCACCTGGATCTGAGTGCTGTGTCAGGGGCATCGTTAGTATTACTGAGGTCTTGATAGTTCTATTCCAGCATGAGAGGGTCTTCAGGAAATCTGTGCAAGAGAGAGTTTGCAATGTAACTAAGAAATATTTAATTGGAATTTTATCTTTGTTTTAAAGTGTTTTACTAAAATCCAAGTGCCGAAATAATTCTGAGTCTCTCCTGGCATCTGGTACTTAGACGTTTTCTATTTTGGAAGTACTGAAATGCTGCCACTAAGTCTTTTTTTCTGTAGTATATACAAGAAGGACCAGGCAGTAATCTTTCATTTCTGTTTTAAGACAACAAAAAGTGGTAAATAGTTTTCTTTTTATTTAGAGGTATGATTTGCTCATCAGGAAAACGTTGAAACCTTTGGGCAAATTGAAGGAAGAAATGAGGATTGATTAATTTATGGCCGAAACTAGTGGGTAGCTGACTGTCCAGGATTGTTCTTTTATAATATTACTAATTAATTTGGCTTATTGCTGTTTTTGAGAGAGTAGGCCACTGCATCTTTTAGCTTGCAACAGTGCTTAGATTTGGACTCCAGACAACTGGTTATTGTGGGAAGTAATTTCTTACAGATACTTTGCTTGTCTTGACGTGTTGTTTCCCTTAAACCAGATTTACTTCTCGCCTGCAAACTGCAACTTGGTAAAAACTAGTCTTCTGGGTCTGTCAGTTCTATGCAGTAGATGTAGGTGGTAATGCACTGGCTGATAGCTTCGTTAGGATGACAAGCTAAATTGAGTTTGTTAGAGCAACAGAACAAATATTTCCCAGAATACTGATTAGGTGAAGTTTTCTGTGGCATATTGAACACTACTAACTGTTAGAGGACAAAATACTCTTTTTGAACGTAGATCTTTGATTTTTTTTTTTGCTGTGGACTGCTTAGTTGAGAGGACGTTATTCTTTTGAGAAATGAGTAAAAAAGAAGCTGTACTTTTTAATACTATGTATTTTCTCACTTCATCTTTTCATTTTTCTTCACTGAATGATAGGCAACCTTCAGCTGCACAGAGATATTAATTATATATAATGTCCTGTTGCATTAATTGGTTCTTTGAATCTTTACTCCTATGGTAGCCCCTTTATTATATCATTTCTGCTGTATAATACCATCCTAGTCAATTAGAATGATTGTGTGTGTATAATTTTTTTATTTTAATGCATTCTTAATTTGGCTTCTAGAATGATAGGCCAGTGATGATAGTCTGATATGAATCTGATCCAGTTTTTAAGTCTGCTTGGTAATGTATCGGTTTAGAAATCGGGACACATTGATCAAATCAAAATGTATGTTTTCCTCTCTGTGCAGAAGAGCTAGCTTTTTAGTAGGGTTCACTCTGAATTCTCATGACAATTTTTTTATCAGTTTTATTGCTTCCCCCACCCTATATTATGTTCTCTGTACAGTTTTTGGTACTCTATGTAAATCTGTCTGTTTTAAAGGCAGGTGAAACTAAATGCCTCACAGCTTTTTTGTTTTGGAAAACTACTCATGGTATCTTTAAGATACATATAATAAAAAAAATGAGAGTCCTATGTTGCCAAGCAGGAGAAGTTTTTTATAGCCTTCAGACAGCATTACTTAATATAATGATGCGTGGGAATGCAACTAGTGAAATTACGTACCTAAAATGCTTGACGGAGCTGTCAATTCTGTATCTTGACTGGCTGTTTGAAGCCATATGGGAAAAACTCTGAAAGTAGTTTTCTCAGAAACTGGCCTTTTTGCTAAGGGGTGTATACGTAATGTGAATATGCTAAATTCCCTCTGCTAAACACTGGCAAATCTACAGAAATACTCTGAAACACATGCATCCTGTGGTGGTTATGACAAAAAAGAAGAGAATTGGCATGCTATGCATGTGTGCCATGGAGGAAAAATTCTTTCTGTTATCAGAAGAAATGCAAATAAGGAGCTCAAACAAAAAGAATCTTTCAGTTTCTTGGTAGTGTTTGATCCACTAATCATTCTTACAGTGACAAACAGAGGTCACAAAGACTATGTTGTCCCTTTGGGCATTGTCACAATGAATTATGAACCAACTTGTATTATATGATGCCATCACAGACAGTGGCAAAAAGAATGCAAATGATGAAAGATGTAGTGAAAAAAACAGTTTTATAACTACTGAGATTTATTTTAATAGCCAGCTACAGCACAACTGAGTGTATCTAATTTTCCACTCGCCCAGCTTTGTTAGTAGGTATTTTAATTGTTTACAATTTTTAAGTACTACGTCTTGAGGATTTTTTAATGAGTTTCTTCCTATCCTTCTTACTCTCTTCTGTCTTCTACCAAGGAAGTGTAAATGATAAATGTTGAAAGAAAGTACATTTTGAGAATGTTTAAAAACACCTGAAACATTTGTTCTGTTCCTATATGCAAAATAGCATCTTTTAAGGTTATATAAGAGTACCGTGCTTGTCTTGTGTAACTTCCTGTGTAATACAAATCATAATTTTTCTTCAGTATGTAAAAGTTTTTGAAAGAGGGGTCTGTTTGTGATTTCAAGGCTTGAAATGACAAGTAATTTCTGGGGTATTTTTTTATGATTAATAAAAATATGTGCCTTATCTCTAATTAAAATCTGTCTAACTTTATTTTCCCACTGTTGGATCTTGCTGTATATTCTTCTGCTAGATAAAAGAGCCAGTCAGCCATATCTTTTCCACATAAGTGCTCATAGAGTGGTGCATATTTTTACTGCAAGTCTGTGTCCATGAATTTCCTAGAGGGAGACAGAGCACAACAACCATTTTACCTTTTGTACAAAGGGCATCCCTATATATGGGGGGTTTGGACACTTGAATGCTGTTTCTAATGTTTGCCATACAGTCCCTTTCTGTTTGCTTTCAAGGTAGCTGCTTGTCAGTTAAAATACATGTAAAGATGAATACCTGCAGTAACTTCAATTAGGGAAAGTATTTTGAAGTTTTTGCTTCTTAGCACTAGTCTTGCTCTACCAATTTCATGTCATATTATTTCTTTTGGTTCCTCCCTTTTGAAGTACACTGGTACTTCTTGGTGCGTCTTCTCCTTTTCTAAATTGAAAGGCTGAAGGTGTGAGGGATTTTGGTTTCGATATTGAACAAAGTCTGAAAATACCACTTTTCCAGGCATACGTGCTAAGCAAGGATTGCTGAAGAGAAATACAACTTTATCCTTGCAGACAAAAATGGGAAGTGAGAGGAAATTAAACCTTCAGCCAACCTTGAATGAAGAATCTAGTTCATCTTACATCTTCACCAAATAAGATGGCTTTAGGTACAATTTGCGCAAATTTTCCTTTCATAGTTAAATCTCAGTCTCTTTTTCTATTTTTATACAGTTTTAGTATTCAGATCTTCTCTTAGGGGTAACTGAGGTGTACTGGCTTTTTTTGGCTTGCTCATCTTGCTTTTTCTAGCATTAATTACAAGTTGAAACTCCCAGTTTACAAAGTTAAAACACTTACTGCTCTTCCTTTTTTCTTTCTGTCTCCTAAAGTTGCTGGTATCATTAGGGAAAGTTGTGGTGAGGGGTCGAGAGCTTCACAGCAAACATGGCCCACTCACTTGGTTTAAACACTCTCAGCTGGGTCTATTGCCCCAACCTTTCTTCAGTCAGTTGGTCTTACAGTGCCTTCTTTCAAGGTTAACACAGAAAGCCACCTAAATAGATTATTTTTGTTGTTTAAACTTTCAAATTTTTTTTCCTTTGGGAATTGTGTTCTATTTGGTCAATCTTTTTACAGGATTCTGTAAATTCACTGTCCAACCGTCTGACCAATTCAACCCTTTCCTTGCTGTTATGTTACAGCTACTACTATTTCTAGTTAGAGACAATCATAGCATGTGGTACTACTTCAGAGCCTAGAAGATTATTCTTGTCTACTGGTTAAAAACATAGTTGCCACTTTCCAGTTTGTTTTGTTTGTCTGTTTGCTGATGGTCTGCAGTATCTGTGAGATTAAGGCAGAATCAAATTCGATGTTTCATTCGAGTATTGTGACTAGATAGCTAAGATCCGTCCAGTGATTCTTATTTTCTTATGACTACGTGACTAAGATACATTGCAAGACTATCATTAAGGTTGCAAAGTCCAGTCTTAAAATTTAGTAAGAGGGACCGTAGTTGACTGTGCAACCTTTGCTTAACTTGGCTCTGCATACACGTTATGACTCTTTAACTACAGACTTTCATGCTTTTTTTTAAAAAAAAAAAAGGCAACAAAAAACTATGATGGTGACTTTGTTTTATGGATAGGTGCATGTATGTAAGGTTTTATTGATAGTTATTTACCATTTTTGTGGTGTCTTGTGTTTAATTTGAAGATTTTCCTAGTACTGTCAGCTGAGGATGCTAGTCATTCAACTTGTGACTTGTATCTCTGTATAAAAATTGAATCTTACAGATTTTAAATCTGCCATTGAAGAGTACTTTTCACTGAAACCACAAAATGCCTCAGTAATCCATTTAGAAAATGGGGATACTGAATTGTATTGACGTTGAATATATTTATGCAGTAGGGGGACAGATTTTGAAATTACACAATGAATGTGAAAATCCAGCTGTTTCACTGGGGACTTTCTCACCCATGGAGTGGTTGTTACAGTGAGGTCTGCTGAAAGGAAGCTGCAACATGCAGAAGTTCCTTCAAAGACACTCATGCCACCTTAGTACAGCTGATGTCGGTAGCAACAACATAGAATAGAAATCAGCGTGTTTATGCAGTCACCTCCTCTGCCCCCAGTGCTGGTTTCCCATCAGTAGGAAACTGATGTTTGATCTGGGGCTTATCTTAAAGGAAACACTCTTTTCCTGATTACAGAGTACTCCTGTGATGAAGACGCTAACTGTGATGATTGGCAAATTGTGCCTGTCACTCATTGCCTTCCGCTTAAAAATGTGCACTTTTTTTTTTTTTTCTGGTTTGGTATTAGTTTGCTATGTTGAATACACTTTTGGCTTTATCCTGCTGGTGTCTCCTCTGCGCTAACATTCTTTTCTTAAGCAGACAGGGAGAGTTTTTGAAGAAGTTCAGTCAGATACGTTTTGTCATCCTTCTCTTGGCCCCTTACCTAAATTATTTTCATCATCACAGCAGGCAAAATTAACATTTTCATGTCTAATTTGGAGTTTTGATTCTGCAATGCTGAGTGTGCTGATGGAGAGCAGAATTGGCATCTTAGGCTGTAAATTTTAGAGAGCAGACTTAATGGTTTGCTCTAGTTTTATGTTGGTGTGATTACACAGGTCTGAAGTTAGAGTAGTGTGTTGTAGACTAATGCTTTTCTTAACATGTAATACACCTTTAGTCCTCTCCCATCCATACAAAACTAATAGTTAATTTATTAAAACCACATATGTGTTGCAGTACTTTTGTTAAATGAAATGTATTCATTTATGTAACTATGACTTAGTACATTTTGTCTAATTTGATTATTGAAGGATGAGGGGAGGGGACCCCCAAACTTTAAAATGGGAGTATTCTGACTTTCTTTTTATACAATGAAATGAGGAATAAAACATTCTTAAATTTTTGTCAGTGTGATATATACTATTTTAATAATATGAGAAAAAGATTTGCTGATGTCTTTCATATCCCATTATCTCTCACTTCACTGTTCATAACAGCTTCAATGAGAGTAATACTACAGATGTCTTAAATTACATAAACAGCTCTTTCAGATTGTTCCAGGAAATGTTTTCATCTTTAAATTTGAAGTATTCCTCTGAAATTAGAGGGGAAAATAGCTGAAATGAGTGAGTTAGTACGTGAGTTAAAAAGACGAAATTCTGATTTCATTTGTTAAAACAGGATTTAATTTTTCTCTCTCTGCATTTGTTGCCTTTCTAAGGTACATGTGGGCAGAGACATCGAGTTGTTAATTTTCCCCGTTACTGCAAGGAGCCACATCATATACTGTCTATACATGTCTGTCCACACATACTGTCTGAATTTGTCAGGCTCCATCTTTAAAGTATCTAAGAGTTTTTGCTCACACTGGTAGTATTTGAGGGTATCTTTTGAATCTTGTTTTTCTAGCTATCATAAATCTGCTTCCTGAAGAATGGACTGAAGGCTGGGTTTTTGTCCCCCTATTATGCACTCTCCTGTAGTGTTACTTACTCTTAACACTGTAATAGCAGAAGTTTTAGACTTTGGAATCTTAAGTAATCAATATTTACTTTAGACTGTGAATTAAAGTAGCCTTTTCAGTAAGAGAGCACTCCAGCATTGATGTAGTGAAGCTGAACTTAACTTCCAAGAGTAGCTGCTGTGTGTAAACTGATACAGTGCTCCTACAGATACACCACGTTTGGTGGAAATAGATGAGGAGAGTGTGACTCTGAAAAATAGTGCCATTACACTTGCATATTATTTTGGGTTTTTTTATGGAAAAAGCTTTATAGAAAGAAACATGTAGATTTTTTTCTCAGGATATGAAAGGCATAATCTCATGTGCAGTATTATCTAAGTTATCACGAATACCAGATCATTTTGAACTGAATGGCCTCTCAAAATAAGGATTGAAGTATCTGAAAATCAAATGGATGGGCCTTTATACCAGTGGCACATGAAACTAATTTCTGCATTACTGTAACTGTCCTACTTTAGTTTGTTAGGCTTCTGCCTAACAGAAGACTATTTTCTTTGGTACCTGTAAAGAATGAGTCAGTATGAAGTTCTTTTGGGCATTCTAGTTCTATTACATAGTTCTATTATTAGTCTTTTAAAAAACTCACAAAAATGACTGTCTATGAAGGAAGGAACTATAGATGCACTTAACCTACCCTGAAATGACTGAGTATTGACTCAAAGTCAGGAGACTTGGATGTTAGTTCTCAGCTATGCAAGTCTAAACTAGCATTCTGTCTTGTAGGAAGCTGCCTGCAACCAGGAACAGGGATGTCCAGATTAATAAAATCCTTTAGCACTACTGGTACCGCCAGAGGTAGTACTATTACAAGCACTCAGTTTTGTGCCAAGATTTGAATTTTCAGAAGGGATGTTAAGATTTATTTTCAGCTGTGCTGAAGTTAGTAATGTCACTGGAGGCCAGTTCAGCTGCGTTATGAACTAGATGACTAAGATTTAGTATCATACCATAATTTCCCTAGTACACGTTCTTCTGAATATTCACGACATGTGACATAGTTATTCTAAAGGTTACTTTTACTGGCTTTTAATTCTAACTGTGGGCCGAAGCTCAGTTTGCTTTAAAATTCTCATCACTCACACTGGAAAGCTTCAACAGCCCCTTAGCAACTTCAGGGTAATGAAAACCTTTTGCTCTCTAAAAATGCACATGTTGTTGAGGGGTTTTGTTGCTTTTAAAAAAAAGTCCAAACAGACAAATTAAACCACAACCCATTGACAATGGGAGAAATACCCAACTGAAATAATACGATTGAAAAATTGTATTGTTATATAGTTGATTTTCAAGCATTACCAAATGTAGTGGTAATGTTACCACTTTGTTTTTAACGATTACCTTTTGGCAATACTGAAAACATTTGTTGTAGTAGTAGACTTCAGAAATTGTGTATGCTAGATTGCTTATACTCTGTTCCTTCCCCACCCAGAAGTGTGTTTTTCTCACTTTTTTAGACTTTAAGATGGAACTAATTTTGACAATTCTTTCTTGGTCTTTGCTAAATGCTAATCCAACATTTCTGTCTCTCACTGTAGAGAAGCATACAGTCATTTGTTTATCTGAGAGTCTAATAATGGATATGCCAGGATCTTCATCTTTCCTGTAGCCAGTTTATCTATAGTGGCCTGTTAAATCATATTTAACCTATAATGCTGATTAATTGCATTTGCCCACATGTTCTGAATCATGCATGTGTTCTGAATATATTGTAATAATTCTCTCATTAACTGAAGACTATGGCTGTATGTTTTAGTGTTACACAGAGGTGAAGTACATAATATTTTATTCTATTTAGGGAAAGCTAGGTGTTCTGAAAGCAGAAAATCTTGTCAAGAGAATAGAGTGCAAGAATCTGAATGAAATAATGAAATATTTAGATCTTCATAATATGTTAAATTTGATCTGTAAAGTGATAGGCTGTTTCATAACTGTCTAAATGTCTGGCAGTTATAAAAACCTCAGTCATGTTGATTTTATGTATCCAAGCAGTATTTCATACTGTAATTCTTGCCGGTTCAGTGCTTTATTTACTCATTGTTACTCCTACTTTCTCTGAGGTCAATGCATACAACACTTTCTAAGGGACAAATAGATGCCAAATCATGGATTACCCATGGAGGAGAAATAGTGATTTGCTTGGTATTATGGCATCCTGCTTGCATTGTGGTAAGAGGTAAGCTGTTTGTGCCACATCAGTGAGTTCTGAGGGCAGTAATAGTGATTTTTTTAATGATTTGTCATGATATTAGATAACCTTCTGGAAGCTTCACCTTCTAGAAGCAGATAATTTATATGAAAATTCCAGTTTTCCATTTAAAATTAAGACAAGCTTCTAGTCTTCATGGGTGTGAAGACAGACAGGAAACGTGATCTCAGTATATCACTCAAGTCCAAAATAAAAAAAACACTCCCTTTCCCTCCTCTAATACCAACTGAGCATTTAAACCGCCTTTTCCCTCTCCTGCCTTAAAAATGCTGGACCCTTCTCCAGAAGTTGTGAACAGCTGAAGTTGGAAGTATTGGGGAAGACATTTTAGGTACTTACAAGTTTCCACTTTTAGTATTCTCTTTTTTCACGATGTTCCCACTTACTTTCTTTTCTCAAATTAAGGTCCTTGCCAACATTTTTTTCAGTGTGAGTTCCTCAGTCACTTAAACTCTGTTCTTGGTCCGTAGGTTGGAGCCCTACCACATGCCTGTTCTGGACATCCAGTCTGCCTTCACTGTCGAAGTCGTAGTCCTTTGTTTTTCAGTCGGACGGACTGGTTCTTGTATAGCTAAGATGGTGGGCCGAGGCCAACGGTATGAGGTTCAACAAGGCCAAGTGCCGGATACTGCACTTGGGTCACAACAACCCCATGCAGCGCTACAGGCTTGGGGCGGAGTGGCTTGAAAGCTGCCCAGCAGAAAAGGACCTGGGGGTGTTGGTGGACAGCCGGCTGAATATGAGCCAGCAGTGTGCCCAGGTGGCCAAGAAGGCCAACGGCATCCTGGCCTGTATCAGGAATAGTGTGGCCAGCAGGACTAGGGAAGTGATCATCCCCCTGTACTCAGCACTGCTGAGACCCCACCTTGAGTACTGTGTTCAGTTTTGGGTCNCCCAAGTAACAGGTGATAGGACAAGAGGAAATGGCCTCAGGTTGTGCCAGGGGAGGTTTGGGAAAAACTTCTTCACAGGAAGGGTTGTCAAGCATTGGAACAGGCTGCCCAGGGAAGTGGTGGAGTCACCATCCCTGGAGGTATTTAAGACAGGTAGATGTGGTGCTTAGGGACATGGTATAGTGGTGGTTTTGGCAGTGTTAGGTTAATGATTGGACTTGACCTTAAAGGTCCCTTCTAACCTAGATGACTGTATGATTCTATGATTGGTTTCTGCTTGACCTTTTTAGCTTGAGTTTTTTTGCCAATGAACATTTGTTTGATTTCTTATTAAAGAATATAAGATAAATATCTTTATGTAGTTGAGAAAGGAGAAGTATTTTGATTATTTTGACAACTAATATAGAAACTTGTCATGTTTATCTCATCTCTTGACTTTCTTCTCAGTTTTGGTTTAATTTGTAGTAATATTTATGGGTAGTCAAAAGTGAAACTAAGGATCTGTGTTGAATATATGCTGGAAAGGGACAATAGTATGTAAAAACATAATGGGCTGTAAATGATGAGGGAAATGATGGATTTTGTGGATATTAATTTTGGTTATGTGAAGTCCTTTATTTTCTTGGAGATCGTGCTGAAAGTTTGTATCAGATAAGCTGTGAAAGCTGACTTGACATTTAGTGCACATGGGCTTTTTGCAGAGGATGACTTTCACCCAAATATTTTACCATAGTTATGTTAGATTGCTGCTGATCTTGCCCTAATATGTAAAATACTATGCTCTACTATTTAGTATGGAAAGTAGTCTGGTGGACAGGACACTGGGCTTGAGTTGGGAGCTCACATGTTTTACACTGCAGGAAAATGACTGGATATCATAGACTTCATCATAGACAGACAAGAGATGATGTATTTATGTACCTGTAAAGGTGTTGGTGATCTAGGGATGAAGGGTCAGATCCTCTCATACTAGGGGACCTGGCAGATCTCAAGTGTGGATCTGCCCCTGGCACAGGCATGGATCGCCACTGAGAAGCACTATGGTTGCAGAGGGTATAGAGTTGGCTTAGCAGGTGTAACAGCTTATCTTTTCTACAGCTAGTACTGAGCGAGCGCTGGAAGTGGGAATTGCATAGGTTCTTCCATGCCTGTTAGTCCTGGCTGTCATGGTATCCTCCTCAGAAGCCTGAGTGGAACAAAACGGACATGGGAACTGAGAATTACAGGGGTTGTTAAAAGCTTCATCATGTCTTTGTTGCCCCGAATCATTTGCTGCAAGGTTCATGGAGCAGATCTGAAGCATTTTCATAGGTGCTTAATATTGGTTTTATTGAGTATCTCTGTTTTTTCCTTTCCATTTTTTCCAGCTTGCATCTGTTTTTTGTTTTCTAAACATAACCCTGAGGTTAAGTAAGTGCCAGAGATGCTAGGGAGAACTTACAGCACTAAATAGTACATTTTCAACAGTGTTTATGTTGCAGTGACAAGGTAGCTTGCATGTTTTTAAACTGCTGATAAGAAATTGTAAAAAGAAGCTAAAGGTCTATAGTAACTAAAACCATGGCTTTATTTTCATGCTCGTTGTGGAGAAATACTTCCCCTCCTCCCCATTAAATGCTTTTCAGGTAATGTAAGTGGCAATGTTATCGCAGATTCTGGCATCATAGTCTCTCCCAATGTTTTGTTTTCTATAACAAGTTTTATATTGGAAGTAAAAAGAATTTTATAGTCCTTTCATTTTTGAAAAAATTGGCCCTAAAATATGTACCGCTTTGTGTCTACCAAGTACTGTGCCTCGACACAAATGCCATGCAGAAACATGTCACCACTCTGAAAAGGTTAATTGATATTTCAGGATGTTGAACGTCTTCTAAGTAAACACCACCATAGCCAAATACATATTGCATTTTTTGTTCAAGAAAATAAATAGTCAGACTGTTTTGAAGCCTTAGGCAGCATGCTATTTGTTGATCAAAACTTGTTCTCATATAACTATATTTTAAACAGGAAAGGTACATGAATCATATATGAAAACAAAGTAATTTTAAGGTAAAGCAATATAAAAAAAGAGTTATGGCTGCTGTTCAGCTATAAACTCAGGCCACTGTGCTGCCACATATATTGTATTTGTTCTGAGCCCTCTACAGTATTCCTGGATAGATGTGTATTAAAAGTGAAATAGAAGACATAAATTTGAATTTTTTTACTTTTGATGTTTTGTTTTTCATGCTACACGCTGTACACCGTTTAATGGCTTTACAAAAGTCTTAGAAGTCACGCTTCCTAGGATATTGTTCTTGTTTTATAACCCCAGATAAGCTGCTAGCCTGTCTAAGGCTTGGTTTCCATACTACTATAATAAACTGTTTAAGCAACTGATAGAAAGTCCTTTCTAAATTGAGGGGCTTGACGCTTAGTGACTGCAGTATGAAGAGCCATCGCATTCCAAAGCTTGCTCACTGTCTTTGTGTTTGACCTTAGTGGTTGGATGTTCTGTCAAAATAGGTAGTACTGCATCCTGTTGCCTGCTTCGAGCTCCTCCCACCACTAGCATGGAAGTCAGAATTTGGGTGCTTCTCTGTTGACTGTTACAAATTTTGATAGGGTTCTTTAACTGAACTGAACTTCTTTCTTGATCTAAAGCCTGAAGTAAGGCAAGATGCTAAGATCTTTATGCTTTTGAGAGAAACAGAGGTAATTTCTTAACTTTATTGAAATTTGTAGAAAGAAAAATATTTTCTATCTGTGTCATTCTGGTATAATTTCCTGGAAGATTCCAGATCCTGGCCAGCACAGGGGCTTAGCAGACTTCCCCATTAGTGTGATGGACTTGAGCACATCCACAGAATCAGCTTTGGATTGTGCTGTACTTTTGGGTGGGATAGGCAGTGCCGTATTGTTTTCATCATCCAAGACGTAATCAGGTTAGAAGAAATCAAACCAGAGAATTATGATTAAAAATTAATCTGCTTTTAGAATTTATAAAATTTGTCTTTTATACCATCTTTAGTTCATAGGCTGTGGGCATACTCTTACTAAAGCTGTGTCCACCACAAAATGAGCTAGACCAGATTTACAGCATTTTAGCTGTGCACGTTTGTGTTGTATGCGTGCTTTCATCGATTTGATTAATGTATAAACTTATTTTTACCACAGAGTGAAGCCTGAATAGGGGCATTTATTGCAGAGCAGCTGACAGACTGCAGGCAGACCTGCTGAAGTTCTTCCTACTGTCTTGTTCCTACAGCTGTACACGAAGTCAGTCCAAGACTGTCCATGTCTTTTCGTTAACTTTGGCCTTGGCTAAACTCCCTAACCGCCTTGAAATGGCAGTTGTGGTTGGTTAATAGGTCATGATATGTAATTTTCCTTTTGGTGTGCTTACTTATATGGCTTTCAGTATTTGTTGTGTAAGTGGTATAAAATCGATGCAATGTACAAAGAAATACCATATAACATACATTAATGTGTCAATGTAAATGGTATAGCCGCAATAAACTTTGGAAGTTCTGTCTTTGAGCTGTGCCCATGGAAGATATTTCTGCCACTTGCTCTTCTGTCATTCACCTAGAGATTACTGTTGCTGTAGGAGGAAGGGCATGTATTGGCTTCTCTGCTGTTCACAGTACAGCGCCTCTGGGATGGCTTTGTGCCATTCATGATTTTACCCGAATTGTTGGGCTGGTAAGAGACTAACCAAGATGTGGCATGCTTTCACTTTTACCAAGTCAGCCACAATATTTATGAGCAGAGGGGGAGACACTAGTTTAAAAAGAACTTGTGTGCAAATTAACTTGCCAGATGGTAAGGCTTTACATTTCTACTTTTTGTTATTCAAGAAGGCCAGGTAGGTTATTTTGTGAAAGACTTGTAGTTCAGTTCTTGCATGCTTCATTTATACATGAGGTGTAGCTTGATGATGTTTGAATATAATTTTAGGTTAATGATTAAAATGCAATTTGAAATGTATTTTTGTGTAGCTTTCTATTAAAAATTCTGTTGCTCACTTGCTTAACTGGTTTTTGGCTTTTCAGTAGTAACAATTTAAAAAGCAGCACAAAATTATTTTTGTCATTAACATCTGTATATGGTAGAACACACATGAGTAGATCTGTTGATTAAGAAATTACCATTTTTAGCTCGTTTACCATTTACTGGTATTTTTTTTCTTTTTCCTAAAAGAAAAATAAATATGAAATAAAATTGAATCTGCAACTTTGCTGATAAACTTCCAGACGGAGGGGGGAGGGGGAAATTACTTTCTTTTGGATCCTTAGTTGTGTTTTATGGATTGGTTCCAGCAGATCTGAGGCACATGAAGTCACTTTATTTTGGGTGGTCACAGGCAGTTTGAAGTGATAAATTTGGCAAGAGAGAGAAGCAAAACCTTGGAGTCTAGAATTTGCAGAAGTTGCATTGTGTAAAAATGCTTAACATTTGTAAAGACTGACATCGTGTTCACTGACACAGACCTTTCACAACATTGAAAGTTGACCTGAGAGCTTCTGTACCGTCTGATTGTAGTCTAAATTTGTGTTTTATAGCTTGAAACAATTGGGTGGCAGCTTAATCTTCAAATGGCAGAGTCCATGCAAGCAAAGCTGAAGTCTCCTCGAGCTGTGCTAGAGCTGGGAGTGAGCAATGAAGATTCAAAGGTAAGAAATACATGCCTGACAGAGTTCAAATGAGTCATGGTGATGGCCTTATGTTCAAACTTCCAAGGCATTAGTTGGAACTCTTGATTGTTGTTAGTCTCACCAGTGTTTTCATTTATATATTTCATAAAATTATAGTAAGCACTTGGATTTGTGAAATACAAGTAATTGCATACATAGTAGGTAGACCAAGAGCTGTGTTACCAGCTCTGGGCTGTAGCATAATAGAGAAATACCATGGAATATGGTTATTTTATGTCTCTAAAATATCTTTGTAGATACTTTATATTTATCACATAGCATGTGATTGGTACTTCTTATACTTTTAATGCCTAGTAGCTTGCAGCCTTCTACCATGTGTGTAGTTATGTAAGATATTACTCATCACTTGCAACCTTTCCGTGCTAACGATGTGCTTATATGAATGATGACATAGTATGCGAGGCCACAGAAACCCATTATTGGGAGGTTTTAAGGTAAAGTCTTAAGTTCAAGGATTTTAGTGACTGGTGGTGTTTCAGTGCCAAAACCCACCAATGAACATAATTTTTTATTCATAAAATCTGTATCTTTTGTTAGCTAGCGTGTTTTAAATTAAACACATGAATTGCTTTTAACCTTATCTTGCTAATGGAAATTGGAGCCTTTACTTCTGTGGTGTCTGTCTGAATGTTTATCTAGGAAAAAGTCAGTATAAAAGATTTGAGGGGAAAAATCAGAACTCATTTCTACTTTAGCATTACGTTTAAATCACAGTAACTTTACTAATGTGAGTGGAATTTCTGATTTATGGTAGCATAAAAGAGAATGCAGAACTTATGTTTGTGCTGCTCACCAGGACTTGCAGCAGTTACATTTTTGTTCAGCAGTTCACTGCGATCTGTGTTTGAAATGCAAATACAGGAACCAGATGATATTTTGTCCAAGCTGCATCGGGCAGCATTATATACAGATTCAATTCTGTGGCAAAACAATTTTAAAACAAATGAGGAAAAAATGTCACTTTCACATGACACGAAGTTCCTCTGTTTCCTTTAAAAACAGAATTCAGCAAGTATATATTTTTGATTGTTTCCTCTCTATTTGTGGGCATAATTAGATACCAAGATCAGAATTATTTTGCAATAGTTACAAGCCTAGAATAGACTTCTAACTGGCATTTAGATAGAACAGTGCAACAAGTAAAACATACTGATGATCTCACACTACAGACACTAAAATTTAAAAATCTGGGTTGGTGTGAAAATAACTACATTTTTTTCACTGAATGATTACATGCTAGTATAGAATAAGTTTAAGATTGGATAATATCTGCTTATATACTGACAGAAGTATTGGAACATAGTTTTTGTGCGGTATTTTGCATCTTCATGATCTTTGTGCACTCTGTATTATGTTATCTGATAATCCTAGATACTAGGTAGTTCTATTTTTTCTCCCCAAATTTATGTGTGTGCCTTTTGCGCAGAAATTTGGCATGAATTTATCGTATACATTATTAATGATTGTCTTCATTCCTCACAAAACTTTTTTTTTTTTAATTTTTTTTTTAATAATTCATGGATATAATAACTTGATTCTTTTTCAGGAAAGACATGAAACACTGTTACAGAGGAGCTTTTATGGGCTGGCTCATTAGGGGGCAGTAGTGCTCTTTGTCACACTGGCTTTTTGCTTTTTGAGATAACACTTGGAATCAATTCTGAAGTCAGTAGTTGTGGGAAGTGTTAAGTGTTTATATTTCTAATCTGTATATAACAATAGAGGTTTGTCTTGCTCATCTACAAAGCTAAAGCCTATTAATAAAAAAAAACAAACATACTGAGCAAGGTAAATGAAACTTGCTGTTATTTCCAGTTTTGCAACCTAAAAGTAATTGTACTAGTACATTAATGTTTACTACAATTCACTCCACTTTAAAATTATTTAAACAGTTATTTGTCAGAAGCTGACATTTAAAATTAGTATTTAAATTATCTCTCCAGGAGAGGTAATCAGAAAACGTGTGGATATATGAATTTTATTTGTGCTTCATGAAATAAGGAGTCAGAGGATTTCCTATATGCTATATAAATATTTATGGAGTACATTTTGTCAGCTTCAGATGAAATGCAGAGTCCCATAGGTATTATACCATCAAAATTCAGAAGTAAAGTGGTCTTCGGTTCTTTCAGGTGATTCAAGCTGCTAGCAATGTTTGCATTGCCCAGGAAATATACTGCTTCTGACTAGTAGTAATTGTTATCAGGTCATATGATTTTTAATAAGCTGTTTTTTGCTGGGTTTTGTTAAAAATTTGCTGTTTGCTTATACACAGACTTTGTACTTGATTTCAATCTAACAAGTATTTTGCACATGCTGTGCTAAGTTTTTCACCATGGGGGCGATTAAGTATGGGAATGAGTTACCTGGAGAGGCTGCAGAGTTGCCAGCCTTGGAGATACTCAGGAGTCAATGGGACCAGTCCCTGAGCATCCTGACCGAAGCATGGAGTGAGCCCTGCTGTGAGCAGGTGGGTGTATCAGGTGGGCTGCTAAACCCTTCCTTCCAGCCCAAGTTGTCCTGTGAGCTAGGCTGCTTTGCAGCTTGCTTGCTGATGGTGTTTTGTATGAGGAGGAGAAAAAAGGAGCTTTCAATTAAAAATCCAATTAACAGTGGCTTCTTACAATGATTCAGGATTTGAAATGTTTAATTGCATTTCTAAATCTGAAGAAAGTGCAATTTCTATGAACTAGGCACACAAAACAAGCTGGTATGATAAGAAACATCTTTGTGAACGGCAAGATCTTTTTGCTTCCATTCTGACATTTTAATGAGCTAAGGCGACATTTAGAACTAATGTGTAAGATACCGACTGTGTGTAGGGATTTTCTTTAATAATATGATTTGGTTTCAGATCTTTTGGGCTGTTCAGTTGCAACACAACAATCTGGGGATTTTTTACAGACTATTATTATTTTTATGGCTGTAGAGTGAATTAACCAGTAGAGGGAGCACACATTAACAATCCTGATAATCTGTGCTGCTAATTATGATTTTGATTTGCAAACAAAGACTGATCCCAAAAAGTGCTATGTTTATTTAACATCTGTTTCCTTCAGTAATTTATTTAATAGTTATCCACATAGGCACAGACTTGCACATTCTTTCCCACTGTTAATAGCAGTAATTCCGTAGGCTGTCTAGTCCACACCTTTCTAAACAACTGTGATCATTTTCTGTAACCACAGGAGATAACCCCCCAGATTGTATAAAGGCTGTAGAAAAGGTCTGAGGGCTTCAGAAATTTCACATCATTGGTGCAATGTATCTCCACAGAGGAATGTGAGAAGTAAGAGTGTGTTCTTAAAGAGCTTCTGCTGTGCCTCTTCACTAGGAAGATCCAGTAAGGTGCATTACGTTATATATAGATTATTTATTATTGTGTATTTTTACACATGATCTGTAGTTAACACTTATGCTTGAAAATCATTATGGAAATAAACTATTCTTGCCCAGTGTTTTCTCTCGATAGTTATGCAATTTTTTTTCTGCAAATCCATTCCACAGATTTCATTAGATTCAGTTATCTAATTACAGTTTTTCCTATGGAAGGCTTTGGTCTTTTCTTGGTTTTCCTTCTCTTTATTTCATCTTTGATTTTATTCTTAAACATTAAGGACTTCTTGGGGGAGCTCTTTTTTTCCAGTGTGAATACTATATATAGATTCCTCGTGAGAATGTAATACTTTGTTTGTTTTACTCCATCTTTCTACATGTATACATGTATTTTAAGAATTTTGGATTTTGTCTGCCAATGGAAGACAAAAAATAACTGATAAATGTACTGGTTTGTTAAACCTGCTAATTAATACTTTTGACAGAGATATAATATTAAAATGTTATGATACTGATTTAATTTTATTCCCTTTTTATTCATTTCACCTAACTTCTAGATGCTTTAAAAGAAGAATATAAACTAAATATAAACTATATTAAACTATACTAAACTAAACTTTTTTTTTCTGCAACCATTTCTTCAAAATCAAAATGGGGTCTGACTGCGTTTGAAACTGAGATTGTAATACATATTTATCATTCTACAGAGTAAATAGAAGTCTGGAAATCTTAACTGGTTATTTTTTATTGGTTAAAATAACGGACATGGTTTTCTTTTTTTTCTTTTATTTTTTACAGGCTTTCTGTGCATTTCTGCGCTGTGAACAAATTAAACCTTAGACGTTTTGCTCTGTTTACTTCAATAAGTATGCCATTCTGCTTTCAAAGTTTGCTATTCTGACTATTTTCCCTGTCTCTAAGAGCAAAGGAGAGTAGATGAGGAACAAAGCTTTTCTTCGAGCGGAGCTAGATCAATCAGTCAATTCAGGCTGTAGGTTCTGTGCAGCCTGTACGGCATGCAGGCAGGACCTGCGCTTGGATGGATATTTAAGGAAATATGGTGGTCCTTCTCCTTCCCACTCAGTTTAGCCCTTTGTTTGCCTCTGGAAAGAAGTTATATTTGTGGAGTGGCATAAAAGTGAGAGTTGGTGGATGCTAGTGATATGTTCCCACTCCAGAGAGGTAGGAGGTGACAGAGTTGAGGATCTATACTGTGATGTACCCTCTCCATTTTCCTTCTCAGTCCTCAGCTTTTGGGGTGATGCATTTAGGTGCCTTTTTTTATTTTTTCCAAAATAGAGGAGTAATTTGTATCTGTAGGGCCTTGAAAAAAGAGGGCACTTGAAAGACATGATGCTGGAGGAACTGTGATAAGGTGCCAAGACTAAACAACTGTAAATTGCTTCTCATGTTCATCAGCTACCTCTCAACCACTTTCTCTTCTGATGAGGACATCACCCTTTTCCCTCTCAGAACACAAAGAAGCTTGCATGTACACTCTAAAACTGAGTTTAGTCTTCTCATCAAGCAGATTTGTAAGTCTATAGCAATTGCAGAAATAAGCAGGACAGGCCTTGGATGAATGCAAAAATGCTTAAGGATGAGATTGAGAGAAGAGTTTTTTTCATTCCTATTTAGAGGAGGTAACTGGAGGCCTGGGTAGCCTCAGATAGTACAATCTGGTTCAAGGTCTTTCTGAACTTCTGTATACAAGCAAGGTTGCTGCTTTTGGCAAGGTACATTATGAAACCAATTTTATTCTGAGAACGAAAATCTAATAAATACTGCTGCTGATCAGAAAGCAGAAAGTTCCCTAAGAGGAAGTTTCAGAATATTGAGAGAAGTCCTCATATTTGTAGGAGCTTTAGTAAGAATGACTGTATAATCTTGAATGTGTGCTACAGCTCAGAAAAATGGGCCTGAAATTTCTAATTTGCTTCCAGGCTGTCACATTGCTACAGAAAGCTGTCAGAATTTTTTTCCTCAACCATGAGAGCCAGAAATCCAGACTTGCATGCACAGCAATTCTTGCATTAGGCTGTGTTTGATCTATCATACCTCTTATCCCTGATTAAATCAATTTAATTAGAGGAAAAAATGAAGCTGCAGTCCAGAATTTTCAAGATGCTGGACTTTTGGTTTCTTCTTGTGTAGAAATGGACGGCAGAGTAGCCCGTGTCCTGTAAGTCTTGCACAGTTTGACATTTTACTTAGAAACCATTTGCCATATGGTGTGACTCCAGGAGTATGCACTCACCTCTGGCAATTGTACTGCAGGGTATAGTTAATTATCTGGCTCCATTTGTGATCTTACATGATTTAATTACCCAGCTTATAGTGGCGATCTCATTACAGTATTCTTATGTTTCGCTTGGCTATATACACAATTTATGAATACAATCTATAACACATGAATTTACAAAATCTGTGACTAACTACAGCCTCTGCACGTGCTCTCTTCCCACTAAAGCACTCATATGACTTTATCCATGTGTCTTTGTGTCATGGAATTAAAGAAGAAACCAGTCCCAGTTGACCACGTACAGTTGGTTGCAACCTTGGGCAATCTCAGCCCTATAGTTAGTACTGGAACTCGTTTTGTACAGGAGTAAATTGAATTGTGCACAGATAAGTAACTTTACTATTGTTGGTCCAAATAAGGAGCAAGAAAGTAGCTGAAATACTTAACATTTAAGTTTAAACTTGCTGACCCCTTTCATTGCCAGGCAGAGTTAAGGGCTTGACGGCATTTGAAAAATACAAGGATGTGGTGAGTTTTTCTCATTTAATGCATTTCTGCATAGCACCTTTTTTCTTACAAAATTTGTTTCTTGCCTCAAACTGGTTTTGTAGGGTTGATCCTTCAGTCTTTTCGGATGAAGAGAGAACATTCATGGGATTCATTGCAAATTCTCCGGAAACACTAAAAACTTTCTTGCCTGCTGTTCTCAGAAACTATGCAGTGTTTCAGCAAGTGAACTGTTGTTGTTATTTGTGTGTAGCAGTGGAAAATAACCCTATTTTGTCAGTACTTTTGTATACTTTTGCAGTACTTCTTGGCAGTACTGACCTCCCTGCTTTTACTTAGGCAATAAGCTCCATGGTTCCTTCACAAATGTGTTAAAAATTGGCATCTCTCCCATGTCTATTTCTTCCTGACTCTAAGGTAGGAAAGATAAGGTAGTGTAAGAAATGGATGAGATTAGGGAGAGCTGAACATAACAGTTGAACTTTCTCGCACAGCAAGGTGTAGTCTTACCAATGTAGCTCTTATTGCGTGTGTTCTCAGTTAGAATGAAGTTGACTGCTGCCTTTGAGAATTGGCGGCAAGGGCAGAGGAAGACAACACGTAATCTCCAAGGCAGAAGCTTTCTAACATGGATGTTTAAAAACAGATAATTCTACTATGTATAAATACATAAAAATCAAAATTTCTCCTGAATGTTAAAAGGTGTAAAATTCAGAGGGTCATAAGGCCTTTAGATATATCAAGTGAGTAGCATTTTATGGCATTTAAATCAGGTATGAGTGGCTGTCTTTTGCATTATTTGACAATTAGCAGCAAGCAGAGAAGAGATGTAATATGTTCTTTATAAAAGTAGGAGATTAACTTTTTATAGATGAAAGTCTTGGGGGTTGGGGAAGCTGTGCGGAACTAGAAACATGTGTCTGTATGTTTTCTGAGTACCACTGGAAATGTTTCTCAGTTTTCCATCTTCAGCTTCTCAGTTCTTCCGTCTGTAAAATGGTGAACGTCTTACTGCTCAGAAGTTGCAATGTTGAGAGACCTGCTTGTAGAAAGCTTTGTTTTCTATTAATTCTTTATTTTTCCTTTGAGGGGTTCTAAATGAGAAAAATTATGAGATGTGGAATTTTAAAAAAGGAATTTCCATGTGTTTTTTCTCAGTGGACTTGTGCTTCAAAATCCTTCACATCTTTTAAGAGCCAGCAGTGTTTTATTTTCTGTAGCTGGTTGCCACGTAAGGGATACCTTCAAAGCTTGTTGGAAGAGGTAGGATTGTTTTCCATAGTCATGAGTACTGCCTGTTTTTTCACTTATACTGACACTTCAGAAGCAGTTGCCTTGCTCCTCATTACTGTAGCGGTAGCTTGGGAGCAGCCCATCTTTTGCGGTTCACTTCTTGGGTGGGAATGGAAGAGGTGTACTCTTCCTAATGCCTTGTCTTCTGGTAGTGCATACTGTGTTGGGGGCACTCTCTGGGTATGAGATCTTTAGTCAGAGAGAAGCAAAATATAAAAAAGAGGGAGTTAAATAAGATAAAAATACATGCAGAATTTTTTAATGGAAGTTGTGAACTTGCCTATAAATGCCTCAACTTTTGTAGCTGTACCACAGAAATGCATTTTTTGGAGACACTCCAAAAGGAGGTAGGCTAATGACTTTGCTTGGGGTATCCAGAAAGAACGGTGTGGAGTGTTCAAAGAAAGCTTTAAGTCTTATACAGCCTATTTGTAAACGAACAGAAAAGGTGACTAAATAGCAGGCTTGTAGAAGAGTAAGAGGTCCACTGACTGCAGTGTGCTCTACCTTTTCTCTACATAATTTCCTGTTTTTTTCAGGCATACTGCTTTTAGATAATATTTTCCTTCTCACTGCTATATTTTACTTCTGCAACTGTGGCAGGATAGGCAGAAAATAGAGGAAAACTTCTATCTTCCACTCCTCTGTTAAACAGTGCTGTTTAACTGAAGCACTGTTCAGCAGGCTCTGCAATGGGTATGGATAGAAATGGAACTCTTGTGTTGTAAGCAGAAGAAACAAAATTCTGTGAAGAAACAGAAAAACAATCTAATACAAATGCTAGTTATATAGGTTCTTACTGTCCAGCCTAAGCAGTTCTTTAGTAATTTGTACAACTTTTTATTCTATTTTCTTCATAGAGCAAAGGATGATATTGACTTTGATCTTGAGCTGCTGAGGAACACTAATGGGAGTTTTATTTTCTTGGTTTCACCAATGTTTCGTCTGCCTTTTCTTTAATTAGTACACAAAAAAGTATACCTGCACAAGCTTCTTAAACTTCTTTAAGATCTACTTGATTATTTTGTCCTGAGTTATGTATTTTTTACCTTTGAAAGTTAAGTGGATGGATTAGCTTGGAAACTGTGATATTATATTGCTGTTTAAATTGTATGAAAGATAATTTTTCAGCCTGTTCTAAGAGGAAGGGAGATGAGCAGCAAGGTGTAAGAGGCATGGAGTAGTCACTCAGCCTGGGAGTGTCTCACTTATGTTGCTTCTCTGTGCAGCTTCTGAAAAACCTGGCTGCAGGGTGACATATTTTAACGCGTCAGACACTCTGATCTCACTGTTCTCCTGTGATAAGTCTTTGTTACCTTCATAAAAACTCTCAGACTAGAAGTCCACTGTAGCTAATTTCTGATTTGTAAAATGTAGTGGTTTTGTTCCGTTTTGCTTAATTATTGCTGTAGGGCAGGTTTTTATAGGCACGTTTGATAAGATTATATAAATGAATGTTTTTATAAGTACCATAATAATTGGGGTATTTGTTTTCTTGCTGAGCATCGTGTTGCCCAAAAAACTTTGCTGTGTTATATCTTTATGCGCAAGTGGGTCGTTCTAATCAATCTCTAGTTTTGCTTTTTTCTCCCAACAGTATCAAATCACTTGCTTGATCTTCAGTTGCAGTAGACCTAGTTATTCCAGTTTTTACTTTTACCTAATTATGCTGAATATTAATTGTTTTTCCTTGAATATATAGTTATACTGTGTGTCCTGACAAAATAAGACGAGCTTCAACATAAAATCCAGTTAAGACATGGACATTTCTAAGGTGGTCTCGACACAGAAGTTGTGTATAACATCTCGTACAGGCTGGAATTGATATTTAAAATTACAGAACTCCATTGTATATTTGTAAACATTTCATTGCCAGCCTGAGTATAAATAGATGCATTTAAAATCTTTTTGACTGCCCTTAGATGCTGGAAGATGTCTGTCTGAATAGATAGAAGAGCTGAAAATAAAGTGACGTGTTACAAGTATATTTTTGCCTTTTTAAGTTTCTGAAGTGCAAAAAGGAAGTTGGGCCAATATTTAAATTACTTCTAAAATCTGGGATTATTTAATAGAGTTAACTTTCATTGTTCCTTAACTTTCTTACATGTCAAATCCCAGATTAAAAAAAAAAAAAAAAAGAGATTTCTAATTTGTTTTTTGTCCTCTCCCAACAAACTTTTTGTCTCCCTTACCAGAGGATGTACTCTGGAATGGGCACGCAGAGCTGCATTTGAGTAGCTAGTTTCTTTGCATGGAGGAAGATCAGCATCAACTTGAGGGTCAGCAGCGCACTTCTGGAGCAAGGAGCTTCAGGTGAGCTGTCTCCTGCCACTGAAGCATACGCTGACGTGTTAAGTAAGAGCGAGGTTCCACTCCTAGGGACGGGAAGGAGCGAGCCAGGGAGCTGCCCTGGGAACAGCTGCCTGCTTTCCCTTTGACGTCTTGCCCACAGAGGTTGTAACTCCATCTGCATTGGAAGGGGGAGAGAAATTGGTTGAGTGAGGGTAGGCTTTGGGGATAGGCTTCCAGTCAAAGTATCTGCACAGGACTTGAGAGACTTGGTCATATCCTTAAATTTATATAATGGGGCAGTTTACCTTTCTTCCAGGAGAAGGACTGCTGAGTGTCCTTCTCAGAGGAATGGGTTTGGTAAGTTTACAGGCCTGGGCTTTAATTGTACGGTGCCATGAGTACTCTTGTCAGTATGAAGTTGAACAATTGTGAAATTCTGCTTCAAAACATGAGTGCTTGGCAGTATTTTCATTTCAGAGTTTCTCTGTAATCCTTTCAAGAGTAGGGCTAGCCACAGAAACCAAAAATGAACTGTCTAAAGCATTTGAACAGAGAGTCTCTTTTATAATACCAAAAAGTGAGGACATCACATGTGAAACTATTTAGTTTGGGTTAGGAAATTACAAGTTCTATTACAGTATTTATACTGTGCAGCCCAAAGGAGAGAAGCTGATCTATGTCAGAGCATTTGCATCTTGCCAGGTTCAAGTCCCACAGCTTACTATGGGGCCGCTTTGGGGCTGTGCATCCTGTGCCTGGTCATGTTTTCCCCCCTCTCCATTGTCTCTATACACATCCTGTCACACGCATCTTGTTGAGTGACACACGTGCATACTTTTTCTTCTTAACCATGTCAAGACTTGTATCAGAAGAGGCTGTCTGGGGGTGAAAGGGTGGCAAGAAGCAGCTGCCAGACCAATTCACGTACCCTGCAATTTGCACCTCGCTCATGTAGCTTTAGAAAACATGATGGTGAGGAGAACCATCTCCAGTTACACTGTTAGTTCCTGCCTTACCAGCATCTCTCTGTTACTTAGACCATTACAAAGTAATTGGGTATTTTTTGTGACAGGCATCTTACCAGGTCTGCTCATAGTAGTACAAAAGGAGCCCGCGCTTCTTTGTTTGCATTCAGTTTACATGTGTGTTCACCATCGCTGTGATTCTCCCCTGTGCTCTGCTTTTCCTTTGTCAGTTCCTTAAATGCATTGTTTCCTGAGTTTCGGTGCAAAATGGTGCTGTCAAGGAAAAGTAATCCTCTTGGTGATTATGAGTTTCCAGTGAAGCTGCTTTGCGGGTTAATAGCATGGTTTTGAATTTAAAAGCAATTGGATCGTTCTGTATTTTCTGTTTGCTTTGCAGAATCGCTGGGCTTACTTTCCTGTTACTTTTGTTAATTTTTTTTTCAATGTGCAAACTAATGAAATTGCCAAATCTGGCTTCCTGGAAAAGTAAGATGTATATTCTTGAAAGAGTGCAAAGTGAGCATCTCCTGCATTGCTAACATCTGTCCTGCTTGGGGCAATAAATATACAGTACATGCTGTCAAACAGTATCAGTGCTGTGCATTTGACATTGAACAGGTGTCTGTAACAATGCTGTGACACCCGTTTGAGGCATGCTTCAGGTGGAAGAGGGTAGGTCATCACCTCAATTATATGCAAGGGTGGTGATAGTCACTCATCTTTTTTCCTGTTGTTTACAAATGACGGGAGTCTGGTATCTGGAACTGTGTGGCATCTAAATTTGTGCCACTTGGCTTTGTATGAATGTTTAGCAAACTTTAAAAGCTGCTATGACAAGTGACCTTTTTCACTGGTTAAAATACATGAAATGTCGCCTCTTTCACAGAAAGCCACAACCCACAGCGTGGCCTGCAGCCCCTGAACAAATCTTGTTCGATATGATTGTATAAAATCACTACTAATGAAATAACAAATACATATTTCTAGGAATACACACTCACTGGCAAGGCAGTAATAGAAAGAGATTTCAAGGAGGAAAGGAAAATACTTTTTTTTTTCCATATCAAGACAGATCCTGTTACTAAGAATACATTTTGAAGCCTTGTAGTAATGAAAAACAAAAATAGAGCCAAAGCTAATGAAAATGCTTGTCTAGCTTGAAATCTATACATGAGGAAAGCTGCTTCTTTTTCTGACCCCTTCAGCAACATTTTTGAACTTGTAAGAGCAACATTTTTGAATATGTAAGAGTAAATAAGTTGTCCAGTGAGCCCATGGCATGGAACCACACCAGTGGGACAAATGGCAGAGAAAATTGCACTGTGATGCTTTCTTGGTGAGTTTATAGCTGTCTCAATGTAAGGGGATGACAATTTCTGCTCTGCATGTGACCAAAATACTATGAGAATCACTTTGTAAGTGGTGTTTGTAAATGCTTTCCTTCCTCAACAACACCAGGATTAGGTCCTGAGTTTTCAGTAATACCTGATTTGAGGCTTTTGGGGTTACTTCTGGTGCACAGTGGCAGGCAGCAGAGTTTTACAGAAGGCTGAAAATACTAGATTATTTCTCTGTCCTCTTTTCCAACATCAACAGAAATGAGGGGTTGGGAGATGCTTATGCTTGGGAATAAATCATGTTATGAGATTGGGAGTTTGACAGCAAAACAAGTCGCCAAGGGCCAGATTTGTAGGCAGTGCTGTTTGATGCATGTTTCTTTGATTAGGTACTTCAACACTAAAAGGTGCACTTGTCTCCTTCATGAGACGAAGAAATGTATTATCCACTGTGTTGGCACAGGAGAGTCACAGGCTTTCTGGAGAAGCACTTACACAGCCTTAGTGGGCCGCCCACTGGTGGCTTAGGACTGCTGCCATACCTAGTCATCCTGGAGGGTGTTGCAGCCTGGAACTGAGTATAGGATTCATTAACTGCACAGAGGAGTTCAAATTCATGTTGTCTTTTGTCTTCTCCTAGTCTGAATCCTAAATAAAGGAATTTCAAAATCTAGCTGTACACACTTGAAAACAAATACTTATCTTTGTTCAAGAACAAGTGCATGAACGCTATAAATACTGCCTGCAAATGCCTGAAGTCATTACTGGACAGGAAGTGCATTTTATTAGGAGATCTTAGAGTACTCTGGAGGAGAAGGTTCATTTGAAGATGCAATTTAGAGGCAGGAAGGAAGGTATCTGTAGAAATGGAATTCCTGAGCTGTTTTCTCTCTTTGTCATTTCTAGATCACTTTGCCTCTCCACTTTCCCATTCCTTCTTCCTTTCTGTCATCCCATCTTCATAGGAATGAGCTCATTGTGCTCCTATCAAAGAAACGCTACAGATTCCAAAATATCTGTGAAATTCCCCTAACAGCAGAGTTGAAGTGGGACAGAATTCCTGGGACTGGTGCTATGTCTGAGAAGTTCTAATACATGTTTTCAAATGCTGCCTTCATATAACCATTATCTTTTTTTTTCACTGTTGCTTCTGTTTCTTTTCTTTTTGAACAATAGTTGATTAAATAACATATCATTATAATTCATTATTGGATTGGTTTCCTTTACTCTTCAGGCCTTAAAGCGCTTCTTGTGCGCTACGGTATCTTCCGCTCCTGAAGCAACAGCATGGAACAATATAAATGCAAGAAAGATGTTTAGGCAGTGTTTATGACAGTTTCAGAGTTTCTGGATGGCAGCATATTCCTATCTGCGCTTTTGGAGGCTAACATTTAACAAGTTCTTGAGTGAGGATTTTAGTTTCCTCTTTCCAAATTTGTGTCACATTGAGTGAAAATTAAAGTCTTTCTGATGACAACCGAAGTGGTTTGGTTGGATGAGATCAGGAATAACCAGTTTTTAGTATTGAAACTGGTACTGTTTGATTTCCTTCCAAATGCAGATGTATTTGAGACAGTATACTGGAGGAAACATTTAATGCTAAACCTTTTCAGGAGAACTGCTTTGCTGCAGCAGCAAGGAGCTTCTCTGTTGGAGTGCATTGATTTGCCAAGGGTACTGTAGGCAGACTCAGGTAAGGTGGCACAGAGATGTCTGAGAACGGTGTAACACAGCAGAAGTTCATGAAACAAATACGGGAAGGTGGAGGCTGTAAGGACAGTTAACAGCAACAGAGGAGCAAGGATGTGTTGTTCATGGAGAGCCAACTGAAGCTGAGTTGAACCAGCAGAGGTTTTCTTGAGTAAGGCTGAGGATGATTAACATGCAGGGAAGTGGTGCACTGCAAGAACAGTTATACCACATGACACAGTGCTTTGTTCTCAGCCTGGTATCTGAAAAGTCATCCTGAAGAGCTCTTGAAAATTCAAGTGTAGCATAATTTGTATTTATTTTTTTAGTGGAATTGCTTTAAAATTCACATTACCATTTTAAACAGCAAACTCCTGTGGCCTTGAGGAAGTCACAAAGAACCCGGAGCCATCCTTGACTTTAAGAGTGAGGCCTGTGATGCCTGTCTAGGACAGAGTACACTTGTTGTGTTTACTGCTTTTTGAAGGGAAGACCTTGACACATCTTTAGCTGAGGGAATGCGGTCCAAGGGTGAGCCACAGACCAACAGCAGATCCTTCAAAGGCATGTGGGAATAGTAAGGCAGAGGAAGGGTATAACACACACAAAAAAAACCCCAACCAAACCCTAAAAAGGCATTTCGTGTGTCTGTTCTTTATGGGTAGATTGATGAAACGTATTTTTCAGTGCTGAGCATGAGAGGTGCAGTGCTGTAACTTAAGTACCACTGAGATGTTAGGTAGGGGGATATTCATTCAAAACCCTTTCTTCCCTTCTTTGCAGTAAAATAGCTTGTTTTCAAAGCATTCCAGTCCATCATAACCCAGCTTTAAATTGGTTGAAGTAACTTGAATGTTTTTGTTAATGTAACTATTTTTAAGATACTCAAAACTTGCAAACTTGAGAGACTACTGGCTTTTTATAGCGATGTGGCTTCAGACAAACAGAAAAAAAAATCAGCATTCTGTTTTTCCCACTGATTCCTGAAGCACTTCAGTAATGTGCTTTCAGTGTTAGCTTTTTTTTTTTTTTTTACCAAAGAAACAAGGAAGAATTGCGGACCAAACACCAGTTAGCCTATAAAACTGCAAAAAGAGCTTTGCAGCTTAAAACCAAAGTATTATTATTTTCCTATGTGTCTTTACATAAAAATAAGCACTTCCTGTTTTCAGTTACGTGGAATTGGCATGTGTTCAGTTCTTTCACAAAAGTTGCATGGGTAGGGAGAGTGTGAATGTTAGGGAGACTACATGTTATTATTGCTACTGGAAACAATATCCAGTAATGTGCTGTTCCACAAACAGGTCTGGAACAGGTGCCAAATTATTCTTCTGACATTGTAAATGTACAACATTTGTTAATACCTTCATATTACTTCAGAGCTTGAGAAAATTAAATTATTCTTTGTGGAAATAAACTTCTTTTAAAAAATAATCTGGTTTTGTAGAGTCACTGTTTCCTTATGATTTGCATCTAATTCTTACACTTCCATGAAAAGACTCTTTTCAGGTTTGGCTTTTTTTTTTGTTAAAGAATACTGACATCTTTACTGAGTGTAAAAGTGTTTGGAATATGTTGAGAAGAAAGCCTTTGGGCTAGAAAAGTGTCTTTTATTTTGTCCCACAAAATCCCTTTCAAGTTTAATTGACTTAAACTGTGTAAAAATTACCATTTCATTTTTGCTCATTGTTTCTTGTAGAAGTCCTGGGGTTTTGCCCAAAGACCAATTGATTATGAGCATTCCGATTTAAGGTCAGGCTTTGCTCTCGTTGAACACCAAGTGGACGGGCACTCTTGGGCACTGTGGAGAGGAAACAGTCCAGGTGCTGAAACAATGCACCTGGGAGAAGCAGAGTGCTTGGCTGGGATTCCTTATAGTCTTGAATCTAGTACAGGGAATCAGCTGTGTAGTCTCCACTTTCTGAAGGTGGCATATAAAATAATGTAGAAGAAGGTGACTAATCTCCCCCCAGGTAGATGAATGCTCTAAAAAAAATGGGGGAAAAAAATCCAGAGAGTGTAAGATGGAATGCACTCATGTACTAGCAGAAAGGTGGGTGAGGTGACCAAAAGGATTTTTCCAGTATTTTTTTTTAGTGTAATAGAAAACCCTATTTAAACTTGTAGAGTTAAAAAAAATCTATACAGTGAGGGACTGCAGATGTATGAGTGACAGTAAAATCTGTTTTGCTTACAATTGTGTTACTCTGTCTGTGGGCTGCACGGAGCCTGGAAATCAATTTGGAAAGGGGCAGGAAATCCTCGACCAAGAAGATGGAGAAGGTTGTCTTTGAAACAAGCACCAGGGGGAATAGCGCAGCATGGCATTGAGTTTCCCTGGCTTTTCTTGTTAGAATGTTGGAGACCTTTTTATTCTGAAGTTACTGATACAGACTCTAAACCTTAATGTTGCTTAACTTAGTCATTCTTTTTGCATGTGAATAGATACCTATGTCAACAGTTGTCAAGTGTCCTTCAAGGCAAACAAAAACGCAGTAGAACAAACTTTGAGTGCAGAGATGAGCCTTGGAAATAAAAGCAAAACAAAACAACCCCCCTTTCTCCTGCTGGCTGTTGAGAAGTGTATTGATTCTCCTTCTAAATCCATCGAAACCCCAAGTGTGTGTTTTCTTCTGTAGTAGGTGGAAGAAAGGCTGGTGAATGAAGTTCACCACTGTGTCAGTTGCGACAACATATTTGTAAAGCTACACTGCAAAATGGATCCTTGAAATGAATTAGAAAATGAAACAAAACTAGTATCTTGGAGGTTTCTTGAAATCATGAGTGCTTACATTTCCAGGGTGCCTTAGAAAAAAAAATTGCACTGGCACAGAAGGAAACAGACTGTGGTTTGCCGGTGGTTGCGAGTTGTTGGCATGAGGAAGGGTGTGATGTAGCAAAGAAAATAGAGCTTTAAACTATGCCCAGTTTTTAACTATTACACTTTTTCATGGCTGCTGGACTCATGCTTTCCAAAAAAGGCAGTTGTCTCCCAGATTTTTAGCAGACATCTTAAGACTAGCATTTTGTTTTACAGATGTAGGTAAAAGTGAGGCTCTTCTAGGTGTATGTTTGTGCCTTTAGTATTGCTACTAATTCGAAGATCAGGAAGATTTTTGGTAACCTCGTACAACTTGCTGTTTTCAGATGTAGGAAAGAGAAATGACTTGCATGGAATTTATTAAGGTTAATGCATTTGCATTTCTTGTTAATGAAATCAGTGAGATGGAGAGACAATTAAATATTTCAAGAATTCCTACAAATTAAAAAAGCAGGAAATTGCTAAGCATTTTTTTTTTTTTTTTTTTTTTTGTAATTATGTTTGTCTGAAGTGCTATTTGATTAAATTCTTTTTTTGTTATTAGTATTGTCATTCCTATGCTGAACCTTAAAATAATATAATTTTTACCCCAAGCAATTCAAAGAGCTTTATGTATAAAGTTTGTGTATAACATTTTACAGAGGGTGAGCTTATCTTATGCTACTGTAGCTGTTTTAAAATAGTTCTTCTCTTGTGTCCAAACATAAACCAAAGAATACAACAAGAATTTGATTTGTAAGTAAAGTACGTGTAACTAAAAGGTACAGGTATGAAATAGGAATGATAAGAAAGTTACCTGATTGTAACCAACATGTGTTATGAAAGAGAAAATGGGAGGGGGAGAAGAATGGAAATTATGGAAATGTCAATGTGGAACACATTTAGAGTAGATATTGTGCACATTAGTAACAGATAAGATAAAATTGCCAAAATACTTTCAGTTAAAGGATCAAGAATGATGTGGAATGTATGGAATTGACCGAGGCAGGAAATGAACGGCTGAGGAGCAAAACCCTCTTTGAGCTTCAGGCATTAGCCTACCACTTTGTTTTCTCAACTAATAATTGATGTGTAGCTAGCTAAGGAAGTCATAGAAATAAAGGATGTTGCATGTAACATGTGCAATGATAAAAAAAGTAAAAAATGAGAAAGTTATGAAGAAAAGATAAAAAGGAATACAGTGATTAAGGCAACCACAACTGAAACGCGGAGATTCTTCTCTAAGATGATAGTGATTATTATCAAAAGGATTTCAGTGTATTGAATTAGTATTTTAAATAAGATTTTCAAGTTGGAGGGGAGAAAATTGAGAACATCACTGAAAATGGCTAAATCAAATTTGGAAGGAACGGTTTATGGGGTTCTGAAGCTGAAAGGCTTAAAAGAGATTTAAATTTTTATGCTGTCAAAGTGCTGTCCTCGAATAAGATGTCAGAAGTGGACATTTCTGGGGAAGCTATATGTTGAAAATTCTTTGTAAAGCAAAATACTTGGGCTTTCAGAGTTAACCCTGCTTTGAGCAGGAAGGATGGGAACGGTTGGGCCAGATGACCTCCTGAGGACCATTTCAAGCTAAATTATTCTGCAGTTATGGAGAGGTTTCAGTTTTGAAGGTGTAACTAGACTCTTCTGCGGAGTCCTGAAAAATAAGCTGAATAGAGTCATGACTAATTTAGTATTTAATTTGCTCTGTTTTATTTGAACAAGAAAAGTAAGCAAGAATGCCCAGGTTCCAGAGAGAGTCAAAGGTGGAACCGCTCTTTCAGAGGAGGAAAGCAAGACAGACATTAAATCCACAAATCAAATGGTCTCTTTCGTAGACAGAATTGAACTTAGCTTTTGTGAAATGTTCCTAATTTGTTTTGTCCCTTTCTAAAATCCACATGATTCTAGTCAGTTTGTCACATTTTCCATTCTGGGTTAAGCTGTCTAAGTGAATTTTCATTAGAAGTACCACTTAATGGGAGATGTACAAAAGTGCTATAGCATTGCATATGAGTTCTTCAGTGAAATTTATTCTTAATAAAATCACTCAGTCTCTACTAGATAATGGAGAATAACGAGTTGCTTGTAACCTGGCAGACTTGGGACTCATGTCAAGCCCTAACCAGTATTACTGCAGTTAGCATAAACTGGCATGATATTAATTATGTGAAACATGCACAATAAGGACCTGTTTAATGAGAATGAGAGCACTGAAATTAAGTAAAAACAATATACAGGATAAAGGACCAGAGGCAATAGTAGCTCTGTGCCTAGAGTGCAAATTTTGTTGTGTTCCATATCTAATATTATATAGACATATATTTGTGGTTGCAGTTACTCTGGGCAGAACTTGTAGTGCAGGAAACAAACAACTTGGGACCTGGATTCTGATTTCTTGTCACTCTTTATGGTTATTGACTTCATTTATTTTAAGAGTAAGACTAGTGATTTAAGCTTTTTAGGACCAACAAGCAGAGTAGCATTTCAAGGACACTTTTTTCTGTTTTTTCAATGAATCTGCAGTCTGACTTCCCATTTTACAGAGTAGGATTTGGTGAGTGGGATATGAAGATCCTGTGTTAAAGTTAATTACTAGTGCATCTCTGAAAAGCTTGAACATTCTAAATGCTGACCTTAATTTGCTGCAGATTTCTTTCAAAAATCTGCAGTGTTCTGCATTGAGAAAATACATTATTTTGGTAGGTAACTAATTTACCTAAGAAGGTCTGACATTAGTGGTATTTTTTTTTTTAACTTGTTCCTTTATGTCTGAATAAGGTATGCGTTTATAAATTCCTTGCAGCAGGATCCCTTTTTGCTGTACTTAAAAATGGCATATTTTTGCCACAATTGGAGAATGTTCATTCACATTGTTGCTAAATGCAGTTCTTGATTTTAGTCTAGCACTTCCGTATTTCCTCATATCAGTCTTTTAACCTGTTAACTGATATGCCTTGTAATTTTGCAGTGCTTTCGTTAGATACTAACTTAAATGCAGTGGTAATGCTCTGTAGAAAAAGCTGTGGAAGCGCTGTGGAAGATTTGGATTCTGTGTAGCTTTGCCCTTCCTTTTCACAAGCAACAAACAGCAGTATTCTTTATTTTAATATGCTGCCTGCTAAAATTGCATGTTGCCTCTACTTCAGTGTGACAAGCTGTGTAGCTAGGTACACCTACAGCCAAGTTGGTGTGTGACACAGGAAGGACCATAAACCCGTGGTCCATTGTTGGCTCAGCGCTGCTTTGCAAACATGTCTGTGGGCAGCAGGTTGGTGTGCTAAGCCGTCACTCGGATGCACGGTCCCCCAGTACTTCGAGACTTGCCCTCCTGTGGCACCTGAGACTGCGTTTGTATGTTTGCGATGCCCCTACAAGCGAGTCAGGCATAAGGGGTGGTGTTGATGTGGTTTCCCTTTGAGGTACAGTCAAAGCACTTACCTTCTTTCAGTCCACTGCAAACACCAGCACGAGAATGGTGAATGTGGGTGGAGAAGCTGGAGAGCTTGCTAGGGAAAGAGAAGTAGCAGGTGGCTGCGTTTCTGTGGCATTGCTGTCTCATGTATGTATGGTTGTTTCTTAAACTTATTAGAAGGTTAAGGTTTGTAAAATCAAAATGTACAAGCCAATTATTAGACTGAGTTCACGTTTAGTTTTCATAAGGTGTAAGTAACAAAAAGATGGTTGTAAAATGTTATATTGCTATATTTAATAAATTAAAAAAGTTTATAGAAATAAAATCTATGTTATAATACATGTTAAAATGTATGGTATAAAATATAACATTAATTATTGTCAGGCTAAGCCTGGAAGCAGGATTTTGCTGGGATGCTTTTTCTTTTTTTAACAATGGTACTCTGCCAGTGGAAGGTACTGCTCAAATTTCATATGAAATGTGTCCTAACCTGCAGCATTCACTGGTGATAAAAGTGTGCTGTGCTTGTTACAGAACGTAGCAGGAATAATAATGCTGTTGCCTTTCTCGCTTATTTAATATAAAAATTACGCTTTGTTCAAAGGAAAAAAATCATGCACTGAAATGTTCTACCATTTGCTTCTAATATGTGCCCCCGTCCCCTTGGGGTCTTGTCTATTTTATTGATTAAATTCTTAAATTAGACTTCTGAAAAGTTTTTGAAATGCAAAATTAACCCTTTCTTTATCATAATGAAACACAGTCTTCGCAGTGAAGTAGGGATCTTGGTTTTTTTTTTTCCTCTGTCAGTGCTCACATCGGTATGACAGACCCTTGAGGTGTAACAGCTTAAAGAGTAGCAGGCAATTGTGAAGAAGTAGAATTACATTTTTTAAAATAATGTATTTTTAAATAAAGTCTGTTGGGATTCTGAGATACTGTTTTTCATATGATTTATATTTGTAAATTGTTAAAAGCTTTACAACAAAAGAGAAATATTTGAATTCTTTAGTCTGGAACAGACTAATGGAGGTAAAACACGTGCAAAAGGTAATGCCACACGTAATGGTAAGTTCAGGAACAGAACCCGAGCACTGCCTGCTGGGAAGCAGGATGTCTTAACTCTGGTTCTTGTGAATAGAGGGGAACAAGGATATTCATAATGTGTGTTGTAACAGTTGATGCAATCCGAACTATTCTTGCGCTGTCAGATACTCTGAAGTAATAAGTATGTCTGAGACACGGCCAGTACCTTGAAGTGTGAAATCCACACGTTCTTTTATTGTCTTTAATTTTGTGCTGTAACCATTGTGCAGGTCTGGACTGTATTATTGCAGTTTGCTTGTTTATGTTTTACTTTTGGCAATACAAATATGGCACACATAGCAGACTGGTGAGGGGATGAGTGGGGTTTGACAATTATGTTATTTATAGCATAGTTAAAAGCAGTGTAAGAGAATCTTCAGATTTGCATCTCAGTATGGCTATATTTTGTAAAATAAGTTTTTATGGAAGTAGAGAATCTGAAGAAGGAAGGGAAGAGGTGGGTAGAGCTGGGTTCTCCTAAAATTGCTGGGTGTGTTACCTTGCTTTCTCGAAGACCTGCTTTCACAGTAGCCATTTGTGCCTACATCAGTGTGGCAAAAATGCAGGAGATGTTTTAGAGCTTCTTGTGGTGTAAGAGTTCTGGTGCGTTCTGAGACACATGAACAACTGGGCATAATTTTTAGAGTACATTTAACCAAATATATAATCCTGTCTTTCAGGTCTTTGGATCCCAAACGTATTCATTATTATTTGAATAACTTATTATATACAATCTAATTAGTATATCAAGGCTATAGAAAATATTTCTTAGGGAGAAAGATTTCCTATGTAATCAGAATCTTTTTGCGTTATTGTTAGTCTTATGTTCTTGGTTTGGTCATTTTCATGTTTGCCAAGGCCCAGTGGCCAGATTTGATACTTATCATAGTCCAGATACGTTCAGTTACCAGTGTGATCAGTTTTCTGGTATTTCTGCTAGTAATTTTTTTAACCTCATCGTCTGATAGATAGCTTGCTTGTTAGGAGCAAAAAGCTTGTGTATGTTATTTATTTTTTCTTGATTAATTTATTTTATGAGCAAGGGACTAATTCATTCCTTGAGCTCCGTCAACCCAACTGGTCTGGTTTATAAAATCACATCCATGATACCTAGGACCTTGGAAAAGTCATAAAAATTTCAAATGACCTCTGCTGTTCTCCCATGTCACTGTCCTAATGGAGTAAATGACAGGAAGCAGAAAGAAATATGCTACATGGATAATTATAATTGGTTGGGTTTTTTTTTTCCTTCTTGGTGTTATATTTGGATTACAAAACTTAATTTGTATTTTGAGCAGCTAGGTTTTGTAACTCAAATAACCTGGGTAACCTGAATTCTGCATTTGGAACATTGGTTTTAATAATTTACATTTATATTCGTTTCCAGACCACACTTTGGTCCTTCTGCAGAAATCAGAGAAATAAGGCTTCCTCAAAGCAACAATTATAATGAGCAAGGTATAGAATCCATATATATTTGTGGAGGTGTTGTAAGTGCTATCTGTTGAGGAATGCTGATTTACTTTGTCCTGAAAGATACTTTTTAATTGATGTTTAGAGGGAGTAAGCCTTTCTTTCACAAACTGAATATTTGGAAGCAGGATCTGTGCCAGACAGTTAAATTCTGGTGAATTTAGCAGTTGTTTTGGTTGAAGGGCTTTTTTTTTAATACAGTTTCATTATCAAAGAATCATAAAACACAGAGGGAAGTCAGAGCAGAATTTGTGTGCACAATGGAGATACCCAAATATAACTTTACTTCCCTCCAAAATCATATGAGTAGTCCATTGAGCAGAATAATTGCATGCAGCACTGGCTCAAAAGAAAACAGTTGTCTCTTGTTTACCCCTTCACTGTGGCCTCATCTTTTCAGCGGCAATTAAAGGATGTGTTAAAATCAAGTGAAGTGCATTACTGCAGGACACATGCGGAGACTTTCTTTTCTTAATCAAATACTACAGCTTAACAACTAAGACTGTATAAAAGATTTTAGCATGACACTGTTTCAAATTTAATGTTTTAGTTTTTCCTGGTATATGAGCAGCAGGCTTCCTACAGCTTTTTTTTTTTTTTTTTTNTTTTTTTTTTTTTTTGTAGTACTAGTGGTAGTGTAAAAGGTTAAGGAGCATTTTCACCTAGAACTGTATGTTTCTGACAAACTCCCATGTTCCCATAGCAATTTTAGTAACCACACGCTGTTTTACTGGAAGAGTGACTTGAGGATATTGCCTGATCTCTCTCAACCTCCCATGGTAAACCTTCTGTTTGTTCTGTGAATTTAGTAGTCAGAGGTGCGTGATAAAACTTGCCATCTCTTACTTAATGACACTTCACAGCCAGTAAGACTGCCAAACTGCTATACAACTTTCCTTTTTACTTCATTAAGCAACACAGAGCAACAGATCACAACAATTATTTTCTATCCTAATGCCTCATATTGACTGAAACATTTAAGTCTAAAAATAGCTAAGTACCGTAAAATAAAAGGCTTAAATGGGGGAAGGGACATCTTCGCACCTCCAAATGGGTCTAAAGAGAGGAAAAAGTGCAGAAAGACCCAAGTCAGGAAAATTGTGCTTTTTCAAATGAATGAAGCATGAGTTGGAGAGGGGAGAGAAAAGGTTAAGCTATGCTTATCATAGTAAGTTATATTAGAAATAAAATTTAGGTGGATTTTTCATCAAAACCACTTGAGAGGAACAAACTGGAATGAAGTGTTTCTTCTTTCTCTAGTGGCAACAGTTAAACTATAGTGACATTTAAATAATCGGTGTTCTATTTTGCAGACAACATTACTGTCTCAAAAGTCCTTTAATAACTGGCTGACCAACCTTCATCTTTGATGCTTTAAGGGTAAGGGAGCAGGGGTCTGATTCTCCTCTTCACATACCAAAATGACTTGCGATACAAATTGTTTTCTTATGGTTATGGAGTTTGTGATTTCCCCTGTGTTTTCTGGTTTTCAAGAGTTGTAAATGCAAAAAAGCAAACACATTTCCTCCTTTCTCCCTGCTTTCTCTCCAACAGCAAAAAAAAAAAATTGAAAAAAATCCCCCATTCATCTGTAATAGTGGTTTGGCACATGGTAGCTTATTAAAAGGCAAATAGACTCAATGTTTGTATTACCCTAGTTCATTTTTTTTTTTCTGCAAGCAGCAGATCAGACAAAATTTCAAGAAAAGGAGGTGAAGGGTGGAGAGAGAAAGAGAAAATGTTCTCTGTGTGCCAAGTATTGTATCCATGTAAAACACTTCTGTGGCCTTGGAAGAAGCCTACAAGTCAGAAAGAATAAAACTTGATCTCCGCAGTGTGTGGTTGCAAATCTTTAGTACATATATGGGTCTGAAAAGTGTGATTCTTCTGTTGTGAGTGGGTGTAGACCATAGTTTAGGGCTAAAGACTGTGGTGTTGGTGGTGTTAACTGAGCTTGTGTCTTACTGAGAACTTTTATTTTGCTTGTGAGTTCAGATTGCACTGGAAATTCAGCTATTGTTGAGATGATGTGTTTGCAGAAAAAATTTGCCAATTCAACAGGCATACGGTGTGACCCCACAAACTGTGGACAGCACTTAGAGTGGGGAAAAAGAGAGTAAGTTCTGGAGCGTTGTGCTCACAGTTTTTCATTGGTCCTTCCCTCACTGCAAACAAATGAAGACCTGTGTTACTTCTTCATTTACGTACTGATGGAACCTCCAGCCAGCTGCCTTCAGTGTAAAATGGAGAGCACACAGATTACTTCTATAATGTTGCCAGAAAATACTCCAGAACTCACTGCTGTGGGGTAGAATATACTGAAATAATCTTGCACTTGAAAATTAGATGTCTACAGTTCTGATTGTTTCTGTCCTCCAGGCAAAGCGGGACAGAGACAACAAAGGAGATGAGAGTCTTACAGAAAATAATTGTGAATTGTTGTCCCAGATTTTCACTATTCCTTTATTTGTGTTTTTGTTATTTTAACCTGCTTTTCAATTTAAATGCAGGTGATGATTTCTTAAGTGGTGTCTCGGTTGTAAGGTTCAGTTATGGCCTTTTTGTAAAATAATGTTAACTTTGAAAGCTTGGCATTTTCTTGTCTGAGATTTCCTCCCTTGTTCTGGCTTCATAAATCTTGACCTGAATGTCTGGCCATTTCAGCTTATTTTTCCAACACAGATCTGAAATAGTGAAAATGCTAAATTGAAAAAAATGAAATTTTTGAATTGAAAATGCTGAAATTGGGCTTTGTTTAGTAAGCTGAGCCACAATTCAATAAATAATCAATTTCCCCAGTTCTACATTGAATTAATCTAAGAAGAAACCCCTGGGAATTCCCCTCTGCTGTATTTTCGGATTCTCCCTGCATGATTTCTTGTCAGGATCCATGGAGATCGTTTCAGTGAGCAGTTGGTTATTGTAATCAGTTAAGTAGATGTAAATTCAGCTTCTGCATTAGCACTAATGAAACCGTAGAGAGGCTGATGGGATTCTCCTGCTGCAACAAGAAAAAGCAGGAATTTTTTGTTGTGATTTTGAAGAAAATATTGAGTGGGTGAAAAAAATCATTACTGTTACCTTACTGATAAAGTCATTACTAATGCCAACTCCTTGTTTGAGACAAATTCCATAAAGCATATAGATATGTCTATACCATGTATGCTGACTGACCCAGCAATAGTTTGGAGTACTCACGCAGCACTCCAGTGCTGCAGTAGATACAGTAGAAGCGGACAATGACAGTGTAGAGCAAAAGGGAGCAAGATTTTTAAATAGAGAATGACCCACAAGGGTTCTCATGTTAAAATACTGGATGATATTTGCATACCGTGTGACTTAGACCAATACCTTAGTTTTTAGAGATGCCAAATATTAAGTCATGTTTTTAAAACAATTTAAAAAAACCAAGCCAGAACCAGACCTACCACCAAACTTCTGGATTATTCTCATTTCCTTGCTTCAGGAGGTTAAAAAAAAACCCAAACCAGTTACTCCCACTTCCACACGAGGAAAGGAACCTATTTAAACAAATATGTGGGGAACCAATAATAAGGGTTGGTAGCGCTCCTTTAAGAGACACATGGTACAGTCTGCTAATTGACTTGAGATATCAGATTGAAAATGTTAAGCTTTTTAAGTAGGACTTTTATTATCCCATTATCTCATTTCTTAATTAAACTCTAAATCAGGGGTTGTTTTAATTACCACTAGAGGTTTAAAAAAAAAAAAGTGTAAATTAATACCTTTTTAACATTG
>VZSZ01010355.1:110616-141429 GCA_013398815.1 Ibidorhyncha struthersii
AGTGGTAGTCCGTAGATCTGGTAGCACCAAGTCCAAGCAGTAGAACCCCATTTGTTATTGAACGCCAACTTTTTATGTCTTAAGACACTATAAACACTCTACCACTTTCCTTCATCATAAAGTTCAAATGTATCCATTGTGCATGTTTTCCAAGTGTCTTGGCTTTAATTAACTCCACCTGTAGGAGGAAAGAATTGTAAGATAAGTGGAACAAGTATACAAATGGTATCTCACAGCTGCCAAATTTTACTGTGAGTACTAAAACTTGCTTTCGTATAAACTTGCAGAATAAAATAATCATGAAGCAAAGTTTAAAAATGAAGGCAAAATGTTTGTCTTCATGTTCAGCTATGATCAACTTGGTCTGTCTTAGGAATTTTTTATGCTGAGCTTGATGTACTTCATGTTTTTACAAGTAAGTTTTCTTTCACAATTTACTGGAATACTGGAGCATGGAAGTACATTTTTTGAAAAAACAAACGCCCTGAAGAACAGTTGAACATTGAGGACTAAAGTAATAGTTGCATCTGTGGCCCTTTACTTCCATTTGGTTTTGGAAACATTTCCAAAAAATGTCGTCATGTCAGAGAATCCTGGAACATTTTGCCCTAATTTGAGACTTGTGTGTGGAGCAAGTTTACCTTGCCATGCTTGCAACATACAACTCCATGTGAGCAGACGTGCTTTCGGACACTGTGAGCACTTGCATTAAGTGCTTGTAGTGCTGCAGGCTTCAGTAACTTTAACATGAATTTTTCAATTTGCCTTTTTCTTCCAGGTTTCATGTGAGAATCTTAGATTTCATTTCTTCTAAAGAGGAGTGAGCTCTTTCTGAACTGAGACCTAAGTGCCTCTCCTTGTAGTCCAAAAGGACAACGTTCACCATGGTTACCAGATAGAAATATGAGAACTTGTGTACTTGTTTGCAGTGTTTCTTTTGAATGCCGACATTCACATTGTTGTTACTGGATTACTCATAAGGAGTAACTCTTTGTTGGAAAATAGTGAATTGTTTCTTGTATGAAGAGAATGGTGGGTAAAAAAATGGTAAAATTAGGTCAGGATTTATTCCAGCTTTTAAAAAATTGAAGCTTTCAGATCAGAGATTCTGTTTGCATGTTATCTCTGATTTGCTTCAAGAAAGAAAGAGGTTATTAGAATGTGTTTATAAAGTATGTTAATAAATGTTTGATGATTTGAGTATTGTGATGTCTGGAAGTTGGATGAAATACTTAATTGAAAAATAGCTGGACAGCTACGCAAACATTTTTTGTGCAAGTCCAGCACAGGTTGATACAACTATCTATTTTATTTTCATTTACAATTTGAAGTGATCATATTTTAAAGTGCAGCGAATCTACGCATGAAAGTCGGTTCCACTGGGATAATGTAATCTTTTGAAAAGAAATACATTTCTTGTCAAGATGATTTTGAAAAAATAGCCCCCAACCCCCTTCATTGGAAAAACAAATAATAAATAACTCAGTATTAGCATTTTTTAAAAAGTGAAACCAAACAAAAGCTTAAAAAATGCAAATGTCTGCGTCAAAGTAAGGATAGATGGTGCATGTAGCCTTCATAATCCAACAAGCATCCATGCTCTGGTTTCTTTTGCATATTAGAGTTTCTTCTCCTTTCTTGTATTTTGCGTTTAATTAGGTGTAATCTTGTGAAGTGTGAAACTAAGTTTTAGATCTGTGGGACTTCTTAGGTACTGTAATTTTGAACTGCTCATGGGGAATATCGAACAATACGTAAAGAAAACTGCACATACAACCCGTTCGCTTCAGTGCAGCTAATTATTTGCAGATACAAGGGGCAGTTTTAGTCTGGAGAACTGGTATTCACACTTGCACCTTTGTGTGGCAGAGAACTGTCTGCTGTTTCATTAATGCCTGTTTCAGCCAGGTATTTGTTCTCCTTGTTTGAGCCATTACTGTCACTACCCTACAGGTGGTAAAGCAATAGAAAATGAACGTTATCATCTAGAGCCACTAAATATAGGAAGGAGAGAATGGTGCATTTGAAATGCTCCTGTTTAAAATATGTTCAGCACAATTAAAAAGTTAGTTTCTAATCAAAGCGTAAGGCTTCAGCACACAGAAAATAAAACCGTCTCCAGAATAAAGGCAGTATATGAAGCAAAGCCACTTTCAGGCAGTTTTGTCAACACACCTAAGCTTCTTATCTCAGTGTCTGCCTTTCACAAATGTGTACAGTTGTGGCTTACTTACTTCTTCCAATTACTTTAACAATTTTCTAAATGCCTGTAGGCGTTGGCTGCTATGTGAAAAAAAAAATTATTCTCCCACAGAGTGCCCAGTTGAAATGCAGTTTTCAGTTCATCAGCTTTTTCCTATTGTAGCATTTTCTACAGTATTTCAACTTAATTAGTTTCAGAACTCTGTTTAAAAGAACACAGCTATATTTCATGTCCATTGAAGCTTTCACATTGCTTTGAAGTTTTCACAGTATCTAAAAAGTGGGAAAGGAAGCGCTTCATGAAGTTTAGCAACAGAAATTAAATACTAAAAATATTTTATAAGCTCAATAATGACAGGAGGAAGGGTGTTTTTGCTGGCTGTTTGTTTCATGTGTGATTTTTAGGTTTCTGCCTTTGGCTTCCACAATACTGTTATTAACAGTAAATATTAAAATATTTTTCTCAAATACAACAAGTACATCAAGTGTTCAATTCAACACTAATTTTAGTTTTATAATGTTCTTATTGTGTATCTTATTCTAGCTCGGCTTCCTATTAATGATGTCTTTGTTGGAATTTAATTCTATACTATATTTGTTGTAGGAAATACATGAGCAGTTTAAACATACTTTTGGTTTTAGAATTTAATTTGTTTGGTTTTGGTGTCTTTTTTTTTTTTTTTTAATCTAAGGAACAGCTTGGTGCTCTTAATCAAATTTCTTGACTTCCAAGTTAAATTTCATATGAAGTGTAGGGACTAAAGGTCATTATGGTGTTTGTTTTCAAGAGGAAGAATCCTAGGAGGAAAGCCTTTCTTAATAGCATCCAGAAAGCAGAGACTATTGAATGTATTTTGTTTGTATTGTTGTTTGTATTGTGCAATATACCCTTGTGCTGAGGTATTTGTTGTCATCTCCATCAAGGGTTATGGTTTAGGATTACTGGTCTGGATGCTATTTGCAACACACTGTTCATCTCCATTCTCTGCTATCTCAAAAGTGTACCACATGTCTTTCCGTCAGAGGGATAGTCCTGGTCAGATGACATAGGATGCATCATGGTGTCCTGTCAGCTGCCTCATCCCAGTGAGGTTGCTTTACTGGTGGTTCCTGTGGTTCAGGTGGTGCCCTGGAGGCTTTCCCTGGCTAGTTGTTTTCTGTGCTTTGATCCAGTGCTGTTTGCAGCAGGTTTCTTGCTTCTGGGATGAGTTTTCTTCCTTTCATATTCCGTCTTGAGAAGAAGGAGTATTACAAAGGAAGAACAGCATTAATGTATGTTTTACTTCTGGCTAAATATTGAACCATAACCTTCATAGTAATTGAGACTTGAGCTTTACCACAGGTAGTCATGTTGGTCTTGCAGTAGAGGGACGTTACAAATTTTTTTCTGGTCATGTGGTGCACTGAAGTTGTTGAAAGATTCCTTTGAGTAGAATAGTAGGAGAGCATGGCACCTTGCTGTGCATTTCTACTGCTTGTAACAAACTATCATTTTATCTTTGCCATAGCTTCTTCTGAAAGTAAGTATATTTTACTTAAGCAGAGTATCGAAGTGGTATACATAATGTGGCATGTGATCAGGGACCTACAGGAAGGCATTGAAACTTGAAAACTACAGTGGAGATGTATGCCTTAGACAGTTTCTCACAACTTGTTGCTGGTGTACTTTAAATCTGGGTTTTGAACAGAACAAATTACATCTAGAAGAGAGAACAAAAAAGGCAATCTGTTGGAAGGCTGTCATCTTGGGATGCAGATACATTTTTTTTTTAGGCAACTAGTCTGAGATGGTGCTTTGCATAGCCACCAGTAGCTGGTCGGTATTAACAACTTTGACATTGTTAACGGATGTTGTGATCAGATAAAGCTGTCCTGAGGTTGTGTTGCGCAGTTCCCACGTCACTGAGAAACTGAGGCACGTGGAAGAAACTGCCAGAGGGTGGACCTCACTCCTGGCACTCTGCAGATCCGTACTATGATTTAAATCATTGTAAATGCCTAGTTGGATTTCCAGGGCAGAGCACCCAGATAGCCTGTGCTTTTAACCCTGTGATTCTTCTTCTTGTGTAAATACTAATTTTAAAAAATGTATCCTCTTTTATTAATATCTTTACTTTTTCTATCCACAAATGCCTCATATTCTCTTGCAATTTAAGGAAAGAGCTACACAAAGAATTATTAGATTTTTTTTATTTAGGAGTTTGCTTTATTATTTTAGCTGTTTTCCTCAATCTTCTTCCTTTTTCAAAGACTGTGCCATTAAAATAAAAACTGTTTTCTTGATCTGTTTCAAAACTAATGAGCAAACCCTACACTAGCAAAATAACATGCTGTCTTTTTGTAACTGTTATACCAACAAGAACGTCTTGCCCGGGTCAGCAGCAAGAGGAAAAATTACAGTGAAACGGAAAATCAGTGGTGTTACTGTTTTTTAAAGGTAATGTTAAAATAGTGATTTTTAGAAAAAACATATTCATTTAAATTATCATTATATTTTTTCATTTATTGTCACAGAATCCTTCATAATGTTAATTAGTGAATCAAGTAAATTCAGTAATCATATAGTTCTTGTTAAATGAATGATTTTTAGAGAACAACTGAAAATATCAGTGCCTCCTGAGATTATTGTATGCATCCAAAGAATCATAGAAAAGTTTGTGTTGGAAGGGACCTTTAAAGGTCATCTAGTCCAACTTCTGCTGCAATGAGCAGGGACATCTTCAACTAGACCAGGCTGCTCAACCTGACCTTGAATGTTTCCAGGAGTGGGGCATCTACCCCCTCTCTGGGCAACCTGTGCAAGGTCAGAAGACTAAATGTGTTTAAGCAGAGAATGCCATTTAGCCTGTAAGGACAAATCACACAGTGAAAGGTCATTGCCAAAGACACCTAATATGCCAGTTATGGGTAAAAGGCTGCATGCCCGCAGAGTTGAAAAGGAATCCAGCACGTATGCTGCTCAGTCTAATTATAACGATACAGATGGCCATTACATAAGGAATGCCTCCAAATCAATATTGTCCATGCAGAGAGACTTCTAAGTATACCAGATCCTGAAAGAGCAGCAGCTCGCTGTTTCTCTCCAGGAACGTAGCTCTTGAAGCAGCAAGGTGCACTTTCCCTTCCAAGTTACCTTCTCTTTCATACCAACTAGGTATTTATAGTTGATTTTTCTCTCCCTCATCACTGTGCTACCCTCCTCTTTTTACTGTGTGCGTGCATCAGGCTAGAACGCATATTAGATGGAGACAGTTAAATTTTATTTAAAATGAATGACATATGCCCTGCTTAGGATCTTTTCATTAGAAGTAAGAATACGGTGATGCAGAGACTGAATTTAGCTGAAAGGGAGTAAACCTAGCTAGTAAGGGAATAACATACAGAAGCCATAATTGCCCAAGCCAAATTTGGCTTCAGGTGCTGACGAAAACTGGCACGGAGTTCTCAATAACAGCAGTAATTAGGATCACTGTGTTAGCACAGTATCTGCAAGTGCAGGCGCTAGCGAACTGGAAGGAAAAACACTTCCTAACTGTTCATATGATCAATACAACAGTGGTTGAAATTGGGGGAAAAAATTATGCAATTTAAGTGACATTTCGGACTAATACAGGCTTAGATATTAAATATATCTGTATTGTTTTCATACTGAATGAAAATGCCTCCCCATCCCTAGGTAGAGCGCTCATCACCTTTCCTGCCGTGGACAGTACCTAAAGAAGAGGCTTGTGGTTGTATCAGTGGTCCATATAGTTCACATTTTTTAACTAAGCGTGCACTTCTTTGTTTAGATATGCCCAAATTCTGTCATTGTCCACCTTTAAAATACAAAAAAGCATGCTAGCTTGACCTTTGAATCTGCCGCTGGGCTTAAGTAGTGCAGTCTTCCACTAGTGTCTCGACAGTTTTATGATAACGTGTATGTTTTCCGACAGCTGACTGGGTAAGAATCATGAAGGGTCTGAACACAAGGGATTTGGGATGCTTTGCTGGATGCACATTCATAGTCTAGCCAGATTAATGTAAATAACTAGTGTGCTACATACTCGTGGTCATTGCTAGTCTGCTCTGGATTTCTGGCTGTGGATCTTTCATGACATACGGCTTTGTGCAGTGTAATGCCCTTCCTTAGGATAACGTGCAACATTTGGGTAGAACAACAGTGTTTTGACTGCCCCCATATTTGAAAATAATAGTTGACCTGCTAGACTGCTAGCTGTAGGTTTGTTGAAGTATTACAAGTGTAGTATATAGACTAGGTTGGAAAGATTTAGGTATGAGATGGATTGCAACAGTGTGTATTGAGCTAATGTCTGGTTTCTGTAATTGTTCAGGTGCAGGATCTCAGCTGGTTCTAATTAGAGGTGAAAAGTTACTAGGCAAATTCAAGAGAACTCTTTTCAGGTGTTACTCCTTTTAAGCACCCTTGTTTATTGATTTATCTTCAAATTGGAACCTTATTTTTAAAATGCATTAGCTTTTAGCATTTAAATACTAAAATTTATTATTGGTATGATACGGGTTTTGTGTTCGTATGTAATGACGTGTTACATGACAATGTTTCTTTAAAGATTGAAATCTTTACGTATGTTGCCCAGGATGCTGGGAGCTTGCTTATGTTGAATAGTGTAGTTAAAGTGGTTGACTGGTTGATTTAGTTTGTTCTACAATGCAGCATGGAACAGATGTTTATTACCAGCTTTCTGTGGGATTACAATATAAGGATGGGGAGAAGAAGCTAGAATTGGCAGACTGGTTAATTATGTAGAACAGCATGATCTATAAAGTTGCTGTGTGGTGCTGCTGTATGGGGATGTATTGCAGACGTTAAAAATACTCTGGGGTTTTGTTTAAGGGAGAGCCTGACAAAACTGCTTCTACACCTTTAGGTACACTAGTGGTTTTGTCAAAAAAGGTGTGTTTTAGCCTTGGGCCTAGAGCCCCTGAGTTGAGGAATACCTCAGAGTGAGAAAGTTTTATAGGGAAGTGCATGAAATTAGTCTTGTACCTCTGCACTATATGTAGGAAAAGAGAAAAAATGGAAGAAACGACAGTCAAAAAAGTGGTGTCTGAGCTTGTGTTGTGGTTTAGGCCTCAAATCAGGACAGCTTGGAATATGGGTAAGGCACAGGCCTGTAGAAAAGAGGACTGCCGGTATCTTCTGGCCTTCAACAACAGCAGTATTGTGTATAATGGTACAAAAATGCCTCTCGCTCCTGTGAAGTTTCTTGCCCTTGTTACTGCTGGTAAAAACTGTTCAGAATATTTTTCACCTGATGACAAGAACTTCCAGTTCCCAGCTCTTCTTGTTAATATCCACCTCTTGTGTGCTAGTGTTGTCTATAGATTTAGAGACTTTGTGCTTCTCTTTTCTTACTTCCCTGATTCATTTATAGAGAGCACTTTCATTGCCTCTCAGCCTTCATTTGACTCGGCTAATTAAACCAGGCTCTGTTAGTATGCTCTTTGTACTATCATCTCCTTGCTTCCCGGGTTATTCTCGTAGCTTTTCTCTGCACGCTTCAGGTAAAATAATGGTTTTTTTAAGACAGGTGACCAGAAATGTTCACAGAGCTCCAATTGAGATCTTACCAGTTCCTTGTAAAATGGCTTTAATACATCCCTATCTTTACTGAAAATTCCTCCCTTGATACAGCTAGATTGCAATTGCTTTTTTTTTGCAGCTGTATCTCTCTGACAGTTTGTATTCATCCTGATTGATTAATACATCCAAGCCATTCTCCTCCTCTGTTATTTCTAGCTGGTGATCCTCCAGCTTACAGTAGAAATTCCTCCTGTTCCCGAAGTGCTTGACCTTGACATTGTGCTATTGCATTTTGTCGTTACTATTGCTTTGGTCCTCGAACGCTATTCGGTTCTTGCAATGTGATGTTCTGATCTTCCTCTGTATTTATAGTAGTTCCAATTTTATTTTTTTCTACCAACATCAAGTGTCGTTATTGTGATCCAATTTTTTTTGTTCCGTTTTTGCTATAAGGTCAGCTCTCAGAATGATTTGTAAGGAACTCCATTCTTAATCTTATTCTAGTCGAATAGTTTCCTTCCACATTGTAGCCTCACTTTTTCTTACTAAAGTCCTTGTTGTTTTGCATTCAGTTTTTCTTTTTCTGTCTTAATTACAACTGTCCATACAGTTTGTTATTGTAGGACTTATTGAAATACCTATTTTTAAGACATTCATTTCAGTGATATAAAATTTTAGTTACCTCCAGAATGTAGGAGGTTAGCCTGGACTATCTGCTTCTGGATGTAACCATATCTAAATCCAGCCTTTTTCATTTGGGTGAGATTTGTCCGTTAAAATACAACATGACTTGATGAAAATGCCAAATAAAGAAAACGAGGTTCTTCAGTGTCAAAAGAGCAGTCTCTCTGAATTCCTTATGAACTTTTCTGAGTGTAAAATATGCTTATTTATAAGCTTGTCTAGGCCTTTTTATAAGGCCTTTATTTATAAGACTGTCTAGACGTAATTTTCAAAAATGTATTAGGCAAGTAATTGGGAACCCTGGTGATACTTCATCTTTGGATTCTAAAAATTAATGTATGGACTCAGAACTACATTGAGTTCTGCTTGATGCTTGCTGCATGCTGTGAGAGAGAGGCAGAGGATTTTATAAAAGTTTTTGTGAGATACTAAGTTTTCCTCTTTATGATGAAAAAGAATTCCAAAAATAGTATAAAAAATTCCAGTGATATTCCTCTAACAGGCCAGCCATGGGATTACAGAACATCTTAATGAAATACAGTATTCTTAATGAAATACAGCCTATTTTTCTTGCACAGAAACATACTCTGCAAGTCTGCTGGAAAAGGTCTGTAGTGGTGTGTGCCTCCCTTAACCAACGTGATTGTTAGACATAAATCCTACCTGTGTCAATCTTGCTAGCCTTCATCTTGATAGTACCTGACTGTCTCCTTTGTATTTAAAAATAGAAATGACAATCTCTCTCCCTCTGCATTTTTAGCTTGATTAGTTCATAGTTGAAAGTGTGAGACACTTGAGGGAAAAGCTAAATTAAAGGGTTGAGCCTCCCGTTTTGAATGTGGTTAAGATCCATTGTTCTTCTTCCAGGAGCGATCGCTGCCGTCTTTTGTCAAAGTCAGGTGAAAGTTTTCGTTTCAGTGCTTTTTACTGTTTGTCAGTTTCACTGGTGCAGAGGAGTGTAGCTGTTGTGGTGACAGAGCAGTGAGCAGGTGGAGGGAAATGACCCCTCCAGCAGCCCGGGCTGGGTCCTGGGTCCTTTGAGATGTGTAGGGTTGTGCTCAAAATACAGCAAAACCTACACGAGGGCAACGGGTGGTGACCTTCCTGTTATTTAGGCTTTCTAGGCTCAGTTATACGTGAACTGTATTTTTGTTGTTGTGCTCACATTGTTTTTCACTACAATGATTTAAATAATTCTAGGTGGAGGTCAGGCATATGTGGTACAGTATGTTTTTGCTCTATCATGGGTAAGGATGAAGTGAAAAATTGCTGGTTGTAGATGGCTGTGAGTGATTTTTCTCCCGTTTCTATCTTAGTGTTTAGTGGCACTGACACCATTGACAATGTGTGATGCTGAGCAGCTGTGAGGAACGCTTTCTTTGCTTTGGAGAATGTAGATGCATCTATGAAACAACCATTTCAGTGATTATTCAACAGAAATTGGTGGGATAGGAGTTGTGCTAAGTAAGAAGACTCAGATTTTGTTAGGACTGAATATTATTTAAGGGGAAAAGGAGTCAGACCTCTTAGGGGTGTGAAAATATTTCTTTTCATATACTCTATTGATCCTATCCAAAGAAAACAAAGTGCGTGCTTTGTCCTTTCTTATGATTCCTCACTCTTATTTTTTAACTCGGCAAATAACACTTCTAATTACTCTCTGTCTCTTTCTGGTCAACCTTACTGTAATTTCTTCACTTGATGTAATTAATGTTTTTTATGATTCTGTAGGGCTTTTTTGTGGAGGAAGAGTGCTGTGACTTAACGTGATAATAATAGTAACAGCTTGTGATCAAAGAGAAGAAACAGATAATCTGATGATAAATTTACACATAAACCTCATTAATTTTTTGAATTCTCTGTATTGTAAAAGAGTAGTTCAGGGGTTTGTATTTTTTAGTAGCTAAAGCTATTTAAAAAGATGTATTTTCACCTTGATACCATCAGATGCGTGCAAATGCCATATGGTGAGCCCAAGGTCTTTATGGAGCCTGGGGGCATAGAGGGAAGTGTTTAAAAACAAGACAGTTCTGAGAGAGAAACGTTAAAAAAATGTGTATGTATCACCTCAAGCTATGTATATAAATGCAATCTATGTATGTTCCTCCCATCCCCCAAGCAAATATGCTGTTTTCTTGTGCCATCAGAGGATCTTTAAGTAGCTGTGTATCCCTGCACCTCTGTATTGAGAATTCTACTCAGTCGGCGCAGGCTGTGATGCTTCAGTGCTGCATTAGCAATTATGAAATGCAGCCCAAAGAGGGAGAAGATAAAAGAAGAGAACTTGTACATTTTGTCATGGGAGATAGGACCCAGAGCACAATAGGGAAAGCATTACAGTGGTGCCAAACAAACTTCTGGGGCATTCAAGCTCAATTTAACCTCTACTAGTAACCCTGCTTTTATGAAAATACTCCCAAGTGTAGCAGGGAGTGAGCCTGGCCAACCATATCTTCAGACAAGTTTGTTTTAGCCACTGGAATTGAATGTTAATAGATTAATTTGGAAATCTACTCAACCTGAAATTTCATTTAATAGAAAAAATGCAGAACTATAATTTGACTTGGGCTGAAAATATTTATTTTTATAAACTTTTGCAGATGCTACACCTTAATAACCCCCTCAAAATGGTGTATGTCTAGGTTTCAGACTGCCATAGATATTTAAGTAATAGTGTGGTTCTGCATTACAGAAATTGCCCCTGTGTTGTCAGAAAAACAAGATAGAAAAAGGAATTTCTTGAAGCTATATTATCAGTGAGTTGTCTCTTTTATAGGCCTAGAGAGTCTTTTTTTTTTTAGTATTTCAGAAGCACTGGAAGTTGATGCACAAAGTTATAAATATGGGGGTTTGGAGGTTTTTTTTGTTTAATTTGGGTTTGGGATTTTTTTTAAGCTGGGAAACTTGATGTCTGTCTCTGTTTCTGTTGCTTTATTTTTTTTCCCACCTGAAAAGCCAGTAATTGCATTAGGCCTAATCAACCAAATTTCTCTTACATTATTTTTAAGAGATTGTTTTCTTTCTTGTTGTGATGTGCTTGAAGGCGTTTTTTTATTATTATTATTATTTAGATATGCTTGACCAAGAAGAGCTTAGTTTATCCCATTTAATAGCTACCACTGTTTGCAATGAGAAACAGAAGTGACTATACTCCTTTTTAATACAGTACCATCTTGAATCCTGGTAAGTTACACCTGGATCATAAAATGAAACCCAGGAGAAATGTGGGTAATGAAGAGAAAGGAAATTAAAGTAAGAGAGCTCAGGAGTAAAAGAAGTGGGTGCGCAGAAGATAAGGCTATGTCATGAGTAGGAGGGAAACAGATGTGGCAGAACTGCAAGAAGATTTACTTCTCATCAAACACATACGCTTTGGAAGAACCCAAATCTTTACCAAATATTTACATGAAGAATATACTATGTATCAACTACAAGGATGATTGAAAAATAAGACCAAGGACAATACTGATCCTGGGACGTGCTAAATGAGGAATAAAAATGTAAGTACACACTGTACAGATTTTTTTTAGTGAATTTTCTGAATGCAGGTATGATGGTCAGTATTTTAAATGGTATGCTCTCCTATCTGTCTAGGATTAGACAGAAACATAAGTCAATCTTCCCTAGCTGCATGAAGAGTAAAGCTTGGGAAGCAAGCTACACGGTAGCTTGCAAAATTCAGGGTGTTAGTTTGGACATCTAAGAAATGTGAGAGGTATTTTAATTCCCCTGAAAGTTTGAGATTATAGTACACAACTAACTTCCTAGAGTTACTGTTGTGAGAAATTTATGCCATTGTAACTCAGAAGAGGAGGCCAGTTGTGTTTTTCTGTGAGATGGAGTGGTCAGAAAACTTAAACTCTTCGTATAGCTAGGGAAGATTGACTTATGTTTCTGTCTAATCCTAGACAGATAGGAGAGCATACCATTTAAAATACTGACCATCATACCTGCATTCATAAAATTCACTAAAAAAAATCTGTACAGTGTGTACTTACATTTTTATTCCTCATTTAGCACGTCCCAGGATCAGTATTGTCCTTGGTCTTATTTTTCAATCATCCTTGTAGTTGATACATAGTATATTCTTCACGTAAATATTTGGTAAAGAGAAAAACATTTCAGTGAAATTGCTGAAATATAGCATTTGAAGTTAGGAGACTTACAAACAGGTTATAATTTTAGGTTTGTATGTTTTTTAATTAATCTAAGTTTAATTGACTGTAAATCTAATACACAATAAAAGAAGTCTCCACTTACACAAAGGAGTTAATAAGAATCAGTGTAGCAGCAATGTATTCATTTTTAGATAATTATTATAGGTATACTTTGTGTATGCATTCTGGGCTGACCATATGGCTCAAGTATTCATTAGTACTTTAGATATTTAAACACTTGGTAGCTGTAGACACTGTTAAACATTCCTATATAAACATCCTCCTTGTAAATGTAGATGGAAAAAAAAAGACTAGCTTCCAAGTTGCTCACTAAATTATTGAAATCAATCTAGTTATGTGTTACTTGCTGATCTTGCAATGTCCTGTAAAGTTCGTGTCATGATTACTGTCTGCTGTTTGGTTGCTGCTGCTAGCAGTGATGTAATTTCATCTTTTTGTCATGGAATCAGATGCAACTACTTATTTTAATTGAGTTCTTTGCTTGGTGTAGCTGGAAAGAGCTCCTAGTTCGATTGCAGGGAAGTACCTACTTTTTAAGGTTTTATTTTAATTCACTAATTTCAAAGTTCATGTTTTAGTTACTTGAGGCCTGAGTTACCCTGAGTCAAATTACACTGATGTGGTATGTTTTTTCATGCAGCAATTAGAAGCTCATGTCTTCTTAGCCAGGATTTGCAGAAGCTAGAATTACTGCTCCAGTCTTATTTTTGTCTTGCTATTGTCTTTTATTGAAGTATTACTTTAAAAAAATCTACCTGAAAGGTTTGCTTTAAATCTTCAAGACTTCAAACAAATTTTAGAACTTGTCTCTGTGTTATTCGTGAATAAGACGTATGTCTTTATGCATTGCCTGTATGTAACATTGGAAGAAGAAAAACAATTTTTTTATGGCTATAAATTAATTTTGTTTCCTTTTTTTAATTCTGAATACAAAAATACTGATATACATACAATACAAAATGATCTTTTGGAGAGCACCAACAGCTTTCTCTTGTTAATTGCATCTCTAGATACATGGCTTTACAGTCAAGACAGAGTCTAGGTTCAAGAACAATAGACTGGTTATCAACAGAAGATGTGACTGGCCTAAAGGTGAAAAAGGCTTAAGGTTCTAAATGAGTGAATGTAAACTAATTTGACCGGTGTTTAGTGGTCTCATCTGTGACATTTGTTACAGCATTATTTATATTTATTATAGCATCTTAGCAAATATTTCAGTAACCTGATCTGTGATGTGTAGGCTTCCCTGCTGTCATCATTTTTTTGGTTCAGAAAAACAGACTTCTGTTTGCAGTATTGGATTTCTTTACTCACTTCCTCTCACCCCAATAAAAATACAGAAGTAAAAGTTAGTCTTTGTAATCCAGATTCATCATTATTTGCAAACCAGTAGGAACCAGACATTATGCTGGGGCAAAATCAATTATGAAACTCAAGCTACTTTTTTCACCATGCTAATTTGATCTTTTATAAATGTCAGCAAGACAAAGGAGAAAGTAAAATGCCACATGCAAGATGCACATATATGAGAAACTGCTATAGGTAACAGTGACTGCGTTTTTTTCAGTGTAGATGCTCAACCTTGAGAGTCAGTGCACTTGTTTGAAGGAAGATTCAGCTGTCATTTCAATGAATATCTAATTGTGGATTGATGGGGGAGCAGTCTGTAGAATCTATGCATGTTTAATAAATGATCCTGAATTAATTACTCGTGTAGCATTTTTGAGCTCAAGGCTACGGATTCAAGTGCAGAAATTAGAGGATATGTCTGCTTATAACTATCATCATCCTACATTCTTTGACTACAGGACAATGTGCTGTTTTTCATAGCATTTCTCTCAGTTGTAGAAGCTGTATAGTGAGTGAGACAAAAGGTCGCAGGAAGAGAAATAATATTCTCATGACAAAGGAATTGGGATGTTCCTTCAGAATTCTTAAAAAAAGCTAAATAATTTTTGCCAAAAATTAATTAAGTAAATTTAAAAGCAAAGTCTGAGGCAGACACCTGCATGGAAAATTTTGGCTCAAGTATTGTTGTTCTTTTTGGCAGTGCTGCCAAACTCTCCAAAAAAAACCCCAACTATATTTTTGTGAAAACTGCGATTAGCTGAAGTGATGCAGAGTATATGGAGACATGAGGAATAGGTAGCTTTAATGCATGGTATATATTCTTACAGGAAATTGATTTATTTATTTCAAAGGTCAGTAGATCTAATGCAATTTTTAACAAATTACTAATACCTTGGAAGTTTATTTTAAGTTGTACATAAGACCTTAAATTATAGTTAGAAAGAAAGTGTGTTACATTCCTCTTGAGTTTACAGTGTTGTCTATGTATCTGTCACTCTGACTGTTCTGTGTTAATTAATATCAGAATACATCTATTATAAGAATTTTATTTGTATAGATGGCACTAATTGGTTACTCAGAACCTCTGATAATCACGCTACCTTGTCCCTCTCTCCTTCTCTCTAAAAATATACATTTAGAATCTTAAGTACAGCTCTGTCTTTGTGGAAACAATGCTTTTTAATACGGTTTTTGTTTATGCCTTTCTCAAAATTCACTCGTAAAATAAAAACTGCAAGCTAACAATGAACATCATTTCTAGACAGTAAATACATTTCTAGAACCACCAAACCCTGAGGTGAAAGGTAGGGAAATACGAAAAATGATATCAACATTCTCTCTTCTCAGTGCAAACTACAGCAAGCATCCTGCCCCTTAACTGTTAGTTATTTGAACCTTGTATACATCACAAGGAAGTTAATTTCTGGAAGAACATACTGGATACTTCTCTAAGTTTTACTGCAATTTAACCAAATATGCAGTTTAGAGAGAGAAGCTCTTACTTGTGGGGGACAATGCATCATGTTCTGCTGAGATTTCATGCTTTGTAGCTAGTGACTAAATTTATGGCACTTCTGAACAGCTTCACAAAAAGTTTCAGAAATATTTACATCCTGTTTTTACCACTTCATACATTTTTATTTTTATTTTTAAGAAGCACAAGGCTCCAAGTTGCAATTGTGTTTTATTTTTCTTTTATTTTCAGAATGGCAGAATTTAAAAAAAAATCTAATTGGAACATCTTTTACATTTTTTTTTTTTTTCTCACACACAAAGAGTGGTAAGCGCTAAATAGCGTCTCAGGTTTTATAAATTGACTTAGTAGAGAAGAGGTTTTAGTTTGCATTGTGATTTGTGAGATGTGGGATTTTAATGTGGTAGTTGTGGAGTTTGCATTTTAAATACAAGTCCAGAATAGATTTGGAGTTGATAGTGATAAAATATTGCCTGATTATTAAAACAGTTCTTAATAGATACATACCTATAAATATAGTTGCCTTTCATTTGTTTATTTCATAACTATTGCATCATTCATTTTTATGACTTTTATGGGACAATAAATAACAAGAAGTTTATAGCTGAAGCAGGATCTTCCTCTAAAATGCTCTCTGCACATTTTAAGATAATTTAATGTTTGTTCTTGTCCTCTTCACTCTTCTTTCTCATGATATTTGTTTTGATCACACCATTTGTTGTTGTAGAAAGAAAAGGAAAAGACTAAATTTTTAAAATAGTGAAAGTCTCTCCCTACAGAATCGAATGCCTAAATAAATTATAGGTAATGTATTGAATAGAATAAAATCAGTGATACCTTTATTATATTTAGATTGGCATTTTTAGCTGCCCTGCCTTTTTTATTTTGGATATGAGACCAGTCCTTAGACCTAAATTGTATGGCATTATTTATCATAATATTACAATTATATTTCACTTAGAGCGATACCCAAATATAGGTTGGGTGACCAAATTCAGTACGTGTTTATGCTGTCAGACAAAAACATAGGCTCTCTAATATATCTAATGAAACTTTTAGGGATGCCAGACTTCAGTTGTCTTATTGGTGTGACCGTACAGCTCTTACATATCTAGAGTCACAGTTTGGGTGTTTACATCACTTACAAAAGAATGGGTAAAATGGATGGTAATTTAGACTTAAAAATCTCACAATGACAACGGCTAGATAATGGGACATAGAAGCATACATAGGAGAGAGAGGAAAATATAAGGGACATTCCTAGGTAGTACAGTATTACAGGAGAATGAAAAATAGAAGCTGAGTAAATGAAGAGGCAGCTTGGCCACAATACAGTTTGTATGGTGATTTTATAGAAATCCAAGCTTTAGACCAAGTTTTTGGTCTCCAAGTTCTAATTGATGCAGTCAATTGTGCTTCCAGTCCTTTTGTCCTGAGTAGATTAACGAAACATAAAATTAAGACTTTCTTCATTGTTCCTTTGTAACCCGTTCTTGCAAAATTAAGATTTTTTTTTTTGTCCAGGAACAGAGACTTCTTTGTTTAGGACAAGATGTTGTATATCAGAAAGCTGCAACACTTTCTGGACAAGAAATACTGAAAGTACAAGGCAGCTTTTCTACTTTCACTCAGTTACAAGTAGAAAAGCGTTTAAGATTTTTTTTCTTTATTCTATACTGACTTCTGTGGCTTGTGTACCATGTATGGAAGACATGATCTTGAACAAATGCCTAATTAACACTTCATCTCATGCATTACACCTTTCTGTTTTTGCAGAATGGGCTCCATAAGCTTAGATGGTTATAATAATGTTTTTGAATTGATCTTGATGTTGAAAAAGAGTTTGTGAGGAGGACTGTTTCTAGTGCTGCTTTTTACTGTATTTTGTTGGAATATAAAAGGAATGTATTATTCAGTTTTTTCTTTTACTGTGTAGTCGTGACAGTGTGTGGTTTATTTTTTTCTTTTAACTACTGATTATTCATTTAACCAAATGTAGCCTGAAATTATGGTATATATGAAAATATATATTAATTTGGGGATAAGGAAGACATTTTTTGTAATGGCTCTTAATTCTTCATAGGGCATGTTAATAAATAATTTCTAATTTATTAAGAAAATTCTTCATTTATTCAGCAAACTTTTGTTTGCTGCTCCTTGATGGTAGATCCAGACCTTCATTGGAAACAGGCTGGGTGTGACCAAACTTGTTGAACACGCAGATCAGTCCATTTTCAACAGGTGGAAGGGAGAAGCTTTGAGCAGGGAGGTTGGAGTGTATGATCTCCAGAGGTCCCTTCCATCCTCACCCGCTCCGTGACTGTAAAGGCTTGTCATGTTGCCTGCTTAGATGAGAAAGTGGAAGGACGTGAAAAATGGGATCCTCCTCAGTATTGCCAGACTTGTGTTTATTCTGCTTTACTGCAGAAAGTTTTTTGGCGATTGTTTCTCTAGGTGCAGGTATAGACGGCTGCAGGCATTTTGGGCACAACGTGTAGTGGGCGGGCCTGAAGTGCTGCAAAGATCCTACAGGCAGTGAGGCAGAGTCTTTGGGCTGGATGTAAAAAAACCTATGCTAACTCTCCCCGTCGTGCTGGAAGCTGGCTGTGGTACCCTATATTCTCACAGGGCTCTCACTGCAAATAGAGAAAGTGGCAAGTAGGAAGGAGTCTCTGGTCTCACTACCGGTGTTTGTCCTTTTGAATTTACAGTGTACATGACAGGCTGGAAAGCAAAAGCAAATTGATGCAAAGATGCATTGTGTTTAAGCCTTCCCCAGGGGATATTTCTTAACTGTTCTTTACAATTTCCCAGCGGCAAAGATTCTTGAAGTTTCTTATATAGTTTCTACTGGGGGAAATTGTCCATATTGCTGGAAAGGAAATCTTTCCAGCTATATAGATACTGACAGTAAATCTCTCTTAGCGCAGATTGGTCTATTTACTATCTTTTACTATGTGAAGTGGCCATGGAGTACAGATGTCTTTTATAACAGTCTTTTGAATATATCAGGATGTGCAGTATATGTCCTTGATCATTTCTTTTATTCTAAACAAATTAATTTTTTCCATTTTTTAATAAATCACATTCTCTGAATGTTATGTCATGCTGCTGCTTTTGCCTGGACTCTGTTCAGTTTGTCCACACGTGAAGTAAAGTAACTGAAATTGGACACAGCTGGTGACACAATTCTACCAAAAAAACCCCAAAACATAACACCTTCATGTGTCTGGTATACAACAGTCCTGTTAATGCGCTAGAGAGGGCAGCATCATCCCACTGTTGATTCAACTTGTGCCCTGCAGTAGGTTCAGATTCCTTTTCTGTGGATTCAGATGGATCATCTCTCACGTGAACATTTTGGGATTAAATTTCTTTCAGTAATGCAGAAGGAGACATGGTGGCATGGTTCCTTTTGTTGGTGAAGGTTTTGGGTTTTGTTTCCTCAAAATCTGGAACCATTTTTCATCCCATAGCAAAGGAAAGGGACAGACAAATTCTGCATTTTAAATTCTTGATATCAGAGTTCTGAGCTGTTGATAATTTTTTTTGTTTTTCATCCTGTTTCCTCTCTTCTCCATCCCCCCTTGCTTCCACCCCCCTAGATCTGTGACTGAAAAAGAGATTAATGAACAGCGTAAAGAGCTCTGCAGAGACTGACTGCAGAGGTCACTCTTCTATAGAGAAAAAGATTCTAAGAGTTTGTTTTTGTTCCAAGGAGAAAATAAAAAAGAGTTTCAGGAAAGAGTGCCATAATGTAAATCTTTCCATTGGAAAGTCTCTGAAAAGAACAAAAACCGGCTTAGGAAGATCAGAGATTTCTTCTTTTTTTTTTTTTTTCTTATTTTTCATGGGAGCAAGGATGGCTCTTTAGTCTTGGGGTCAGAGCCTATGGAGGAGAATACAGCTCTTCCGCCCTGCTTCCCCCTGGAGCATTTGAATCTATTCCGTGGATTCTATTTCAGATCGTATTTCCCAAGGAAATATATACAAGGAATGAATATATCTACATGTAAATCTACCATACTTATAAAAAATTGTTATTAAAAATAATAAGCAGGGCCACCTCAACAGTTTCCCGAGCATCTAGTATGTTGTGCATCTTGTGCAGTTTTCATCTGCTGTGAGTAACTGATCCTCTATGGCAGGAACCTTGGAAAAGTAAAAGCGATAAAATGTTTGTGCGTTATATGGATACTGCGTGCGAGAGGGAAAAGGCAGGGAGGGTGGAAATTGCTAGTGTAAGTATCTTCTCTGGATTGCACTTCAAATGTAACATAACTCTGAAGTAAAAGCAGTGATACAGATTTGCTAGCCCCAGTAAAAGCTGTATGCAATGGACTTTAGTTAGTGTGTATCGTTGCATTAACTTTCCAAGATGCTTTTCCACGGAGGACTGATATTCATGGAACAGTGGCTACAAGGCACATGTCATTTTTAGTCACTTGCATTTGTACCAAGCAAGTGGCTGAGACATGTCAGTGTAGGTATTATTCTGTCTAGGTACTCATCAGAAGCTTCTGATGAAAAAGATCACTTTAGAAGCCAGTCTGGATGAATAAAGCACAACGGTAAGCAGTGATTAACTTAGTCTGGATAAAAATGAAATGTAATTGTGTTTGGAGTTTTCATTAAACTTGCAGTAAGGTGGTACACCTCCTAATATTTAGCTTGTTGCCTCCTCTGTGGCCACAAGCATAGGATTGAGTGAGGATGTAAAATTGCTCAATTTTACATGGAAAAGGTCTCTAAATGCAAGCCTTTTACTGAACACCCAAGTAGCCTTATTGTTGTTGCTCTCTTACAAACTCTTTGAATTTCCTATCCTTTAAAGCTTGTTATCTAGCTATAATCACTTTAGAGACTAGTGTTTAGGGGAGGATAAGGAAACGATGGCATTGTTATTCTTACAAGAGTAAAATTGTGTTAAGAATCAACATGGTATTTATTGCTAAAATAAACTCAGTTACAGGAATTCCTCCTCCCCAAGCTTTTGCCCACACGCAAAACAGATTTAAATAAGTAAATTAATTCATTAAAATATAAAGCAAACAAACAGACATGTGCCTCTGGCGTACTTTTCATTTCAGATGAGTTCTGAAATTCCAGATTGAATGCGACTTCTTTACCAGAAAATCTCTAGCTATGCTGGTTTATAACTCATAATTTATCATTAGTAACAGCTGCCAGGATCTGAAATTTCATGTGCCCTGAAAGGTGCATTTTAATTTTTTTGAAGGTTAATAAAAGGTGGTTTCCTCTTCAATTTTTATGCTCTTTCATTAAAGGCTATGAAAACACTCTACCCTGAAAGACCATATGGAACATATTTAAAACAATGGTGAACAGACTTTTCCTCATGCTACTGTTCTGCATTTTTAATTTGCACAATGGAGTCTCACTAGTCGGTCTCTCTGCTGCCTGGGACAGTTGGTTGCTGCGGGCGGTGAAGTTACCATGACCTTGCTGCGTACCTTGCCAAGGCCAGCCGGATGAATGCTGCCCCTGCCCAGTGAGTTGGCTTCTGCTGGCAAGTGAGAATATTTGCTCTCATCCACAGTAGTTGCTGTCACAGTCCTTTGCGTTGCTTCCAGTGGCAGCATCTAGGTTAAATACTCTACCAATAATAAAAACACACGAGGTAGAAAAGCTGCATGCATTTCAGCTGTTTGCTAGTAGTTGTGTTGTAAAGATTTTTCACCTCTTTCAAAAGCAAGTTGAAATAAGCTGTTTTTTAGGAGTTGCTGAATATTACAAATTCAGAATGTGTGATGGTCCCAATAATGGAATGATTCACTGGTTTGTGGAAATTATTTGCGTTACCAGCTACTGTGTGCACAAGTGTGAGAAAAAGAGTAATACCTTTGTTAGAGAGCATGGAAAAATACACAGGAATTTGAGAGACAGGAATGCATAAGAGGGTCCACAAGGTTATTACCCAAATCTTGGCCTTGAAAGTTTTTATTTCTTCACAGAAACTGACAGCAAAGGGATTTCATATGGGTTTCTATTATGACAGCTGCTGCACTTGTGGTTTCATTTTCTGAAGCCCTGCCATTTTGAACAATACCTTATTTTTCAGCTCTCAAAGTTTTACTTAACAGTGGATATTTAAGGAGTTGTTCAGCTTTTTGTATGAACTGTGCCATTCCCAGAGGAGAAGAGTTGGCTGGTATATCAACACCGTATGTGTTACTCCTGCTGATTCATTAGGTCTAAAATAGTTCAAATGTTGGAATTACACTTCTCATTGCTAATAGATATATGTTCCGGAACCTAGTCTGAAATGGAATCATCTGGAAACTTTGTTATATATTTTGAGGATTCCTTAGTAGAGTCCTCTAAGCTTTTCCTATTTTCTATGTTTAAAAAACAAGCCACACAGTTCTTAGAATTTGTGACCAAAGTCAGATTTCTGCCCCCTGCCCCAAGTTATTCGATACCTCTTATTTTTATTTCTGGCTTAGTAATCAGATTCAAGAGTTGCTAAATCATATATTGAAAAAAATTCTTTTATTTTCATCTTGAGGGTTAGTGGCATAGCATTTAATTTTTTTCGTAGCAGAATAATAAACTGTAGAAACTAGGGCCATAGTACTTTAGTGTATCTATGGCTGCAACTTTTATGGCTACATATTTGGTTGTTTATGCTAATTATGTGATACACTTTGGTATATTGAAAACAAAGTGACACCTAAGGGAAAAATGAGTAGGTGTAGAGTGAAACTGAAAGACATCTCCTAGCTGTGTGATACCGTTATATGCGCTTTCAGTTAGGTGGTTTACCTTCGCTGTTGCTACTACGTGTTTGACTAGTATCTATACTCTGAGGACAATGAACCTTCTAATCTTTGGTCTCTTTTCAAAGTCTACACTTTTTACACTACTACTTTTTTTTTTTTCTCCTAAGAGTTATTTTTCATCCTAAGAGTTTTTTATGACACTTCCTCTGACATTTAAAGAGCAATCTTGTTCCCTAATTGTCATTATATTGCAATCCTTGTGTAAGTCAAGCTGATTTGTTGCTAATATAAATAAGCTTTCCATTCCCTGAAATTCCTAGCATCCTTTTCCTGTTCTTGTGCCAACTTGAGTCATATTCCTTGCAAACAGATCACTAGATTTGCATGTAGAAGTTTTGATGAGGTCTTAGCGGTACCCAGTGCTGTGGCTTGCAAAGTGTTCCAGCAATTTAATAGCTGGGTTCTTGCTCTTGTCCTGAAGAGTCCTTTTGTATAAAGTAGTAAAACTTGCATTGTCTGTGTAGTCAGTGTTTGTCTTCTCATCCCCAAGCAATTTGAACCTATTATTTGTTATCTTCTGAGTTTGGAAAAAAGAGCAGAGGTATCAAAGATAATTTCTTTCTTGCTTATTTGAAGCGCAGGACATACTGCTCCCTGTAAGTCCTTGACTAAATGAAAAGCTGCAGAATGAGCTCAAATAGTACCTGACTGATAGAGTCCATATAAGAAAGCGAAGTCATAAATGCCTCAGTCTTACCTGGATCACCAATGTATGCACACAGGTGCACAATCCATTAAGAACCATACTTAAGTATTATCAGTTCATTATTTTTTCAAGTTGTGGTTTCTCTACTTCAAGAAAAATACTTATTCACTCAACAGTATGAAAGGTCTGGTTTCCACCTTTGATTGCTACAAAAGTTCTCAAATATTTTAGTTTTTCTTCTGATCTGTGTTAAGGAAATGTCAAGATCTTTCCATTCAAGTCTTGAACTCCTCAGTAAGGTTTCGTTGTCTTTATCTTATGTGTTAATGTGTGGGAGCTCTAGTCCAACAGACTGTTTACATGTGCTTACCTTTGCATCCAGGATACTTCTATTGTCTTCCATGGGACTACTCAGGTATTTAAAAGTGATTGAATTTGTATACTTTGTTGGATTGGAGCAGCCAGGATCAGAAGATAAAAAGTATTGCATCTGCCTCAAAATTGCATGGGGATTTTACATTTTCTTAAGTGGACAAAAGTTAATCCATTGGTCACCTCAGTGGAGTAATGAGAATAATCACATATGCTTTCCTTGTTTTTTTGCGTTTTGTTTTGGTGTGGGGTTGTTCTTTTCTGTACTCTTGTTGATACTTAGGATAGTAACATTACTTCTATAATTGAAAGCAAGAGACACTTGGATGCTAAATGCATTTATTTCGAAGCAGTTTAGGGTCAGCTGAATTGTTAGTCTAAACAAATGACAATATTAAACAGATACATACTTGGATAAAAGTAGCTTACTACCTGTTCTGTTAGAACTGATGGGGTGTTAAAATCTGTAGTTAATGTACAATACTATTGCTGCAACAGAACCACACATTCTGGCACTTTTCAAGATGATCTTCTGAAAGTACACTAAGCAGTTGCTGTATTTCCAAAAAAAAATACTGAGTTACATATCTCGACAAATTCCCACTTGTGTGAGACTGCATTGACTCACCAGCCCTACAGAGACTTCGTTTTTCCCCCTGAAATTTTTGAATGAAAGAACAGTACAGCTGACTTTTTTGTTTGAGGTTGGGTTTTTTTGTCTTTAATAAATAGATCAGTTTGTGAAGTCCACTTTAAATATATTGGAAAAGCAGTCTAATTAAGGAACTCAAGCTATTTACTAAACGTGATTGAAGCTGTTTCCTTGAAGAGTAGACAAAAGAAGTTATTTTTGGTTTTAGGAAAACAAGCAGTGAGGCTGGCAATTTTACAGAAGTGAAGTTTGTGAACGATAGTATTCAATAGGGAACAAGAATTTCTCTTAGAAGATAAGCATTAAGACATATTAGCCCATATATGTCTTTCATGGATATTGTAGTGCTTAGGGAATGTTTAAGCATAAATTTAAAATCAGGAGTTTAGATTTGCCATGGTGATAATAGTATTTCAAGATCTGTGCTTTGCTGTCTTACTGAGACAAGTATAGCCCAGTTTCTAAACTATTTTATATTTAAAAAATATGTAGGAAGTGCTCTAAATGGTTTTATTTTTTATTCTTAGCATTCCTTTATATTCTTTATTCTTAGCATTTTGTATATTTAAATGACAATAAAGATATTAAAAGCTGGATTGTTGAGAAACAAATTTACCTTACCTTTATGAAGCTCTTATGTTCAGAGATAAAGGCTTTCTTTAATATCCATACAAATCAAGATCACTTTTTTCCTAATTTCTAACACTTAAATTGTCTTTCACTCTGTTCTTCAGCATGTTGTAGGTCCCATGATTCTCATGAGATTTTGTTTTATTAGATTTGAACTGAGGCTAGAATGGAAAACTATAATTTAACTTTATTGTTTAATGTTATAAGAAGCTGAAGCAGACTGACTAGCTAATGTACTATTGCTACTTGTCCCTGAAAAAGATCTCTCTTTGGTTCTGAAGAGAAAGATACAACAGGTTGCAAATGCAAACAAGTTCACCCATCTGGAAGGAATGGTGTGAACAATTAGTGTCTGTTATCATTTAACTTCCCTGGGCAGTGACTGCCTTTCTAAGGATGTGTGCTGAGGAGGGCTGTAAGTACAGTGATAGACAAAATGAAAATGGAGGAGAGCCAAGAACTCATAATAAAAGTGTCCCCTGCCCGAGTATGGAAATACTTGTTTTTGTTGAGCCTGAATTCCTCTGGAATCCCCTTTGTGATTCTCCTGAGCAGCTGGAGAGGTGCATGGCTGATGGCAGCAGCCTTTGGCTAGGAAAGCATCTGAGTTCATAGGATAAAACAGGAGAGGCAGTATTTCATAAATACGATGCCGTTCCTGCCTCAGCAAGCCTGAATGTTCCCTTCTGTACAATTCCTTACTCTTCCTTGCCTGCTCAGGAACTCCCAAGGCTCCATTGAGTAAACTGTCACCTTGGGATTTTCATCTTTCTCCAAGCCACATGGTGCTGTGCATTGTTACAATGGACTAATAAACAATGAATCAAATCCTTTTGCGTGGAAGCTTTTTAATAAAGGTGAATTTTAGACTGTGACTGTCAGGCAGGAACAGAATGAGTGAATCTCCTGAGGATCACAGGAGACTGAACGATACAGAAATGTAGGCAGGACAGTAGGGATGGCCATAAATAGACAACTTTACTTACATCTTAGGAAGATGGTATCATGCAAGTAAAAGAGAAGTAACTCTGGGAGCAGAAAAATATCCCCAAATTGGATGAAGGAACAAGGGAGTGAGAAAAATAATCAGCATTTCCTTAATGAATTACATTTTTATGAGAAATTTTGCATTTTTATGAGTGTGGCTTATGTGACTTACAAAAGGGCAGTAATCTTCATGAGAGGTTCAATAGACACCATTATGTCTAGTTTGTTTCTAGAATTGTCCTCCTTCTACTGACCAAGTGGGATACTGCTTTCCCTGATGCCATTTTATAATGGTAATTATAAAAGTTTTCTGGAAACTCTACAAAAGCTACAGTTTGGATGAAAGTGCTGCATTTTACAGGAATTACTCTTTCTTATAAATCTCATTTGAAAGTTCAAGGATGCTGCATCCTGCGGAGCCACTGCATGTTTCTATTTTCAGTATTTTGTGTGCTACTGAGTCATATTGATTTCCAAATACTATAAAACTGTACAAAACAGGAAGACTGTAATAGCCTTATACAGTAGCTGAGAGTGGGGTTTTTTTCCCCTAATTAAAGTATTTATTAAAATTGAACTGGGATAGCTCAATGTAATAAGAAGCTGCTTTTTCTCTGTTTATAACCCAAACTACTGTTTGAACTGATTCCAGTTGTTTCTTGTGATTGTTCAAGTGTAAGCTTTACCTGCTGTGGAAGAAAAGTAAGGGAGAAACTTTCTTTTAATGTCTTCTCAAAAGGTAGGAACGTACAATTTCTGCAGGCCAGAAGAGATGAAGACTAACAATAACAAATTGTTGAAGAAAGAATAATTTTCCTTGTGTCTGTGTTATCGTTGTCTGATCTATTTGTGTTTCATTACAATAATTAATATTCCAGAACACCAGCTAGCTATAATTAAGCTACTTTTTGTTTCAGTTACCCTGAATGTTCTAAAACATGAAACTTGGACAGGCTTGTGGTTTTGAAGTACTGCTGGCAGTTCACATTTATGGGTTGAGTTTTTTTAGAGTGAAGATGCCTGCAGTATTTTTACTTTTAAAGTAAGTTTAGAACTGTGGCAACAGTATTTTCTGCTTCTAATATATACAGGTACCACAATACTTCCCATTTTCTTATGCAAAAAAACCCCAGGGTACCTATTTGGTTCCCCTCTGGAGGTTTTAAGTTCTGAGACTTGATGGTTCCACGTAGCTGGTCACTTCCTAAGAGTGATCAACAGTCTGCCAGATTTCCTGCACAGACATTAACTAGTCTGGTGGAAATTGTCCAGTAGGATTTATTTTTGTGCTTTTATGAGACTTTATTCATTTCTTCCCCTCATACATGCCTATGCCTTTCTCTGAAGGACAGGGACAAATGTCAGAGACTGACGCCAGCACCATCAGTGTGCACCTCCCTCCCGTAATGCAGAAAGCCTGCCTTCTGCTGGTTGCACGATCCCCACGCAGGGAGGGAGAGCTGGGCTCACACATGGTGCTTTGTGTTTTAGCCAACAGCATTTTACAAAGGTCCACTCAGCCTCTGATTTTCATGGTTGGCTTGTACGCTGAGTCATGTGTGGTTAGACAGGCCGTTTGGATGTGAAGATGTGCACCTGAAGGCACTGGTCGTTACCAGTTTAGGTCCCACAGGTCCTTTGTTACTACTGATGAAATTCTTGGTTTAAAGAAGGACAATATCAGCAAGAGGTTATATTTGTCAATATAAAGGCTTTATTAATCTGGGTGGTGCAGGATGGTTTGGACCTTGTCCAAAGGTGATGGAGTTATTTCTATAGTTCCTTGTGAACTTTAATGGAAGTGGCTTATATACAGGCAAATCTCAGTATAACTTCAAGCATGATAAGTGCTAAACAGTTTGCACGAAACTGCATAATAAACTTTTAACAGCAGAATACAAAGTCAGAATTTCCCAAGGCAGAAGTCCTGCCTCTGTTTGCTTTCCTGTCGTACTGCTGGTTCCTGCTGTTTTCATAACATTTTAAATAAAGCCTTGTTCCAAACTGGTCCTTTGCTGTTCTTGCATTCTCTGCTCTTCAGTTCCCTGTACCTTTACTAAGGTCTGCCTTTCTGGGGAGATACCTCAGGAGTGTGAACCAGGCTGTTCTGAACAACAGAGAAATGGGAGGATGATGTAAGAGGAATGAAAGGAATAATTAGAGCATTCTGTATTCAGAAGTATCTCCTCAAAGAATCCAAATAAGTGGATAGAAGGATTAGGCCTGTGAATTAAGGGCCTGCCAGGAAATTTGTTGCTTTGAAGACCAAGGAAATAAATGAATAAAAGCTTTACTAACATGGGGTTAAGATTATTCACTGGTGCTGTGTAGTTTTTGCAGATGTAGAGAATAGCTAATACAAAGCCTCTAGAAACCAGAAAGTGCTTGATTTAATGTGTTCAGCTTCTACTGCAGGATTTTAATTCTGCTTTTCTGGAATGATGCCTTGCTGTACCTTCACATGCTCACGCACAGCCTCTGCAGGTCCCCAAACAGCTCTGGGTATAGAACACCTAGGCTCTGTAAGGCAAAGCCCTAACTGGCCCTTCTTTCCCTGGCAAAATTTGGATTTTTAAATAGGTATGGCAAGTAGAGGCTTTTCCCAGCACTGAGCTTACTCTTCACAAATTACACTAGACTTGCCTGGGGTTTCATTCTGAGATGCTCCTTTCGCTTAACCCTCGCTATACTTTCAGTATTCATTGTCATATATGCCAGTAGGCTATTAGTAATTCCATGACACGAAGGCATTTTTGTTCATCTCTAGGGAACCTTTGTAGCTGAATCATTCCCACACAATCAATTCAGTTCAGTCCTGAAAGGAGGCATTCTTGATTCCTTGGGATAAATATATACTCTTTTCAAATCACAAGATGCAGCTCTTCCAGGCTGCTCTCACTAATAACTCCACTGGTTGCCACACTGAGTGTTAACATAGTGAATGCAGCTGGAGTGTTTGCAAATATGTGCTGGAATGTAAATGTGTGAATACAGCATAAACAATAACACATTGTTCTAGTTCATTCACATATCTTGTAGTAATTTTCAGGCCCCTGAGAACCATCATCTAGTCTGGCCTCTTGGCTGTCCTTCCCGTATGGGTTTCTCAGACGGTAGCTTTCTTCAGTTCATCTTTGAGCTCCAAAGGAATCAAAAGATGGACAACCTCTACTAATTGCAGAGGTTTTCCTATCTGTGAAGCCTTGTCACTGAACTGTTCCCAGGGACTCTTGGCAGTTCCCTGACTTCATAACCAAGGTCATGTTGCAGGGGTGGCAAGTACGTTATTTTTCATTGCCTAAGGCACAATCTAAAAGAATCCGAGATGCCACCAGCACACTCAAACTGCAATAACTGAGCTTTGGGACATTCAAAACATATAGATTTAGAGTGCTTTTTTCCCATATTTTTGTCAATGTTTGCTTTTCATAGGAAAACTTGGAAGAGGGCACTAGGATTCTTTGAATAAAGGTTTTAGGACCAGATATAAAATTGCTGAAGTTCTCATGCTTCGTTCCTGTGTACATGGCTCAGCAAGTCCTTACAGGCTGTAATTCACATGGAGAGGCATCTTGGAAGAAAGAGATAGCATGTGAGGTGCCTTAAGGGGAAATCTTAAGAGCAGCCAATTGAGGAAGAATTACTTTTGTTGAACTTGAGTTTTGAGTACTCAGTAATGCCAAAACATAGCAAGCATTTGAATATTAACTTCTGGACTGCGTTTTTCCAGAGTCTCAGATATGCCCTTTCTCTGTTAATTTTCTGTATGTGATTGAGCTGTGCTTTGGGAGAGCCATAGTCTCTAAAGCTTTAATATTTTGTATTACTTTATCCGGGGTACTTTGCTGGCTTATTATGAGAACAACACTTGCCAACGCTCTCTATTAACTTTCATAGCTATCCTTACAAACAGTAATTGATCTTTTGGTGGATTTAAATATCCTTCTTCAAAGGCATGCTGGGAGATTTTTTTCTGTGGCTGAGTGATAATCTTTATTATATTTACAACTTTTAACAAAGCTCTGGTTTCTCAGCTAATTAAATTGTGTGGGGGTTTCTTTCTTTTTTTCTTTTGATAGAAGTATTTTCATCTTTAATGCTTTTTTACCTCTTGAGATATTTTGAAAATTAAAATGATAATAAGAAAAAGCCACAAGAAATATGTTATCCAGTCTTGGTTTAGACATTCAGAATGGATTCTTGAGCCTCAAGTGAGAATATATCAAGAAAAGTTTAATTCGCTTAACCAGAATGACGAAGAAAGTTTGTTCAGCGTTATACTTCATTTTGACACAATTCTATTCACATTTTAATAGAATTAACTCATGATCTATGTACCCATGAGTTAAGATTGTATTAATTTCCACTTCTTTATTCCATTTGCTGCATTTCAGATACACATTTTAAGAGCAGCTGTTGGGGCGGTGCTACATCATGCTTGTATTCTCTTATCTCCTGAATGCTGCAATATAGATTGCATTAGTAGACCTTATTTTATTTGAAATAGTGTCTGCATATATTATTTCTAGTAACATGTATGTAGTTCAGAACATACAATATTTATACATTCTTTTAAATCATTGCAGTGATCTGTACTGTCAAGGTGGGTCACGTCAGCAGAAGTTTTTTCAGACTTGTTCTAGGTTCCTTGAAGAAATACTTGCTATGTTTTCTTCTTGAACAGACAGATTTTTTTCTGTTGTTATATAGAAAAATGCATAGGAAGCACTGTTTTTCTAGTGCAAATGTAAGTTCTGTCTTGCTAACTTCAATATTATTATAATGATCAGTTCTACATGGATTCACTAAGCTGAACGCTTTCTTCAACAAAATGAACCAAAGCATTTTAATTAATAGGCCTTAGAACCTTTTCAGTATTCTATCCTCCAAGTTCTAAAGTGGAAGAGATTTGCTGAGGTTTTTTTAATTAGGAAAATTAATTTTTACTTAATCTTACAGCACATTTCTCCTGTGAGATACTGTGCAATGCCATTTTGTTCTGTTGATAAATGAAATATTCTAGAAATTTGTTAGTTGGAGCATTTGGCTTTGTCAAGTGAAGTACTTCGAACATGTCAGTATGCTCTTTGTTCTCCTTGATTTTCAGTATATTGAGGAGAGGCATGGCAACTAAGGCAGGCATGTGCTTCAAAAATTAGAGGCAGTTTTTTGGGGGGATTTTCCATGTTGGACAGGCCATCAAGGTTCTGGTTCAAACAAGTGGAATGCTTGAATTTTAAGGGTTGAATTTTGATTTTTTTTTTTTTTTTTTGAATTATTAATTGATTTG
>VZSZ01010355.1:150082-166709 GCA_013398815.1 Ibidorhyncha struthersii
TGTTAAAAAAGGGGTTTTCAGCTTTAGGAATGGGATTCCAAAGTTGAAGGAATTAATCCAGGTGATGAAAAAATAATTAAGAAAATAATGAATGTTTGCAAGCTGGTTGATGGTGAGCAGTAATTCTGTTTCATTACCAATGTAATTTCATAATAATAATTTTATTTTTTTCAGAATCAACATGTGGCTGTTACTTTTAATAATTGTATATTGATTGCAACTAAAAGCAGGAAATCATGTTTTTCTAAAGTTCATTTCCATTCCAAAGTCATATTTTGTCTTTTCCTGGAGTTAAGCGTCTTCTGTTTTGTGAAAGGAAGTTGAAGACAAACCATGAGTTCTGTGCGTAGAGAGAAAACTGGGTTCTTCAGTAAAGAGAAGCTGGACTAAAGGTGGAGAAATACTGAACTAATGGATAGGGTGCTTTGGGAGTTACAGCAAATCCCTTACTATTACATTAGAAAATACGTCTTTCTAAAGCTGAGTGGATAAAATGTAGTATAACCTTTAAGTAGAATCTTAATATATTCCCTTCAATTTGTCAATAGCATGACAATTAACAGATGGAAGGAAGGCATTTACTGAGATTAGCAATACAACTGTCATTGACTCACACTAACTTTATAAAGGGACCTGATATGTATGTAAGGATGTGTTTTTTTAATTGAAACTGAACTGTTGATACGTTCGCATAAGAAGTAATAATCCTTTGGAAAGCCTTGCCCAAAAATGTGGATGCAAACATTTTAAGTGGGCTTAAAGGGAAGATGGGACACGCTTGTGAGCAGAGGTCTGTTCAGAGTTATTAGGCAGATAAACCCACATAAGGCTCAAGAAATCCAGTTGGAGTCTGGGAGGATGTCTAACGGGGATGTACATGCACTGCTACCTTGAAAGTCATCGGTTTCAAACTTTTAACACTGAAACAGAAGAAATCTGAAAATTACACGTTTTTTTTTAGCTGGAAAGCTGATTATCTTTTAAAGGATACTCATTTCTGCCACCTTTCTCATTCCAGGTCTTTGTTCCGTAATTACTGGTGTTCTATCCATTATGTGACTTGCTTGAGAATTTGTCAGGTTTTGTGTTTTGTGGTGGATTTAAACTGAAGGGCCAGTTGGGTCTCTTACTTTAATGCTAAGCAAAAATTGTAGTGACAAAAAGTGTATTGCCAAATTTATTTTGTCAGTTAAACAGACACGCATGCAAGGGTTCGTCCCATACTATAGTTAGATTTGTTAAAAATGACTTAACGGTTGATGACTTCTGAAGGCCAGACACCCTGTTGCAAGACACAGTCTCAGGGACCTTTGACAACAATCCCAAGTGTTTGAAATCCTTGCCTGCAAACAGATGGAGGGAGAAGGGGAAGTCCGAAGAGAGGTTACTGATTGAAATTGATGGAATATAAATGCAGTTGAAGTTATGGATAGCCGAGCATGACAAAAGATGCTTCTTTCTGGAGTGTTGAGGTGCTTTCAAGTTTTCGAATTAAGTTTTTAAAGGGAGTATGACTGTGGCTTTGGGATCTCCTTGGATTAGGAGCAGCGTCTAGCATTATATATGCCCGTGTTTTCCAGATCCTCTCATTTTGTGGTATGGCAACAGAAAATAGCTTCTCTCTCCAAGGTTGTATCTCTGACTTCCATGGCAATACTAGATATTCCTATGGCATGCTTTAAATTCTCTTATGAAGTCATATGTAACAGAGGAAAATATAACATTTTGTACCTTAGAGTTCTTTAGTTATAACTTTTTCCCCATTTAGTTTATTTTTCTGTCCTCTGCCAGTTCTTCTTCTTCTTGGGCAAAACCAAATACAGGTATGTGTTTTAAAAATAATGCCACTTGTTTTCACGTGACTGCATAAAATACCTGTGTCACAGTTGCCACAAACGTAATTTGGGACAAAAGGTTTGCATATTGAGAACATTTATATTGTCAGTCAGCTCGCTGTACAGACACGTGACCTACTTGTGTTAAGACTGGCATTCTGATTCCATGCTAATAGCCCCATTGTTATTAATATATGCTGCTTGGTTCTGGCCTGCTTTGTTTAGAATGCATGTTGGTACTTAATGTGCATGACATTTAAGGGTTATGGATTAAAAAATTAAATTTTCCAAAATAAAAAATATCTCATACATTTTTAATAGGTTTACAAAAGAGCTACTGTGCATTTTCCCTCTAGCAAGATGGTACAGTATTGAATTAAGTGTCAGTACTTCTGTGGCCATGTAAGTTTTAATATTCTGGGCAAAGTTATTAATTGTCTTTTTGAATGGACAGATGGATTTGCCTAAAACCTGCTTGTTAATTAATTGGATTTTTTGAAAAAATTAGTAATTTTCAAATGAGATTTCAGACTGTAATTCTTTGATAGAAACATTTTTTGTATTGTAGGCGGGTCTTTTTTTCTTTTCTTTTTTGAAGAAGTATATATAGGGGGCCACAAGAAAACATTCCTTTGTGGGATTTATACATTTTCTATTGGAGTGTGAAAGTGGAACCTAGGTAGTGTAGAAATTCAAATCATCTCCCATGCAAAACTTGTCCAAGCTGGGATTGAAAATAAATAAAAATATCTCAAGAGTCAAGCTGTTACTGCTCTTCACTGCAACATGAGGGAACTGAATTTACCACTCATTTATACAAATCTGCACTTTACTCCTAATAAAAAAAATATAAATGGCTGCTATGAAATTATGTATGAGGCAAGTTACCATTCTTACAGTCTCCTAAGCTTTTTCAGAAGTACCACTTTTAAAACTTCAGCTTTTAGTGTTGAGAATCAAGAGGAAAATAAGTCAGCAAAAGCATTTGCAAGCCATTTCATCTTTCAGCGAAGGGATAACTAAACATCAGAGCTGTGGCTAGGTAAATGTATCAAGAAAGAATTAGGCTGTATAGCCAATGTAATCTCATACTGTGCTGTAGATGATGGACAACCTTGCAAACAAATGTGGTATAAATTTGGTAAGTTCTCAGGGATGCTGAAAAGCTCAAATATATATGCTTTTATAGACTTCCATTTACCACTGTAGCTCTTTTAATCTACACTGATGTAGGATTAATTCAGTGCATACATTAAAACCTCTTATATTTTCCCTGTTCCATTCCTCCCTTTTGTCCATTGAAATATATCTTAAGCATAATAAAATTATTTTGTGCTAAGCATTTACATAAAGTGTATGTGCCCATGAGCACATTACATTTTTGTTAAAAAGAAAAATCTCTAAAATCAGGTTACTTATTTCAGGTGCCTTTCTCCTCCCTGTTATTCAAAAGAGCTTGAATTGAAAAAAAAAAGTGTTTAAAAGGATGGAATACAAGACTTTAAATAATGAATGTTGCATATATATGCACATAATATTTACCCACAGGTTTTAGGACAAGTTTTTTTCCTTTGATATTATATTTTCTACATTATGGTAGTGTGGAAGTAACTATTTCTAATACAGCATCCATAGGCTCCCTGATAGGGGACCAAAAAATAAAGAAATTAAAAAGCCCAAGTAATAATATGGTCACAGCTACAAAAAAGCCCAAATAATAAAGCGTTCATTGCAGTTCACTGAAAAGTAGCTATACTGTCAAAAATATTGTGCATACTCTTTAACATCAAGTGAATGAGAGATCTCTAGATTTTTAAAGTTTGTTTACTTAGTTGAAGGCATTAAATAAATTTATTGCACTGATGGAGCAGAAACTTTTTATCACTGCAAAACACAAGATCTGCATTTAACTTTTTTGAAAATATCTCTTTTTTTTTTTTAATGTCTTTATGGTATTAGTGAACCACTCTGGTCAAATCTGTATTCAGTAGGAATAAGCTGAATGTGGGTATATTTTTTTAATATATGGACTTCATGTTGGTCTGTGACCATAGTCCATTAAAATTCTTTTTTAGCACTAGAAAAAATCTGGTGGTGATATCTGCCATTGTCAGTCCCTTGCAATAAGGAAAGGAATGAGCTTTTCTTGCTATGAGCAAGGTCTCTATTCTACCTTTCCAGTATTACACATTGTTATTTTGCAGTTCAGTTGTTGCTAATACATAACAAGCCCACCCTTCTCTTCATGCCCTGCTCTTCAGACACGCGTATGGAAGAACAGTCAGTGTTTGTTTCCTGTACTAAGACTCTGTCTTGGATGTACTAAGACTTTTTGGATGAGTGAGTAGTTTATTTCTCACTGATTAAAGGTTCACACCAATAAAACATGCTAACTTCAGTTGCTTTTTTTCTGCATGCTGTGGGTTATGACTGACACCCCCTACCTCATTTCACACAGCTGCCAACATAGTAGTTTAGAAGTACAGGGACAGGCTGTTACCGAAACCTCGGTATTGCCTAACTAGGTATTACAGGATTGGTGAAAGAAGGACTATCTTTTCCTCCTGGCTTGTAGAACAGAGTGATGGCAGGGCTGGGCAGCAGACGCTGTTGCAGGGTCTTGATCCTGAGGCTGATCTTTTCCAAGGTCTACACTGATTTCTGGATTGATCTGTGTGAACTAATTACTTTCTTTGTAATCCTCAGTCACAGTTGGTCTCACACATTTTCTAGGCTATGAAACCGTTGCATATTTAAACCACTGTGGTCAGGATTGTGACAAAGCTATATTTTGTTTTCAAATTCTTACATTATTTTGCACTTTCAACTGTAGTCATTCAGCTGGAGAGAATTTAGGAGTGTTTTGTATTCAGCAACTAGAAGCAATGGGATATTTAGGAGCATTTTGTATTCAGCAACTAGAAGCAGTGGGATGCTGGGATTTTATGAAGTAACCAATGTAAATTGTCTTAAAATTTCATGAATTTGTGTGGGTTTTGAATGTGGATCTCTGTCAATGTTTAATGTGTCTTGGTTTCTGTAAACACAGTGTTAGCAAAATGCATTATACAGGAAAATGCAACTACTAAGGAGATGACGCCATGCTGCATTAAACACAAGTGTAGAAAATGCAGCATTTTCTCGTAAGCATTATTATTATCATCTGAATAATACCCTGTGAGATTCCTTGTGATATGGTTTCACACTAGTGAAATATTCCAGGGAGCTTTTGGGTAAGAGCTTTCAGCAAGGTAATTTATAGCCCCATTTTGATGTTTATCTTCACCTCTTCAGTCTCTTGTTTGCTTGGAAATATTGCCACATACTGGCCTGTAAATAGCATTTTCAGTTCAATCCACAGCCAGTCAGTACCTGGAGAAGAAATTAAGTCTAATGTCATGGTTTCACAATTAAGTTTACGCCATGCAGTCTAGGCATGATTTCACAGTCATTAATACTGTATCTCTTCACTACTGGATTGCTCGCAGAAGAATTGTAATGTTGGGTACATGATTGCCATTCTGTCACATTATCTAGAATATATGCAACTAATACAGAGTTTAGGCCAGCCTCGCATTTTTATGCTGTCTTTATTCTGAGAGAATGGGCTATGCAACCATTGATGCAAAATTACCTATTGACTTTCTATTAAATTCATTTTAACAGTTGAAGTGAATCTAGCACCTTGTATTATTTGACTGTAGCATTTTGATTCTACACTAAGAGCCCTATGGCTAGGTGATGCTCTGAATAGTAGGGTCTAGAGGTGTAACTGACTAATAGCAGCAATTTTTTATCCAAGAGCTCCAGACCCTTTGGGTATTCAGTCCCGTCTTGCTCTTTATGGATGTTTTATACTCTTTTTAAAAGTTTCAAAGCTATTGGGGATGGTACTGGAATACTTCTGCGTTGTTTAAAAGTCATAAATCAGACTCCAGTTGCAGCACTTTTAAACTGGTGGTGATAGACAAGCAAGAGGTCAGCGAAGTCTTTGGATCCCAAGACAGACCATTCAACAGCCTTGTCACTTGTAAATTTTACTGGCCTACTACCAAGTTATCTAGATCATCTTTCTGGCTACTGTCACTGCTGATCAGGCAATATCTATTGAAATTACTTGTGCATCCAGTTCCATGTCTTCTAAGAGTGAAGAGCAGTGGCCATCTAAAAGGTGTGATTGCCAGCTGCTGGGGATTGCCAGCTACTGCTAAAAATATTCAGAGAAATTGAATCCTCATGGATGGATTGAAAATGTGTTCCTTATCAGCTATTCATCTAAGGGAGGGTTATTATTTATTACTAAATAACATTCTCTGTTATGAGGTGGGCTGTCTAAACAGGTAAGATCTGTAATCTTTAACAAGATAAAGTAAAATCACCTGTCATGGAGGTACAATTTAATGCTAAAATTGTTACAGATGGGACTGCAATTAGATTCCCAGTTCTTAGCCCTGTGTCAAAGTAAGCAAACCAACTTCTAGTATCTCTTCACATGTGGTGCATCCAGATAATAATCATACAGATGCTGCTGGACTCCCCTCAGTATCTCAACATCTACCCTGTACTGGGGGTGTGCAGGACTCGATGCGGTGTCTCAAATGAAGCCTCACGAGTGCTGAGCAGAGGAGAGTCAGTTCACTTTGCCTGATGGCTGTCTTCTTGCTAATGGAGGTAAATGCTCTGTTCTTTTCAGAATGGGATATGTTTTAAGACAAGAAGTCTTGTGTCTTGCATGTGGAACTATTGAAGAATGTATTTCAGAAGTTCGGAAAGAGAAAGTGTTAGTTCCCAGAGAAAAAAGGAATGGAAAGTCTTTCTGGATCTTCGGTATCCTAAAGCTTGTGTTCATTGCTGCTACCAAGTGTAGTTATTGTTGAAAAGCTTGCAGCTTTGACCTCCCATGTGTTTACTTTCACATTTCAGTACTTTCAACACACAGAAAACATGAACAATTCCTGGAGATTCATTTCAGTTCAAATACAAAACCTCAGTTTGTGTATTTACCAAAGTTCTTGCTGATATGGAGGCAGAGTTTATTCAGTTGGTCCTTCCTCTTTCATTCTCGGGCTGTGCTCTAACATTTTAGATTTTAATATCTCTGTAGGCTTCAGCTTTAGCAAAATCAGTGTCACAAACCCCCAAGTACTGCATTTATCAGTTTGAGAGCTGGATTCCCAACTGTGAAATTAACTGTTGGATATACATATTCCTTAGATACCCTGTGATCCCACACTGCCTTTGCCTGACTGCCAGAGTTCTGGCTAGTTTATGGTTGCAAACAAGTTAATTTGTTTATCTCCAAGATAAAGAAAACAATCCAAATAGAATTGATTCTCCTACACAATAGCTTTAATCCTTTTAAAATAATGATCCCAAGCATATTAGACTATTTGTGCTCATTAAGGCAACTGGTTTGCAATTTTGGTAATTCATTCCTCTGCATAGGGCTGTGGAATTACTCTCATTTGAGCAGTCACGAAGCTTTTCTCGTGCCTGGAATCTAATGGCATCTCCTTTTGCCTGTGTTCAGCTGTTTGTTCTGTCACTCACCAGTAAGAAAGCGCAGATGCTCTTAATATGCTTTTTCATAAGACTGCTGTCACCCTGAGGCCTCAGCTGAGTACCTGACCAGGTTAATCAGGGCATCTTCCTGGTTCATCAGTTTATCTGTCAACCATTTGTTTTCCCAGTTCATTTTTCTGCCAGTACTAGAGCACTGCCTTGGTACTAAATATGAGGACATCAGCTAAGTCTAGAATCTCCATTTTGTCTCTGATGTATGCTTAATTTGAACTAGATAGTTCAGTCCCGCGTACTTCCTCATTTTTCTTAGGAAAAAAGTGCAAAAAAACACAGAAGGTTGCTTTAGATAGAAGAGTATGCAAATCGTGAAGGTTAAAGACAAAGCAATTTACTGTACATTAATAGTCATACCCTAAAGGCATATAACAAAAATGTACAGTGGGTTCAAGATAAGTAAGTTTTCCCTGAAATTGTTGGAAAATATTTCTGTTGTATAAAGGAAAGCCAGACTTAACAGTCCCATTTAACCAGTGGGGAAGCAGCTATTAACAGTTCCCTGATAGTACACTTCACCATCATACTCTTTTTTTCTGTTTAAGCTAAACTCCCCAGTGTATGTAAAACCTGCATTTATATGTGTAACATTGTATGCATCATTATATCAGGTTAGAAATCAATTTTTTTTAACCTATCATACCTGCATATCATTCTTCTTCATGGTTCCCTTTAATGTCACCTCATTACTTATGTCTTAAGAAGAGAAAATCTGTCTATCTTGTGTTGAAAGTCAGTATTAAAACCAAGCTATTTCAGTATCAACTGACATCATTCTAATTTGTCTGAATGTTGTAGTACGAGTATTAAAATGTATTTTTGTCTGTAAAATAATGTTCTACATTAAGAAGACATGTATCTTTGAATCATGGAATTATGTTGGTTGGAAGGAACCTTTAAAGATCACCTAGTCCAACCCTACTGCTGTGGCCGGGACATCTGTCACTAGGTCACATTGCTCAAAGCCCCATCCAACCTCACCTTAAACACTTTCAATGATGGGGCATCCACAACTTCTCTGGGAAACCTGTCCCAGTGTCTTACCACCCTCATTGTAAAAAACCTCTTCCTTATGCCCAACCTAAACCAGTTTATAAAATCATTCATACAGACAAAATAGCATTTGCAAACTCACCTGTAACACCTTATTTTTCCATTTTCCCCTTTGAAGAACATGTATGTTAAAGAGGTTAAAATCTGAAAGACTTTAAGCATAGTTTAAATATTAATTTCATTTCTATCTTTATGAAAAGATTACACCATGTAATATCACTTTTTATTCCTTGCTTTACCATTTTAGTTTTGCATCATGCAGTGCTGGCTTGAAAGAGAGAAATGTAATTACTTTGGAGCTAAACCATTTTTTTTGAGAGAGAAAAACATAAAAAGTGTCTTGGTTTTGATGCTCACTGAAACCACTGCAGCTGGCCTGACTACTGCATTGTACTCCAGCCATCAGTAGAATAATCCAAATATAGTGCTGTATTCCTTCACATTGCTCACTTTTTTTTGAAGCAACCTCTATGAACTGAAATTCAATAGCAAAAGGACTTGAAGAAAAGAAAAAGGGGTTTGACATCCTCTTTCAGATTGTGTATGTTAGCTAAAAGTTGGAGTTTTTCTTCCCTGGGAGCGTGTTACCTATCAACTTATATTCATATTCTGGCTTTGAGGGAGACTGTGGCTGAGTGTTCTGATTTCAGGTTCACTGTATGTGAAAACAGTTACACAGCACTTGTAGTACTTTCTGACCTTAGCACTCTGTCCAGTTTTCTTTGTAAGCATTAAGAATGCACACCACACCACTGCATCAAGCTTTAAATAACTTTTCAGTAAAAGTAACAAGGCAAGATCACTGAAATTACATTGTCTAAAATCCAAAGTAGCCAATTTTTGCATCATTAGAACATGTGTAACCTTCAGCAATAAACTGAGAAAGAAAAGTTGTTGGTGGATTGCTTCATAATAAGTGGTAGTTTCCACATTCCTCTTCATTTTGCAGTCATAGTCAGAAAAGACCACCCAGTCTTTTTTTTTTTTTTAATTATTGCAAAAAGGGAACACTTTTGTGTCTGATTTGAGCAACTTTGCTTTTAAAAACCTCTTCCAGTTTTGCACTGCTGCGTTGCCTGAGAAATGTTGGTATTTGCTTGCGTTAGGGTGGCGATGTCTTTTTCATCACACTCCGACATCGGTATGTCCTTGACCCACATGGGTAGCCCAGGTTCAGGGCCTTGCTGAGTTGCTGCTGGCAAGGAAGAGATACTGGCTAGGAGCCTGGCATTTATGTATAAATTGTGGTTTTTATAGCAAAAGCTGTACCTCTGTTCTGTTTCTTAGAATCCAGTAAAAATAGTAGGTGACTTCCTAATAATAAAAAAATAGTATATATACATTACTTTACAAACAGTTTTTTTCCCTAAGAGCTTTGTCTTTGATCCTGCTGGGGACTAGACTGCTAGTTGACATCCCTCACTCCCGCATGGCTTTCCAGCCTCTTTCAGCACCCCAGACTTGTGTGCAAGCATCCGGCTGGAGATCAGAGATATGCTTGCTAACAGCCACTAGCACCCTTTAGCACAGAAAAAAACCCAAATGTTTTATCTTTGCTTGTCTCCTAACAAAATACAAATTGGTGATACTCTGAGTGACCCATCCCAAACAAAAGAACTAATTTACAAATTATCTAATCTTGACATTTTGTAAATATTGAAGCAGATTTTTTTGAAAGGGTATTTTCACATCAGTTACGTTGATTTACATGGATCTGAGCTTCCTTAGATCTTTCCTCTTGCTGCTGGCACCTTTTATCCAGCCTCCTTTCTTGTGCCTCAGTAGAAACAATAGATACTTTCAGGTTTTCTGGTGGTGAAGAAAAGCCTTTCATGGTAAAACAATATAGTGTTGCAGTATCTTGTTGGACCTGGTAGGCTCAGAAGCTAACACAGCAAAATATGCCAGCTTCCTTCATTCATCTAAAGCCTTCTTGAAGTGTTACTCATTTACATGAATACACCATATAAAATTCCCATTCTTCCCCTGGACACAGGAGGTTTTGTGTGGCTTTTAGTTGAGACCAAAGCGGGGGTGGCTTCCTGAGTGGTTTGGGTCACAATTTGAGCTTTCTCTAAGTCCAGCTTTCTTCAGACCCAACATTAGGTGTGTATCTGATTTGAACTTAAAGGATTTTCCACTCCATGTTAATAGCCTCTGCTGCAAGCAAGCTGTGTGAGAAGCTGTCTAAAACACTCTGTGCATGCTGTTGAGCTGTTCTCCTTGCTATAGGAGGTTTGGACCATTGTATGTTTACATACAAATCTATCTCAGGCTGCCTTCGATACTGTAGGGCTGAGCTTCACTGTCCTAAGGTACTTATGCAAGTTGCAATGTTTGCCATTTGGGTCCTTAATCATGGACTCAAATCCATAGTAAGTTTTCAGATGCCAATCCTGGGCTAATGTTGCAGTTAATATTTACACTCAGTTAGCATCCTGGAACTGGATTATTTTCTGAGTACAGTGATGGAAATATTTCACAACCATGCCTACGTGACATCTTTTTCTTGTGTACTTTGTGAAAAATGAATTTAGCTGTGATCAAATTTGGGGAACATGTGAGGTCAGAAAAGCTTGAAAGCGTTTCTGCAGCCGGCATACTTACTGCTGGGCTCTCTGTTTCTTCAGCAGTAGTTCTCTACGAGTACAAGCATAAGAAGAAAAGTGAATTCCGTATCGTTCAAGGTGAATGTAGGACTATTGTGTCAGTCTTGATATGAGATATTTTTAGCACAGAAGTGTGAACTCACTGGTCTTCATGGTGTTTGAAGACTTACATGATAGCCCTGGTGGAAATAAATGGAACCAGAGTTGTAACTCCTTGTTTTTCCTTGCAATGTTCATGAACTTATTTTTTTAATATCATAATTTCTGTGCCAAATAAGCTGTACCAAAATGTGGAAGAACAAAGAATTTAATTTCTTCTGGGCAATAAAATTATTTAGTCATCAAAGTAGAGTTCTGACTGAAGAAGAAAGTTGTATTCTGATAGTTACAGATTGTACACTGTTTAAGCAGTATGCAACAATTAGGGTGTACGTGCTTTCCCAGAGACACTTTTCTCCATACTTGATACATTGAAATTTAATAGGAAGAAAGGGTATATTTTTTAAAAGCTTTTAGGGAGGTTGCTTATTGAGAGAGCTTTCTACGGTATGAGGAGTACAGTATAATTTGCAAAATTATACAAGAGATGAAATAGGAAAGGTGTCATTATTAGGACCTGTTTTCTTTAGATTAATCAGTGGTATTCTTAGTAATTGTGTGGCAGCCTATTAATGAATGAAGCTTAATTTTAAAACACATCATTTCCTGGATACTGTATTTGGGAATTATACCTACACATTTTCCTATTGAATCCTGAAATTACAGTGACACATCTGTGGAGATGGATGCTTTATACTGTTAGCGACTGATCCTGTGTGGAGACTAGTGAGGTATCAAGAACAAACTCGTACTGTGTAGAGTTGTCTTCGAAGAAGGGAAGAGCATGTGAAGGTATATACAAAATACAGAACATGCACAGAAGGAAGTCAGCCTTTCAATAGATCTTCTATGAGCCATTTTCTGTATGCAGAACATAAAGGGACATATCAGTACAAAAGACCTGCTTTTAAACATTTCTTGTGATAGACACACACTGATACATATATACCACCTATTTCCCTGAAAAGTGTGTTTGTTCACTGTGGTATTTTTGTAAAAGTATATTTAACATAATCTTTGCACAGAAGTGACAACCCTACAATTCTAGATTTCTTTTTTTGAGAGGTTTTCTATGCAAAAGTATCATTAAAAGACCAACCAACCTAACGATGTTATTTATAGGAATGTAAATTCCTAGTACATTCAAGGCAAAGGAACCCTCTGCCTGAATACAGCTGTTGGGAAAAAAAATGCTTTGCTATCTCCCTTGTTTTTAGCAAGATGGTATTTACTTTGAGTAGGTGTATGGAGGTGAAAACTGTAGTTCTTTGTTTATAGATAACTGTCTCAGTTTTAAAAGCATTTTTCTCCCCTGCTGTGAAGAAAGTGTCCTGACTGCCTCTAGTGCTCTGTGATCTTCCCAGCCTATGTGGTCTTTTTAGTTATGTCCTGTTTCTTGTCTGTAGCTTTGCACCATTTCAGCCAGCCAGTAATGGATGAGGGTGGAAGGGAACAGGAATGAAGATGGCATTGACTGACAGTTCTTGTTGCTGTTTAGAGGTATGTCAGGAATCCAAATGACTGCAGAGACTGTTGGCTTGCTACTGGACTGGGCAATGAATTTATTCTGGACACTCTCCATGGAAACATGCTTAGGTGATCCTGGATGCTGGAATAAAATTATCAGTATGTACAATGAAACCATCAGTTTCCAGTTACATGCTGATTGGATCTCAGGAATCACCACAGCTTTAGGTAGGGAGCTTACGAATATGTTGCAAAGGGAGGGAAAGACATCCTTAGTATGCTGCTGATTTTGATCCCTGTAAGTACCACAGGGAATTTGAAATTCTTAAACTTACATGAAAAAGGAATGCAACTTTAAAAGGTAGCATGCAGTATGTGTACAAACTAAATGTTAACGTATTGATCAGGAAAAGGGGGTTAGTATGAAAGGTGTTCTGTTTTATAACAGACTTGAAAATGCATGTAATTGTGTCATAAGGATGGTGTTTTTTTCTCTACAAAAATAATTATTTGGTATTGCAAATGGAAATAAATTTGGAAGAATGAAGTTTGAAGGTCACATTTTCTGATTATGTGAAAAAAGTGTAATTAGGAATATATAAGTTGGTATTTAACTCCCTGTGTTCTGCTGAATCCCTGAGCTGAATTACATCCATCTACAGCTGTAAGAATATAAAGAAGTCATAATTGCTGTCTCTTATATGCAGAGAGTTAAGGAACAGGTGTGCTTTTAAGTGATGCTCGTCTGTTCTAACGCATCTTCATTTCTTACCATGCTACAATTCATCGTTCTGACCAAGCAGCTTAAACTTCCTGATAAATACTGTGAGATGCAGGTTCCCGTCTGTAAGAGCCAAAGCAAACGGGTAGTTCTCCAGGGTCCAAGGAAATTTAAAGGAAGTCTGAATTGATGGAGCGCAGGAGCTGATAGGTCCAGGGGGAAATATAGGCTACTAAGAATCATCTGGGGTCTGTTTAGGAATACATCTGAATTTGGCCATATACTGATTAGTTTAGTTATCCATACCCTTCCATTATATCTGAGATTTTAAAGATATCTAATAGGAATAAATTGGAGAATGGAAAGCAAATGTGAAAATATTCTTCTCTTAAACCTAATTGAGATGTGGCTCAAGATAGTATTGAATGTTATATTAGAATATGGAGACTGGGATATGAGTTGCTTCAGCTAGTTACTATTAACAAACTTTGCTGAATATACTGTAATTTTTTACGTGTGCTCAGTCATAGAACATTATCATTATCAGTAGACATTTAGATATACAAACCAGCCTGTCCCTCCATCTGTTTGCTTCAGAATACTTGGCATTTATTTTGCAACGTTGTAAAAGTAGTTACAACTTTGCAGTTGAGAACTGTTACAGCAATATCAATTTTTCATATTCAAGTTAGCTTCAAAACAAGAAGTTTGCCTTTTATTTATAACTCCTAGTGCCTTGCTCTATGCTTATACATGGTGGGGGAGTTAAATACATGGCATACAGATGGGCAAGAAATAAGGTTGCAAAACTCTGTCATCAGTAATAAAGCGTGTTGCAGTAGTCATTAAAATAGAAGTATCTAGAGCACTGGATTAAAAAAAAAAAAACCCAAAAAAAACCAAACAAATCCTTTGATTATAACCAGGAATTTGCCTCTGCTTTCTGAAGTATTTTAAGGAGACTTTTTTTGCATGGTTTCCACAGAAACATTTTGCAGCAAGAAGGTATTCATGTTTAAAATAGTTAGCTGAGGCAGTGGGAAATTGGAGGCTGTTTTACATCTCATGTAGTTGAATCTTCATCATTTTATGCTGATGATCATGTTCAACTAAATATTTGCCTGATTGTTTGCTGGTGGTTGTAAGCTAAGTGTATATTAAATGATTGTGGCTATTTTGTAGAATTAGCCATACATTCAGAATGGCTGTTTTGGATAGGATAGGAGGAAGTTTTTAGTTTCATTTTCCCTTCCCTTCTCTCCCCTCATCCCCACTCCCTCCTACCTCCCAAAGGAAATTTGAACAGCTGTTTTAGAGAATGGTGAAGATGTTATGTCTTTTAAAATGATACCAGACAATAAACGAGAAGATAGGTAAGGGGAGAAAACAACCCTAATCAGTTAAACTTATTAGAATTTCACAGTTCTCAGGAGGCTGTAAATTGTAAATTCATACAATGCTGGGGTGAGAGAAGAGGTAGAATGAAATCAGTTTCCATCTTGATCTGGAAAGGCAAAATGGCACTAAAATTTAATTTTAACACTTAAAATACATTAAGTAGTGATATGTGGCCAAATATGTTAAACCAGAAAACTTATTACTTATTACATATTCCTTGCAGTGGATTCAGTGATGTAAAGATTTGTCTTGGGTGAACCTGCAATTCATGCAGACTTTCCCAGTAGTAAATGCAATACTCTGTCATGTTTAACATCAGATTGAACTTAACAGCAACTTTATTTAGCTGAAGATGCTGCACATCACCTCTTCAGCACATTGAACGTATCACTGCAGTGCTGTCTCTGCTACTCTTAATAGGTATCGAATCAAACAAAAAGCCTCTCTCCATGTTTTCAAAGCTGCCCAAAGAATGAACATTTGGTATTTTAGAGATTTCTTTGTCTTCATAAGAATAAGATCTCTGATGCTGTGAAGCTGTCACCCCCAAGGCTAAAACTGCTAAAAGTAGGAGCTAGAACTTTTACTGCCACAGCGTCAAAGTTTGGGATGTAATTAGAAAAAGTATTAGAGTGACTGAGTGTGACAGTGGGAATAAATTCAGTTTAGTTTTCTGGTTACTCTGTTTAGTTTTCTTTCACATGAAGATGATAACAGCAAAGAGAAAATGAGATGCCAGAAATGAGGGAAAGAGTAGTGTGACAGTGAGGAATGGGAGGAAATTTATCAGGAAAAAGGATGATATACTTGATAGAAGGAAGAAACAAGTTAGACATCAAGCAAATTACTGTTTTCTTATTTATGTTCTGGGAAACACATACTAGGTCAGAGACAACATCTGAAAACCTGTATGTGCAGATAAAAGAAGGCAGCTTAGCTGCACTTTCCGTAAATAGGCTGAGACTCTATCTGCACACAGTGACATTTAATTAAGTCAGTAAGCTAAAAGTGATATTTTTTTTTTAATCTTATGCTTTAGTTATGGTTGAAAAATTATTGTGGTTTGTAATTTTGTATCCTTATCTGAGCAAAATTCCATAAAATAGGTTGCAAATTTTCTTACCCTGGGGGCTTTAGAAATATTCTATCTATACAGTCATTTTTAATACTGTTTTACTGAGTAATTAAAGAACTGGATGCTAACCTAGTCCTGTGACACATTGTTTTAATTACAGTTGTGTTCACACAGAATAAAGCAAATAATGAATAACGGATATCTCAGCTAAAAATGGGGGGCCATCAGCCTGCTCAGATGTAGCTTTTTCTTGTAGGTACCTTGTTATGATACGATGTTTTTGTGGTCTACATAGGAACTGCTGATCACATAACAGCGATTGTTTCGCATCTTCCTCAAGGGACTCATACTAGTGAGAAATTTAATATTGTAAAAATAACATTTTTTACTTGTGCCACACTTCTGCATGTTTTTTTGTGACACTGTTCTCTGCTGAAGTGATGTAGTAGATGTGCCAGGTTTTCACACACAGAAACAATTCTGTTTTAGCAGAGGATTAAGTGCATAAACAGATAAACAACATATTTCGTAAGAGATTGCTATATCCTCTCTCTCATTGACACTCCCACCCCACCCCCAGATCAGAAACACAGCCTAGCATGGTATGCTTTCTTTTAGATCTCCACAGACATTTGCCTGCCACAATGCAACATAAATTTTGTCTTAGTTATCAGACTGTGACTATTAAATAATAATGGGAAGTGAGAGCTCAGCCTTTTCATAAAGCATAGTGATTTTTTTTTGTATAAAAAGAACCTGAAATAAAAGGACCACACTTTTTTTCATTTGCATA